>JASVEL010011829.1:0-53484 GCA_032618575.1 Nicotiana noctiflora
GGTGAGGTTATGATGGAGAATAACTCTGTCAGTTACAGTTTGCCTGCTAAGTGTCATGTTAAATTGCCATTGACAATAGAGTACGATACATTGATATCGTTGTTATGCAAAAAAAATGGGTGTGAGGAAATGTTCCGTCATACTTAACGTTGCCGGAAGATATCCGTATTCCGTCACTCCGCAAGGGGTTATTTTTTACTCGGAGTTTAACATCGACGATGATGAAACTTTGCGTGATTTTCTGAGGACTCCGGACGAATGTCATGATTTTCTTGTAATCACAATGTTGGAGATGTACGTGAAGGTCGAAGACGTCCCTAAAATTGAGCTTGTGTGTAGTATAGATAACCCCCAATCATCGAGCAATAATTATGGAATAGCTTTTGCCGGACAAGTTCCGGATGAAAGAGTTATCTTCGATTTAAACTTATCACCGCCTGCTTTCCATAACTCACAAGACGACTGGTAAATTTTATTTATTATTTTTGATAATTAAGTATATATTTATTAAATTGATTTAATAGTAACACTCGCACATTTAATAGAGGGTACCGGCCAGATATGAATTTAACAAGTGGCACATCCGGTAGTCATGTCCAACTTGGAATTTCATCACATTATGACTTGTAAGTTAAGTGATTTATGTGAATTAAGAAAATCATATATAAAACATGGAATTTCATCATATTTTTTTTATTGTGCAGTGAAGATGAGCAAGTTGAACTCATACAATTACCCGAAAATGATGTATTACATCGGGACCTGGCAGATGCACAAAGTGAGGAAGAGAACAGCGACTACGACAATAATGCGGATGAATCCGGTGATGAGACACCCTTTGATTGTGAGGATGGTGATGCTGAGGATGATGAGGAAGTACCTGGTTTGAACAGAGACCCCCAAGACAAAAAGTGTATGAGTCTGAAGTGCCGTTTAATTCAAGAGAGATCCCTTACATTGACAATTTACCAACCATGCCGGATGTGGAAGCTCTCACACGGGATTTTGTTGAAATTCGGACAGCAATGTGGGATGAATCTAGACCAACGGTGTTTGCAAAGGGGATGCTTTTTCCTGATAAAGTGCGCCTAACCAGGGCTTGTAAAATGCACAACGTAAAAGACTGTCATGAGATGCTGGTAGCGGAGTCAAGTCCAATGGTATACAAGGTTATTTACCGCAGGTGGTTTTGACCATGTAATTGGATGCTGCGTGCGACAAAGAAGAAGACAGGTATGTGAAAAGTGGGTAAATACATTCCCACCCACACATGCGAAATGGACACATTCAACGGAAATCACTTTAATTTAGATATTGACTTGATTTCTCTTATTCTTATTCCACACGTTGAACAGTCCATAAGGTATAAAATCAAAGACTGTATTACATCTGTCCAGCAGGAATATGGCCATACCATAACTAAAAGAAAGGCATTTCTCGAACGCAAACGAGCGTTTGAAATAGTGTATGATAACTGGGATAAGTCATTTGCAGATCTACCTAGATACATGGCTGCATTGCAGTATTTCAACCCCGGGACGGTTATTCAGTGGAAGCTTGAGCGAAGTGTAGGTATATCAGAATATATATTCAATTATGTATTCTGGGCGTTTAAGCCAGCAATTGATGGTTTTTTGCATTGTCGTCCTATAATATCCATAGACGGCACTCATGTCTATGGAAAGTACGATATCAAGTTATTAATAGCAGTGGCAGTAGATGCTAATGGACAGATATTTTCTCTAGCATTTGCTATTTGTGCCAATGAAAGCCAAGAGACGTGGACGCTCTTTTTGACCCACTCGAAAGAGCACGTTGTGAAACAACGTTCTGGTATATGTCTAATCTCCTGATCGGCACGGTGGCATCTTAAGTTCTGTTGAGAACTTGCCTGCATGGCAAGAACCGAATGCCTATCATCGTTATTGTGTTAGGCATTTGAAAGCCAATTTCCAGAAGGTATTTCCAAGTAAAGCTTTGCATGATTTGATGTGGATGGCAGCAACAGATCATCAACAACATAAATTCCGGAGGCACATGGAATATATCAGGCAACTGGACGAGGCAGTTTATCGTTGGTTAATGCGACATGAACCTGAAAAATGGACTTTGCATGCGGATGGTGGTAGACGATGGGGAACTCTGACTACAAATGTGTCAGAGTCTTTCAACGGGTTATTGAATTCGGCTAGAGGATTGCCTGTTACAGCCATGGTGCGAATGTCATTCAAGCAGATGGTAGAGAGGTTTGTTCAGAGATCTGTGGCTGCAATGTCATTGATGGAACGTGGTGTTGAATTTATGCTTGTGCCAACGGCGAGATTTGAGAAATACAGACGACGAGCACAGTGGCATTCATTTTTGCAGTATGATAATGACAGAAATGTGTTTGAAGTTCGCACTACTATCCATCAAAATCGGGGTAATAATGTGCATACTGCGAATGAAGCTGCAAGGTTATGCTCTTGTGGAAAATGGTCCATCTACCACATGCCTTGCTCACATGCAATCAAGTGCTTTCAACATGTTGGTTTAGGTGCAAGAAACTATGTTGATCAACAATATAGCGTTTCTAAGTACGTAAATACATATAGTAGTCAATTGCAACCACTGGGCGCTGAGCATTATTGGCTTCCTGCACCATTTAAAATGCTGTGTAACAAGTCGTTTTTGCGTAAGATGCAGGTGAAGAAGAGAACGCGTATACGAAACCAAATGGATGTTAGTGATACAATTTATACGCGAAAATATGGTATATGTTCGCAACCTGGACACGACCGTAGAAAATATCCTTTGTATGGCAACAGTAATCAAGCTCGGGGTGGGTGTTCTTCTAGTTTACCTAACAATATATGAGTTGTAATAATATGTAATGTGTATTTTGGTTTATTTCTAATGTGTATTTTGGTTTATTTATGAAATAAAATTATGTTTCATTAATGTTGTAGACGTTAATTCGAAGGCCTATACCTTTTGATCTATAAGGAATCAGGAAAACTTCAAAACACGAAAGTTGTAGGCCTTCATGTCTACTTTGTAGAAAGCTAAAGAAATTGTAATTTGGATGTCCGTAGTGAAAGTTATGGTCTATTGAAAATGACTAGTGGAGCTCATTTTCCAGAATTTTCTTGCGGGGAGGCAACTTTGGAAGCTCATAAGTTGTAATCTACAATGAATCGGAAAATATACAAAAGTAGACCTATCAATGATATAAAGTAGACACAAAGTGACTGAAATAGCTGGCATAAAATTAACTTATGTGTTGTCTTGTAGACATAAAGTAGACATATCAATGACATAAAGTAGACCTATCAATGACATAAAGTAGACATAAAGTGACTGAAAAAGCTGGCAGTGCAACATACAACGCCATAAAAATTGGTGTTGTGCATGTGTTGTATTGTCAAACTGCAAAAGCTGACCGTGTTACATACAACGCTATAAAAATTGGCGTTGTATATGTACAACGCCATAAAACGTGGCGTTGTATGTTCATTCACTCATCTATAAATAGCGAGCTCATTTCGTTCATCACATACGCTCAAAAAATTACTAAACCAGAATATTTCTTCAAAAATTTGATTTTTCCGAAGTAAAACTAAATGGCTCAATATGGTACACCAGTGTGTTACTGTGGAAAAGCTTGTGTGCAACAAACATGTTGGGAAGGTGATGATGTTGGACGTAACTCTGGATAGGTGGTGTTGTACTATAACGTCTGTTATATACAACGTTACTTATTGTGGCGTTGTATATAGTTACGTTTTTTTTACCGTATTTATGTTACAAATTTTGAAAAGAACAATATTTTGGTTCCGGATTCATACCAACCCCCACCCCCCCTCTATTCTTAGCCATAGAGGCCCCTTCTATCTGGTACTGGTAGGAGTAATTAGGCATGTGACTTTCCCTTTTTTGGGAAAATGTTTTTCAATTTTTGTTGCCACTTTTATATTAAAATAAAATAAAATCAAACGCCCAGTACTTAGGTAGCTCTTATTATCATCGAGGAGACTCAGGAGGGGTTCATTCGAATTATTTTTATTGAAAAATATATTGTATATATAAAATTAATTGTTTATGTATATAATTTTGAACCTTTATTGCCACTTCTATAAAAAATCAAACGGCTATCTAACAGCTTGTTTGGATGGTTGTTACTTATTGTATTGTATTGTATTATTTTCACCGAATAATATTTGTTTTGATTATTTAGTTAAAATTGGTTGTATTGTATTAATACATCCATTGTTCATGAACAATAAAAAGTCTTATTTTTTGAAATAACCGATTTGGTGTGGTGGGATCGTTTCCTATTTTTCTTTCTAATTATGCCATAACTTATTACTTTATAATTCTATTTTACCCTTTACTTTTTTATTTTAAATAATAGCAAAATCTCTTTCTCATATAATTCTGTAATAGAATTCTACATGAAGTCTAGTGACTGATATAAATTCTCAAGACGGCATTCCAAATATAACATATATAATAACCTACATACGTGAAAAACTCGTTTTGTTCTTCTGCCGCTTCTCCATACTCGTGAGGTAAAGGTTTTGTTTTACTTTTATCTGAATAGAGTCTACTTAATTTTTTTTTGAAATTTTTATTATTATGATCTAATTATAAATATAGTGTACTTCTTATTGTTTTTTATCTTATTAACTAGTTCAACTAATTTCGATAGAATTTGCATGAATTTAATTGCTTAAGTTATATATAAGACATAATTAGTGATTAGTTAGTGGAAAGTGGTTTTCTTAGATAATGTTTGTGTGTAATTCTTAATAAATTAAATATTTAAAATAATTGAGAGTATTTTAATAAATTTATCAGTTAAAGAACATTATGATACAGTCAAACTTAACAACAAAATGTTATTCAATAACAACGAATAATATAATCTATCCAAGTATTGTATTTATAAAACGATACGATACAATACAATACAGTACAATACGATACATTATAAAATGACGAGTAACATTGATCCAAAGAGAGTGTTAGGTTCCGGTTGCACTTAGGTGACACTTATTATCACCGAGGGATGAACAAGCTAGGGGCGGGAAGGGTTTATTTGAACTCTCTTCATTTGTTAATTACATTGTTTTTACAAGATTAATTGAATCTCCTTTACTTACTCACATGTTTACCTTTTTATACTTGATTCTTCGTAATAAAAATTCTGATTATGCTATTTTATTATCCAAAAACAGAAGATAACTTCTGTATACTAGTGGTACAATAGATTCTTTTGCACTATCAGATTAACTAAAATATAACAACTCGTAATAAGAGAGATTACTAACTTAACAAATAAAACGTATATTCTGTTATAACACATCAAAATATATAGCTAATATAAAAAGTATGCCCACTATCAGTGTTTAAAATTAAATAGTATTTTATTTTAACAATATAAACGGTTGGGACTGAAAATAAGAGTTTAAAAATAAACAAAATTGACACTGCATAGCCATTCCAAAATAATAGCTAAAAAATATATGTATGTTATATATAAAAAATATACAAATTTTATATACTTTCTCGACTATAAAATATAAAAAAATATACAAATTTTATATACTTTTGCAGCTATAAAATATAAATACAAATCTGTTGCGAATTAAATATGATAATACCCAAAAAAAAAAAAATTTGAAGCAAAATAGTAAAGGTGGGAGAAAAAAATGTCCACATGCACTAATGACTTGTCCCTTGATTGATGCCTATCTAAACTGGTTTCCAAGGAGCCTCGCCAATCACAACTTTGGATAAAGTGATTAACTTAAGCTCAATCAATCACTGTTTTGGATAAAGTTATGGGATTTTTTTTTTTAACTATACCATGGAATCGTATTACCTAGATATGTATAGTTTGTTAATTATCTGCTCAGTCCATATTTTTACTATAATTTATATACCATTTGAGTATTAGGCATTAAAATGACAGAATATTCCCTAAAAACGTGCTAAAATTAAGGAGAGAATTTTGGTATTAATTGATTTTATATTAAATTAATTTTTAAAAAGGGAAAAGAGATTTCTCATCTGCATATTTTTCTCCAAAACTACAATTCAAATTCTGGAAAAAAAAGGAGCGAACATCTACTAAAACTACGAACAGATTCAACTACTAACAGCTTCGAAGATTTGAAATCAAATTGTAGAAATCAAAATATGTTCTTCATCGTTTCTTCGATCAAATTGTCGCTCGTATATATCTCTTCTTTATCTTTTCTTCTCTCAATCTAGAAATCCAGAAAAACATCAACAACAACAACAAATCATGTCCAAAATCGTAATTATGCTACAATTTAATGGCAATTGGGATAACTATGGCTGATTTAGATATTTTGAAGTTGATGCAATTGTGGTAGATGAGAACGCGGGTTTGTGTAGTTCGAAAATGCTTGGAATTTTAGTTTTATGATATTATCTACAAATTTACTACATATATCTACAATTTGCCTACAAATTTTTTATTTGGTGCAGGAAAAAATATTTTAATATACAATGTCTCCAGATTGTAGATAAATTATAGGCAAGTTGTAGTTTACTTATAGTTTATAGTTAATTTATAAAACAATTATAGATAAAATGTAGATATTATATTTTTAATATTGTAAATTTTTTTCTTTGTGTTTGTTCTGAAAATGTTGGTGAGGGCTTCAACATATCATATACATATAGTGTTGGATGGTGTGAAGCGGTACGTTGTGTGTCTAAAAAACAAAAAGTGTAGTTGTGGCCAATTCCAATTTGAAGAACTTCCATGTGTAAATTGTTTCCATATTGTAGTTATAATGTAGTTAATTTGTAAATTTTGTAAAATTTTATAGATAATTTACAGATTAATTGTGGATAACACATTTCTACAATTGGAGTATTTATTTCTTATTTTTTGTTGTGTAAGTTATATTCAACTAACAATTATATACAGATATTACATAAAATATTTTTTGTTGTATAATTTATATTCAACTGACATTTATATACAAATATTATATATGTCACGACCCAAATCCGGTCGTGATGGCGCCCAACAATCAAGCTAGGCCAGCCAGACCAATAATTTAATTATAACACAATACGAGTCCCCAAATGGACAACCCAAGGAGAATATATGAGTTTAAGAACTCCGATAATAATAATACTGAACAAAAGTACTGACACTCCCAAAGATCCGGAGTCACAAGTCTAGAGCCTCTAACAAAACCCAACAGGAAATAGAGAGTACGATATAGAAGTACTCAAGTCCGAATACAAAATATAAAATAACAACTGGAATGAGAGGAGAAGCTAGGTTCTGCGAACGTAGGCAGCTACCTCAGCAACTCGATGTGACACTGCAAACGCTGGAAATGCCCGTCTACTGCTCCTGAATACCTGAGTCTGCACACAAAAGGTGCAGGGAGTAGGGGTGAGTACTAAGTACTCAATGAGTAACAAATATATATAAGTAGCTGACAGTAAGAAATCCACAAAATACCACAATATGAAGCTACACTACAGTCCGAATCTCCTACGAACTAGCAACAATAATACAATACAGCTACCACAGAGTAATTCAACAAATACGGATGCAATGCAATGCACATAACCGCTACGGCGTGTAGCCCGATCCAATTTAACGTCGACGGCGCTCACCTGGGGGTGTGTACAGACTCCGGAGGGGCTCCTACAGCCCAAGCGCAATACTGCTGCGGCGTGCAGCCCGATCCACATATCAACCACTGCGGCGTGCAGCCCGATCCCATGCTCAATCCACAATAAGCAATTAAGTCACAAAACAATTCATTTTCCTTAATTCCAGTTCTCAATTCATAGTTTATGAAAAATACTTTAACTTTATTAAATTTGTAAAAGCCGGTGACTTAGCATTTCAAAAGTGTGATTTCAATTTCCAAGACTGAGATCAGTGATTTAAGCAATTATGGCTATCACATAAATATTTGTCCTCTAAGGACACTACAGGTCGGCACAAGGCCCCAAACAAGGCACCCGGGCCCCACTGCTCGGAAAATTCCGAAATTAGTACCAACGCGGTCCTTATCTCGCCACGAGTCCGTGCATATAAAATTTATCGAAATCGGAGTTCAAATGGCCTCCCAAATACAAAAATCCCGTTTTCAATATTTAGGCCACATTTCTTCAAGATTTCAACCCAATTTCATGAAGATTGATGTTAATACTACCATAAAATGATGTTTTTGAGTCAAGAATCTTACCTCCGACGAATACCCGATGACTTCTCGATGATTTCCTCGAGTTTTCTTCTCTCTAGGGCTCAAAATTATGTTTTGGGGGTGTAAACCCGTAAGCTCTCTGTTCTGCAATTTAATTCACTGCCAGAGACTTTTGTTCTTCGCGTTCGCGTGAGCTCCCACGCGTTCGCGAAGAACAGCTCCTCCTTACTCTTCGCGATCGCGACGCTTACCATGCGTTCGCGATGCTCAATTCCAGTTACCCTTCGTGAACGCGACGCCTCCCACGCGTTCGCGATGTTCAAGCTCCCAGCCGCCCAGATTTCTTCTACGCGTTCGCGATACCCCTCCCGCGAACGCGAAGCGCAACACCCACGACCCTACTAGAATGCGTCTCCCCCCTCCCGCGAACGCGATTCACTGAAAGGCTTGGCCTTTGCGAACGCGACACTTGTCACGCGAACTCGAAGGCTTAAGGACCTGGGCAGAACCTGCAGTTTTTCTGCAGATTTTTGCCAAGTCCAAATGCCCGGTTGATGGTCCGAAATCATCCCGAGGCCCCCGGGACCCCAACGAAAACCACCAACGCACTCCAAAATATGATACGGACTTGTTTCAATCATAAAAACACCATACTAAACATCAAAATCTCCATTTATTCACGAATTCAAGCCTAAGTTTCTTCAAAACTTTCAAAACTAACATTCAATCCAAAACCCGATCAAACGATGTCCGAATGACCTGAAAATTTGCGGACACATCCAAAATCACATAACGAAGCTACAGAAATTGTCGGAATTCCATTCCGACCCCCGGATCAAAATATCACCTACCATCCAGTTTTCGCCAAAAATCACCCTTCGCCAATTCAAGCCTAAAACTACACCGGACCTCCGAATTCAATTCCGATTGTTCTCCTAAGTCATAAATGATCCTCCGGAACTAGTCGAATCATCAGAATCCGGTTCCGAGCACTCTAACTCAATAGTCAACTCTTGGTTGACTTCTCATATTCAAGCTTTCTTTAAACATGCTATATGTTTCATTTTCAATCCAAATCACTCCTAACTCACCCGATATACTCTAATACTGTTTTAAAAGCATAATATATGTAAATGCAAGGTAACGGAGTGAAAATTCCCGTAACGACGGGCCGGGTCGTTACAATATAGAACTTTGAGGTAAACATCTAAAAATTATGATAAAAAGCTACAAAATTTATATAAAATAACTACATTGAGTCTTCACACATTGTAGATAGTTTGAAGATTATTGGCGAGGGAGATTTACGTCAATTAAGGCGAGAGATATGCAAGCAGAAAATTGGCGAGGGGGAGGAAATGTGGAGGTAGTGAAGGTAAAATGTGGGGGATGTAGGGGGCGAGAGGCGGGTAAAGGTAAATGTGAGAATATATGCTCCTAAATTAACGCCTAATATAAATAAAGCATTAATTATATGCCTAATTTGGATTATGGTATATAAATGGTAATTTGGTATGCTGAAATGTAATTAACACAAACCTTAAACATTGAGGGTAATAAGGTTTCATATATGGTGTAGGAAGGTAAAATCTCTATAGTTATTAATTAACTTAAGCCCATAGGTTAAAGTGATTAACTAAATCATTTTAGTAATCACCATTCTTTGAACGGAAAAGGGTCACATATATCCTCTACTATTATTTATTGTTTAAATGTATCCTCCGTTATACTATTCGGCCAAATATACCCTTATCGTTTGGGAAAAAATTATATTTTCCCTTATTTTAATGGATCGGACACGTGGGGCTTTAAAGCCCTAACCCGTTCAATAAAAACCCAACCCCATAAAAATAACCCATAACCCGGCCTGACCTTCCCCTTCCCCGATCTGAACTTGAAGCTTCAAATAAGCTTTAATGGAGTTTTAACTTTCTTCTTCAAATTTTCTGCCTCAAAATTGTTTGATACTCACGTTTCAAGCTCCAAATATCAGTTTCCCAGCGGTTTTAAGCATTATTTGGTCATCATTTAAAGATCAAAACCCCTAAATTTGAAGTTTTGAAGAATGCTCCAATGGAGTCTTTAGCTCTCTTTCTAGTTTCAAGTTATCTCAAAGTAGCTAATCATGATTTTATAGCTCGAGATGTTAAGTTCAGATGTGTTGAAGATCAAATATTAGCTCCAAATCAAGCCCGAACAACAAATAACTCCTAGTTATTTTTAAAAAATCAAGATTTAAACCCAACGAACCCAAGTAATGGTGTTCTTAAAAAGTTCTACTCCGAATATTTGTGAATTTCATCTCTACAAATACACAATCAACTGAATTTAATTACAAATAAACAATAACATATATTTTTAACCTCAAATTTGAATACTTTTTTTTTGCAGCCACAACCTTGATCCTAGCAAACCTAGCACTAGGTGCTTGTAATGTTCACTTCACTTTCCACCCAACAGCTGCCAAATGATTCAAGAACAATCAATAGAACCTAATCAAATTTTAGGAAAAAACAAACAAGCTTCAAAATAAATGTTCTATAACTCTAGGCATATAGGTATTGTCTTTGACTTTAAATTATTGTGTTTTATAGGCACCAGATAAAGCTTATCAGAATCAGAAATTCTTGTCTCATCTCTCATCTTTACATCACCTTCAGAATTGGCCTTCTCGGTGGGAGAAATGGGATGTAATGTGATTTAGGATGTTTTGATGAGAAGGGGAGGTCGAATCAGATCATGTGTTAATATAATATATGGTTAGGTTTTTATCAAACGAGTTAGGGCTTCTATTTTAAAGCCTCCACGTGTCCGATCTGTTAAAATAAGGGAAAATATAAAACTTTCCCTAACGGTAAGGATATATGTCACGACCCAAACCATCGTGATGGAGCCAAACCCTAAAGCTAGGCAAGCCTGACCAACATTAGCTCTCAAATCAACCATAAATTTCAAAAGCGACAATTTAAGGAGAATATAATAGTTTTAGAATAATAACCCAATATTTATAGAAGAATAAAACTGAGAAATGCGAAGTCTGATAAAACACTCCCAAAAGATCTGGGGTTGCGAGTCTAGAGCCTCTAAACAAAACTGGATAACAATATCTGAACGAAAATACCCAAGTCTAGAAATGTATATATATATAAACTGAAATAGGAAGAGTCGCCAGGTCCTGTGAACGTCAAGCAGCTAGGCTCTGATACCAACTTGTCACGACCCCAAATCCGGTCGTGATGGCGCCCAGCACACTGCTAGGCCAGCCCGACCAATCAACAATAACCACGGAGCCACAAGCTCACTTTATCCAATTTAAGCACAACAGTGATAGATATATTTAAAACAGGGAACCAAGTCCCAACATGTGCCAACTCCCATAGACCGAAGGGTCAAGAGTCATGAGCCTCTACAGAGTATACAAAGTGTAAATAGTGAATATAACTGTGCACAAGTGTGGGATGATCAGAACAAAATACAGACAAACTGGAGAATCAGGTCCTGCGAACGCTGGCAGCTACCTCGACTGTCCAAAAGCATTCCCGAGCCGCAATGGAATCAGCTCTGCCGTAATGTACCTGGATCTGCACACAAGGTGCGGGGAGTCGGGTGTGAGTATTTCCAACTCAGCGGTAATAAAAGTAAATAATGCTGAAGGGAAGAAAATCACGCAATGCACTATCTCTTGCTACACAATACAGAACTATCATTAAACTTCAAAACACTATCATTTTATTCCTTTTCAGCATATGTGAGTAGATTATTAGAAATCCAAAGTTTTAGCTACTTTCTTTCATTATAACATACCAATACCTGGGAAAATCTCAAACAGTGCAAGTCAGCACTCAAATCAGCCTCTCGGGCTCAGCACTCCTTAACAATTTATACCAGGAGATCTGGTCAATAAAGCAACAAATGCACATGTGCCGGTAAAGTATGAGTGCTAAAATGTTATGCCACGTAGTACACGTAAACCAATGTATGTATGCCATGCAATGCATATGACCGCTATGGCGTGTAGCCCGATCCTTTTGGGTACCCGTGGTCACTGTGGGGGTTCAGACTCCGGAGGGGCTCCTACAGCCCAAGCACAATATTAAAATCACACCTGCTGCGGCGCGCAGCCCGATCCGTATACCACTGCGGCGTGCAGTCCGATCCATGCATGTGTATGCATATGCTCACATGAAATGTCATGTCTTAACATATGGCCCTCGGCCCCAATCAATCTAACAAATAATCAAGAAAGCCCTACGGGCAACAATATCATATTAGCTCACAGCTAAAATATTATTAAGACCTTGTTCAAGTTTTTCATAACCTTATAAGAATGCTGAATAGCAAAATACCGTTTAAAACCTTAAATTTAGAATAAAATATGCACAGTGTTATCAAAACAGTGATGCCAATCCCTGAAAGATTCAAATAATTGGCACGAAGCCCAAACGTGATAATTAGTCCAATTCATTTTAACAATTAGGTGTTATTATTTATTACGCGGGACAGACCAAGTCACGATCCCCAATGGTGCTCTACCCCACGCCCGTTATCCGGCGTGCAAGTCACCTCAACACAGCACTAACATGTGCAAGTCCGGGGTTTACTAACCCTCGGGACATCATTTACAAGTATTACCCACCTCGAACCGACGAAAACTCATGCCCGCGACGCCTTAGCTCCTCGAACCGGCATCCACGCACGTCCAAACTAGCCAAAATCAGTACAAATATATCAAAATAGGCTAATGGAACATAACCCAATCGAAAGAACTCGAAAAATATCAAAAATCACGAAATTTGCAAAACTCGAGCCCCGGGCCCACATCTCGAAAAATTTCGAAACTCATATTTCCAGAACCCTCGGGACCCCAACGAAAACCACCAACATACTCCAAAACATGATACGAACTTGTTCCAATCATAAAAACACCATACTAAACATCAAAATCACCATTTACACACGAATTCAAGTCTAAGTTTCTTCAAAATTTCCGAATTGCTCATTCAATCAAAAACCCGACCACACGATGTCCGAATGACCTGAAAATTTGCAGGCATATCCAAAATCACCTAACAAAGCTACTGCAACTGTCGGAATTGCATTCCGACTCCCGGATCAAAATCTCACCTACCGTTCGGTTTCCGCCAAAATTCAACCTTAGTCAATTCAAGCCTAAAACTACACTGGGCCTCCAAATTCAATTCCGATTGCTCTCCTAAGTCATAAATGATCTCCGAAACTAGTCGAATCATCAGAATCTGATTCTAAGCACTCTAACTTGATAGTCAACTCTAGGTTGACTTTCCATATTCAAACTTCCTTCAAACATGCTATTTGCTTCATTTTCAATTCAATTCACTCCTAACTCACCCGATAGGCTCTAACACCGATATAAAAGCATAAAACATGTAATTGCAACATGACGGGGTGGTAAATTCCCGTAACGACGGGCCGGGTCGTTACATTCTCCCCAACTTAAACAATCGCTCGTCCTCGAGCGTACTGAGAGTTGTACTAGAAGCAACCCAATAGCTGAATGGCCTTACCAAGCATATATTCGGGCGATCATACGTCACCCTATTTCACATAAGTCCGAAAACACCATATAGTCAAAATTTCACAGACCATCTGGACCATAAATCACATTGCACTTTCTGAAATCATATGTCAAATGCAAATCACATGCCTATACTCAGGATACACTCGAATCCACTGCAATAACCCACATTCACTACTTAGGGTGAGATCATATGATGTATCGACAACCCCATCACTCGAGACGATAGTCTCTAATCACAACAACTGGCCGCAATAACCAAATACTAGCTGAAAACCTCTTTCATTAGATAAGAGTCTTATTCCAACACCTCCGTATCCTGCCCCCGGCAGCTGAAGCACGCGATATACCGAACCCATCTCTCAGGTCAACCATTCGTGAATCCATTTCCCTTTTAAAACTGGCACCACAATAGGTTTCGGAGCCAAACCTCGATTTTTACCTTTCTAACAAGCTAAGATCCAATATGTTTGTATTCATTAATGACTCCAACGGTCATTTCGATTATAACACACCGCACTGGTGATAAGACACCTCAACACCGACCTAAGCCACGACGAGCACAACATAGGCTCCAATAGAAACGTATGCACACACTCGAATCATGACAACTCAATTCATGACAACTGTCTCCGGCAAAGGAGCTGCAGTTCAATTCCTCAGTGCCATCATAATATAAAATTGAGATCGCGTCTCGCATTATAGAAATAGAGTACCTGAATACTCGACAGGTCATAACATCATGTGGTCGTGCCACAATTCATGATTCTATCCAAACACCATTATTCTTGAAGCACCTCAAGTTACCAAGCTCAAAAACGGTTAGCCACGCACATATCTAGGTCTTGAACCCAAGCAATCAACCTCACCCACGGTGAAACAATTAACGTATGCTATCAAATCCTGAAAGGACACAACCGACGTGCCATTTGCCAAGCGATACTCAAAACGGACTTTCCTCAGAAGTTAGGAAGTATTGTATACCATGTAGCTTATAACTAACTATATTTTCACAATATACTGTTGCGGCGTGCAACCCGCTCCAATGACATACCCGTGGCGGCGTGCCACCCGATCCAGATAACCCGTGGCGGCGTGCCACCCGATCCACGCATAAATCTCGCAAAAGAAAATGCATATCAAGTCGAATTTTCTCATTACAACAAACATATATATATAGCCTCATGCTCGGCCACATGAAACGCATCTGACAACGTTTCTCAACACTGGAACTGAATCAATGGTGGATACTTCTATACTAACATCCGCCACTAAGGTCCAACCAACAAAGCAATACCCACCAGCCGTCTGCTGGTCCTGAGGTACAACTACCCCGCTGGAGCATACTCTGATGTACTTTGCTACGCAATTTGTGCCATATTCCGACATAGTCCATATCACATTTGTCTAGACGACCTGACTTATGTCAATCAGTCTGAAATAACGTATCATAACCCCAATTCATCATATCAAGCTAAGAGAGAGCCACTAGGGCTTCCGATTTCCAATAATCACAAAATAGTGCCGATACACGCGATATACAACCACTGCATATGCGGATTACGAGAACTTCCAGTCTCCAACACATATGTAACACATGGATCACTATACCTGGTTCCACACTCCACCGTACGAATACATAACGCACATCAAGCGTCCATTCATACCACGACAGCCATTCAGAAATTTCACTATGCCATCAACGACTTAGTTATTATAGTCGATCCAACAAGAGAATACCACCATACCACTGGATATCATCACTTTACATTACCTTGTCCTTTTTGGATCATATTCCCTGCCAAGTTAATAGAATAGCAGTACCATTTTCTTAAATCATCGGAAAGTTCGATTCTTAATTCACCTGCAGCTGTCCGCGCTGCTCAATAATTTTATTGATTTCTCATATATTATGAACTGATCTCAAAACCTAGAATATACCATTATCAACTTTCCATAACACATCATATATACCATATCACACTAAGACAACATGGAAATTCATATCCCTTTCCTCCGCCTCAACGTTGGCACACTCAACTAGTCAAGGACTTTCATGATCCCATATAGAGAAAACTCATTGCACATTCCAGACCTTACATGCCAACAGGAAAAATACACTCATTTTCAAACCATGGTAGAACACATCATAAACTCTTTCTCCCAATTACATTGCATAAGTTAAACTGCCAGGACCGAGTCCTTATACCCATATTGAGTTACACAACTGCCAACACTCACTGCCAGCACTCAAGAGCTTTGCTGCAATGTCTGCAAGACTCATTACTTCAACCACCTACTAGGAATCAATCGTATCCCTTTTTATACCATTCCGGTTTATTAACAAGTTGTTCCATTTACCAAGTTTCCTTTCTGATTCATCTCTAATTTCATATCAGTCTTTACTATAGTACCATAATACATCAACTCATGTTACCACACGAGACTCGTACACAAGACCACACTGTCTAAGACCCATAGGCCACTGAATACTCTCTCAATGTTTCCCAAAAGTACCACATTCTACAATACTTTATTTCGAAGAACTTCTTGCGATTTGAATTCGTTATCATTACCTTCCCATACGGTTACATAGAATCCCATCATTCACATAATATAACACTAGTCTTGATTTTTCTCTAACGAAACCGCCATCTTTAGCCACATACACAAAACTTAAGGCACTTGACTGTTACAAGCAAAATCTTGAACACTGCAAAACCATTCTCGGGCATCATTCACCCTTATTCAGCTGTAATTCAACTGTCCTATTGAGTAGAACCACTCGTGTTTTGTTAGAACTCTGACATTGCAGAACATGATTACTTACGGATACAATCAGCTATCTTTCTTTTCTATACGGTGAATATTCTTTACCAACAGCAGTTCAAAACACCCTAGTACTTCATTAGATCTACGAAGCACCATAACCTTTACCAGAATTTCCCAACATACTTAGAGACAGAATCAACATAGCACACAATAGTGCAATCAGTTAATCAATAGCAACCTCCCCAACTTAGCTCGAAGCCATTCATCAAAGCACTTTCAACCACTCATATCATTATTACTCAAGTGATGCCACAAAGTTCTAGTTAGATTAAACTCAAGTCATTTGCAAGCTTCGGCGGAGATTCGAATCATCAGAAATATTAACTCTTTTGCAATTCTTGCATTCATTCACACACAACAGTTACGCCCCCTCTTTAGGTGAAAAAATCTTTTCTAAGTCCCAAATTTTCCAAAAATTTTGACAGAGTTTCCTTTGTAATTTAGTGTATCCCCCCGCCAGAGAATCACCAAAACCATCATAGCAATACATTCACAACTCGACAAGACATCACAATGCATATCGACAACATTAGTCTCAATACTACACAAATCATATTATCATATTTGGTACATGAACATGCGTTGTACCTGCTCGAATCATAACACATATCAACTACCTTTCAATTACACAGGAGAACCAATCCACCTATCTCGCCTCAATTTAGCATTTCAGCACAATACCTTCCACCAGGATACACATAGCATAATCATTTTAGTCTTCCCGAGTTTGAACTCGTTCCACTACACATAAGGCACTTATATTACTGAGTGCTCGATGCGTACACAGACGTGCGGAAGGAATTTCAAAAATTATATCTCAAGCCGAATCAAGTACGCACGATAAGAATTCCAAGAAATGTGAAGTGTTTCCTAAAGGTTCGCAGCCTCCCGAGGATAAGTACAGGCGTCCCCGTACCGATCCACAAGACTCTACTAACCGGCTCAAGACTCATGAGGCCTAGTAAACCTAGGCTCTGATACCAACTTGTCACGACCCCAAATCCGATCGTGATGGCGCCCAGCACACTGCTAGGCCAGCCCGACCAATCAACAATAACCACGGAGCCACAAGCTCACTTTATCCAATTTAAGCACAACAGGGATAGACATATTTAAAACAGGGAACCAAGTCCCAACATGTGCCAACTCCCATAGACCGAAGGGTCAAGAGTCATGAGCCTCTGCAGAGTATACAAAGTGTAAATAGTGAATATAACTGTGCACAAGTGTGGGATGATCGGAACAAAATACAGACAAACTGGAGAATCAGGTCCTGCGAACGCTGGCAGCTACCTCGACCGTCCAAAAGCACTTCCGAGCCGCGATGGAATCAGCTCTGCCGTATGTACCCGGATCCGCACACAAGGTGCAGGGAGTCGAGTGTGAGTACTTCCAACTCAGCGGTAATAAAAGTAAATAATGCTTGAAGGGAAGAAAACCACGCAATGCACTATCTCTTGCTACACAATACAGAGAACTATCATTAAACTTCAAAACACTATTATTTTATTCCTTTTCAGCGCATATGTGAGTAGATTATTAGAAATCCAAAGTTTTAGCTACTTTCTTTCATTATAACATACCAATACCTGGAAAAATCTCAAGCAGTGCAAGTCAGGCACTCAAATCAGCCTCTCGGGCTCAGCACTCCTTAACAATTTATACCAGGAGATCTAGTCAATAAAGCAACAAATGCACATGTGCCAGTAAAGTATGAGTGCTTAAAATGTTATGCCACGTAGTACACGTAAACCAATGTATGTATGCCATGCAATGCATATGACTGCTACGGCGTGTAGCCCGATCCAATTTGGGTACCCGTGCTCACTGTGGGGGTTCGGACTCCGGAGGGGCTCCTACAGCCCAAGCACAATATTAATATCACACCTGCTGCGGCGCGCAGACCGATCCGTATACCACTGCGGCGTGCAGTCCGATCCATGCATGTGTATGCATATGCTCACATGAAATGTCATGCCCTAACATATGGTCCTCGGCCCAATCAGTCTAACAAATAATCAAGAAAGCCCTACGGCAACAATATCATATTAGCTCACAGCTAAAAATGTTATTAAGACCTTGTTCAAGTTTTTCATAACCTTATAAAAATGCTAAATAGCCATAATTCCATTTTAAACCTTAAATTTAGAATAAAATATGCACACTGTTATCAAAACAGTGATACCAATCCTCGAAGGATTCAAATAATTGGCACGAAGCCCAAACGTGATAATTAGTCCAATTCATTTTAACAATTAGGTGTTATTATTTATTACGCGGGATGGACCAAGTCACGATCCCCAATGGTGCTCTACCCCACGCCCGTTATCCGGCGTGCAAGTCACCTCAACACAACACTAAGATGTGCAAGTCCGGGGTTTACTAACCCTCGGGACATCATTTACAAGTATTACCCACCTCGAACCGACGAAAGCTCATGCCCGCGACGCCTTAGCTCCTCGAACCGGCATCCACGCACGTCCAAACTAGCCAAAATCAGTACAAATATATCAAAATAGGCTAATGGAACATAACCCAATCGAAAGAACTCGAAAAATATCAAAAATCACGAAATTTGCAAAACTCGAGCCCCGGGCCCACATCTCGAAAAATTTCGAAACTCATATTTCCAGAACCCTCGTCTCGCCACGAGAACCACCAACATACTCCAAAACATGATATGAACTTGTTCCAATCATAAAAACACCATACTAAACATCAAAATCACCATTTACACACGAATTCAAGTCTAAGTTTCTTCAAAATTTCCGAATTGCTCATTCAATCAAAAACCCGACCAAACGATGTCCGAATGACCTGAAAATTTGCAGGCATATCCAAAATTACCTAACGAAGCTACTGCTACTGTCGGAATTCCATTCCGACTCCCGGATCAAAATCTCACCCACCGTTCGTTTTCCGCCAAAATTCAACCTTAGCCAATTCAAGCCTAAAACTACACCGGGCCTCCAAATTCAATTCCGATTGCTCTCCTAAGTCATAAATGATCTCCCGAAACTAGTCGAATCATCAGAATCTGATTCCGAGCACTCTAACTTGATAGTCAACTCTAGGTTGACTTTCCATATTCAAACTTCCTTCAAACATGCTATTTGCTTCATTTTCAATTCAATTCACTCCTAACTCACCCGATAGGCTCTAACACTGATATAAAAGCATAAAACATGTAATTGCAACATGACGGGGTGGTAAATTCCCGTAACGATGGGCCGAGTCATTACATAAACTCTGGAACAAAAACTGCTCAACATAAATATAAACCAATCAAAAATATTCGAAAAGTACTAAAATTCACGAAGTTGGTAAAACCCGAGCCCCTAGACCACTTCTCAAAAAATTCTGAAAATCATACGAACGGATTCCTTGTCTCGCCACGAGTCTGTACATATAAATTTTATCGAAAATGGAGCTCAAATGGCCTTTCAAATCCTACAAATTTATTTTCAAGAGCAAAACCCTAGTTCTTTACAATTTCTATCCAATTTCATGAATTTGAGTATTGATTCTCCCATAAAATGATGTTTTCTAGTCAAGAGACTTTACCTCCAATCAATACCCGTTGAAAACCCTCTTCAAATAGCTCAAAAAGCTCTCTTGGCAGAGTAAATATAGTGGAATAATGATGTGGGTAGCGGAACAAAGGGTTTAAAATATTCTGCCCAACTCCTGAAGCCCTTCTATGCAATCGCATAAGGGCCCACGTGATCGCATAGCACACAATTTTCCTCCCTCAAATTACCTTACGTGATCGCACATAATCACCAGCTATCGCATAGCATAGGGTCTTTACCATGTGCGATATCATTACATAGATTGCGTTCGCATAGCACATATCAAACACCCCTCGCATTTCTTCTATGCGATCGCATGACAACCTATGCGATCGCATAGAGTAAATTTTCTTTGCAATTTTTCTACTGCATTTTTCATGTTCATAACTCTCCGTTAGCCATCCGAAATCACCCCGAGGCCCTCGGGCCTCACTCAAATACACAAATATGCTCTATTACTTCATTCAAACTTGCTCGTAACATAAAAGTACTACCATAAATATTAAAATCATCGAATTACTACGAATTCAAGCCTAAGTTAAACGAAAACTTCCAAAACTTGCATTTGATCTAAAATCCGACCTAAACACCTCCGAATGACCTGAACTTTGTACGCATATCTTAAATCACCTAACGGAGCTACTGCAACTCTAGGAATTCCATTCCGACCCTCGGATCAAAATCTCACCTACCAATCAGAATTCGCCAAAATCCAACCTTAGCCAATTCATGCCTAATTCTACGCCGGACCTCCAAATTCAATTTCGATTGCGCTCCTAAGTCACAAATCATCCACCGAAACTAGTCGAATCATCAAAAATCCATTCCGAGCCTTCTAACTCATAAGTCAAAATTCAGTTGACTTTTCCAAACTAACCTTCTCATAAAGAGATTAATTGCCTCATTTCTAACCAAACTCTATCCGAATTACTTCAAAATCTCCAAACACATATAGTGAAACATATAGAAGCATAAAACGGGGAAACGGGGCGGTAACTCCCATGACGACGGGTCAGGTCGTCACATCCTCCCCAACTTAAACAAATGCTCGTCCTTGAGAGTTGTTCTAGAAGCCAACCAGTACCTGAATGATCTTACCAATCATATACCCGGGGTGATTCCTCGTCACCCTATCTTGCATAGATCCGATAACACAATACAACCGAACTTTTACAGTCTATTTAATCCATAAACCAAACCATAGAACCACATCGAACTTTCCGAAAATCATACATAAGATTAGAAATTCACATCTGTACTCAGAGTAAGCCTGAACCAACTGTAATAACCCATACTTGCACCCTCAGATGAAAACATATGATATACCGCCTAAACCAAACACTTGGAATCTTAACTTCTATTTACAGTAGTTGTCCCCAACAACCAATTACTGGCAGAGAACCTCTTATTAGCTAGAGCCTTATTCCCACACTTTCCTATATTGCCAACGATGAATGAAACACGCTATAAACCATAATCATCTCTCCGATCAACAATTCTTGAAACCAGTTCCCTTGACTGATATCACAATAGATTTCCGGGTCAAACCTCGATATTATCTTCCTAACAAACTAAGATCAAATCTGTCCGTATTTTTTAAGGAACCCAACGATCACCTCGAATTCAATACCACTCTAGTGATATGATACCTTAATACAAGTCTAAACCACATATTGCATAATACACGCACCGGTAAGAAACAATCTGAACACACTCAAATCATGACAAATGATTCAAACGAAAGAGCTGTACCTCAAGCTCATCAATACCATTACAATACAAGGCTGGGACCCCATCTCACATATGGAAATAGAATGCCTGAATCTACCCCGAAAGGTGATAACTCCTGTACCCTCGCTACAATGAGCGATCCTATCCCAACACTGTTACACCTGAAGCACCTCAAGCCGCTATACTCAAAATCAACAACCACGCACATTTGATGTGTAAAACCAATTTAATTTATTACACCCACGGTGAAACAGAGAACACATGACACGCACCCGATAGACCATAACCAATGCTCCATACACTAAGCAATACTCAGTTATGCTTCCCGCTCGACTTCCTTTATGAATTCTCAATAGAACCGTACCATGTGTGCCCATGACTAACAATCACAATGTCTCACAACATTGAAAAACAACTCATAGCTCCCCTCAGATCGCTAACAAGCTCAATAAAGATAGACTCAACCTATTCCTCAACAATACAACTCAGTGTCAACCAAACTAACTCAAGCTAAATGCGTAGCCATATCGGCCTGCCAATGAACTCAGTACCAAGAAGCCTGAAATTATTTCTTCCACTACTATAACTCATGTCGAAGCCGTACGATACAGTGCCCGGCCCAAATCAATATCGAAATCCACAATCTCGACCGGTGATATGTCCGGCCACAAGAATTACATCTAAAAAGTCACTCAGTAATGGAACGGGATCAATGATAGCAACCTCTGCACTGACATCTATCACAAATGCCCAATTAAGAAAGTGCTCCTTCCCAGTTGTCTGTTGGTTATTTGAAGTATAAATCATTATACTAAACATATTCTAATGCACTTCACCGCTCGACCCATGGCATTTATGGCGTAGCCCCTAATGCAATAGGTTAAAATCACCCAATATTAAGACAACCAGTCCGAATTCCAACATCACATCCAAAATGTAACATACCAGCTAATAAAGATCCACCACCTCAACATATCATGTACATCAGAACTCCATATAACACACAAATCATTATACCTGATCCCAATTTCCACCGTATGAAAACATCACATATCAAGTATCCATTCATTCAACGAGATATATTCTAAAATTTCCCCGAGCCATCAGCAATTCAAATATCCAAAATCGATCTATCATAAAATGTTGCAACACTACCGAAGAGCTATTAACTTAATCACATTGCCCTTTTTCTGAAGCATATACCCTCGTCAAATCACTATGATTAGCAACACAATTTCCTTGTCCATAAGAGGGCCATTCACCCTAATCATCTGAAGATCATTTATCTAATCACTTAGGAGGAATCACTACACATCCCCTACTCTGCATGACATACACAGTTCTTGATATAATTCTTACAATACTGACACGACGGATGAGACCTGTACACATTCTTAACTACTACCGAAATGACAATTCGTTAGTTCTATACTCTTGGCAAGAACTATCACCTTATTCTGAACCAAACAATGGTCTTAGCTCTTTACTTTACTTCATATACTTAGATTGCATCGATCTCGATTTCAATGATCTTGTCTCACCCAGTACGAACTGCTCGGGCAATCAGCCACTCCAAACATAACTAAATATCGCATATGATGCCCCAATGTGCCAATAGGCAACCAATTCAAATGCGGTACGAAAGAAAATGAGCTATGGAAGGAATTATCAAATCCTACGCACTAATACCGACCTTCCTCGGAAAATAGGAAGCAAGGCATATAAAGACATCATAGAGAAAACTATACTCGATATCACATTGTTGCGGCGTGCAACCCGATCCAGATAATATACCCATGGCAGTGTGCCACCCAATCCACACATAGATCTCACATTAAGATATGCACATCGAGTCAAATTTGCTCATTATAACATAATGCTGAGTATCGGTCGTATGCATGCTAAGTGCATAATAATATCTCTTTGGGACATATAACATTATAAGCTACAACATTCAAGCACCACTGAGGTGCGATGTACAATCGGAATTTCAACAGCCAAGTTGCTCATATAACATCATTCCTACGCGGATTCTTAACATGTAAACAATTTCTCGAGTTGTCTCACAATTCACACGGTGCAATGCATCACTATGCGAGATATCTGACAATGAAGCATTATCCTAACTACTTCTCCATGAGGACCGCGTTACAAAAATGCACACATCTGGCCGGATATAGATCCATCATTCACATTAAGTCCATTCGCCAATTTCATGTTGATTCTGATCACAATGAACTAGTTTGACAAACTTTAAAGGTCCATAATAACTCCCCTTTCTCATAACACACAAGAACAACCATCATAATCGGAGTAATCCTCCCAAGTTCACAACCCAATAGGCCTAGTGCCCTCCAGGCATGAATTCCTCAATTTAACGACACTATCACAACCTTCATACTTGGTTTACATCTTTAATCAGTCAAGTGATTGCATGTTACACTTATATAATCTTCCAGTGGGACACACCCCCACAACCTACCACAACAATATTTGGGGCGTACCACCAAACCACCGGTCGCACTAACGCTGAAGGGTGATCAAGAATCATTAACCAGGATACAATACCGCTCTCAGGTGACACTGAAGATAATACTAATTTATCTTAACCATCAAAACTTCCTTCCTGCTCATCTGATCTCTTAACATTTTGTCAAAAAATTTCCTTCACTCATGTCGTTCTTGGCTCAATTTCTACAACCAGAACTATTTTGCCAGTATACTTTAAGACAAAACCAACAAGCACATAATCGTGCAACCAGCTAATCAACGACAACCTCCCCAACCTAGCTCGAAGCCATATATATCACAACACATATACTCTATTGTTGTCGTAATACCATGGTGAGATTAAACTCACTCTTTCACAAGCCTGTGGAGATACGAATCATTAGAAATTTTAACTCTTCTACAATTCTTGCATTCATTCACGCAACAATTAAGCCTACTCTCTAGGCGACCAAATTGTTTACTAAGTCCCAAATTTTTCAAAAATTTCGGCAGAGTTTCCTTGTCACGACCCAAATCCGGTCGTGATGGCGCCCAACAATCTAGCTAGGCCAGCCCCAGACCAACAATTTAATTATCACAAAATACCGGTCCCCAAATGGACAACCCAAGAAGAATATATGAGTTTAAGAACTCCAATAATAATAATACTTGAACAAAAGTACCGACACTCCCAAAGATCCGGAGTCACAAGTCTAGAGTCTCTAACAAACCCAACGAGAATAGAGTGTACTTGTATAGAAATACTCGAGTACGAATACAAAATACAAAATAACAAGTGGAATGAAGAGAGAAGCTGGGTTCTGCGAACGTGGGCAGCTACCTCAGCAACTCGATGTGACACTGCAAACGCTGGAGATGCCTGTCTACTGCTCCTGAGTACCTGAGTCTGCACACAAAAGGTGCAGGGAGTAGGGGTGAGTACTAAGTACTCAGTGAGTAACAAATATATATAAGTAGCTGACAGTAAGAAATCCACAGATTACCACATAATGAAGCTAAACTACAGTTCGAATCTCCTACGAACTAGCATCAACAATACAATACAGCTACCACAGAGTAGTTCAACAAATACAGATGTAATTCAATGCACATAACCGCTACGGCATGTAGCCCGATCCAATTTAACGTCGACGCGGCTCACTGGGGGTGTGTACAGACTCCGGAGGGGCTCCTACAGCCCAAGCGCAATACTGTTGCGGCGTGCAGCCCGATCCTCATATCAACCACTGCGGCGTGCAGCCCGATCCCATGCTCAATCCACAATAAGCAATTAAGTCACAAAACAGTTCATCTTTCTTAATTCCAGTTTTCAATTCATAATTTATGAAAAATACTTAAACTTTATTAAATTTGCAAAAGCCGGTGACTTAGCATTTCAAAAGTGTGATTTCAATTGCCAGGACTGAGATTAGTGATTTAAGCAATTATAGCTATCACATAAATATTGTCCTCTAAGGACGCTACAGATCGGCACAAGGCCCCAAACAAGGCTTACAGCCCACAAATATATCAAATACAGTGTATTTCCAACACTAACAACATATTATTCACTTCCGGGATGGACCAAGTCTCAATCCCCAGTCACAATCAATCCCGCACCTGCCACGGGGTGCGAGCCACGCCCTACTAGCGTCACAATGTGCTAAGTCGGGGTTTCGAACCCTCAGGCTACCATATACACAAACTACTCACCTCTAGCCGGTCGTAGACTCGTCCGCGATGCCTTTTCCTTTGAATTTAGCACCCTCGTGCGTGGAATCCAGTCAAACCACAATAATTATATCAAATACGGGTAAAATAATCATAACCCATTTCATTTACATGAAATTCGCATAAATATACCAAGTTGGTAAAACCCGACCCCGGGCCCGCTGCTCGGAAAATTCCGAAATTAGTACCAACGCGACCCTCATCTTGCCACGAGTCCGTGCATATAAAATTTATCGAAATCGGAGTTCAAATGGCCTTCCAAATCCAAAAATCCCATTTTCGATACTTAAGCCACATTTCTTCAAGATTTCTACCCAATTTCATGAAGATTGATGTTAATACTACCATAAAATGATGTTTTTGAGTCAAGAATCTTACCTCCGATAAATACCCGATGACTTCTCAGTGATTTTCTCGAGTTTTCTTCTCTCTAGGGCTCAAAATTGAGTTTTGGGTTAATGAACCCGTAACCCTCTGTTCTGTGATTAAATTCTCTGCCAGACCCATTTGCTCTACGCGATCGCATCGCGATGTACAAACATCCGGCTTCACGCGATCGCGTCCCTCTTCCTGCGATCGCGTAGCACATTTTTCCCTGGACCCCATTTCTCTTCTACGCGATCACGTAGATGCTCATGCGATCGCGATGGCCACCCGGTTAACTCTACGCGATCGCGACTGGTGATCCTGCGATCGCGATGGCCTAGCCCCCAGCTCTACGCGATCGCGTTCCCCTCCCCGCGATCGCGGAGAGCAAAAACCTGCTGCGTTTATGACAGCAACCAGCCTTCTCTTTTCTTCCAAAAATGGTCCGTTTGGACCCCCGAATTCATCCCGAGACCCCCGGGACCCCAACGAAAACCACCAACATACTCCAAAACATGATACGAACTTGTTCCAATCATAAAAACACCATACTAAACATCAAAATCTCCATTACTCACGGATTCAAGCCTAAGTTTCTTCAAAACTTTCAAAACTAACATTCAATCCAAAACCCGATCAAATGATGTCCGAATGACCTGAAAATTTGCAAACATATCCAAAATCACTTAACGAAGCTACAGAAATTGTCGGAATTCCATTCCGACCCCCGGATCAAAATATCACCTACCATCCGGATTTCGCCAAAATTCAACCTTCGCCAAATCAAGCCTAAAACTACACCGGACCTCCGAATTCAATTCCGATTGTTCTCCTAAGTCATAAATGATCCCCCGAAACTAGTCGAATCATCAGAATCCGGTTCCGAGCACTCTAACTCAATAGTCAACTCTTGGTTGACTTTCCATATTCAAACTTTCTTTAAACATGCTATTTGTTTCATTTTCAATCCAAATCACTCCTAACTCACCCGATATACTCTAATACTGTTATAAAAGTATAAGATATGTAATTGCAAGGTAACGGGGTGGTAATTCTCGTAACGACAGGCCGGGTTGTTACATTCTCCCCAACTTAAACAAACGCTCGTCCGCGAGCGGGTTAAGAAACATACCGGAGTATCAAACAAGTGAGGATATCTGCTCCGCATCTCCTGCTCGGTCTCCCAAGTTGCTTCCTCCACTGGACGACCTCTCCACTGCACTTTCACTGAAGCTATATCCTTAGATCTCAGCTTACGAACCTGTCGACCCAAAATGGCTACTGGTTCCACATCATAAGTCAAATCCTCATCTAGCTGTATCGTGCCGAAGTCCAACACATGAGACGGGTCTCCGACATACTTCCGGAGCATAGATACATGGAACACCGGGTGAACTCCCGACAAACTGGGTGGCAAAGCAAGCATATAAGCCACCTCCTCAACTTTCCTAAGCACCTCAAAAGGTCCAATGAACCTTGGGCTCAACTTTCCTTTCTTTCCAAACCTCATAACACCCTTCATAGGCGAAACCTTCAACAACACCTTCTCACCTACTGAATAAGACACATCTCGGACCTTCCGGTCCGCATAACTCTTCTGACGCGACTGAGCTGTGCGAAGTCTCTCCTGAATCACCTTCACCTTGTCTAAGGCATCTTGGACTAACTCTGTCCCCAACAACCTAGCCTCGCCGGGCTCGAACCAACCGACTGGAGACCTACACCGCCTTCCATATAAAGCTTCATACGGTGCCATCTGAATGCTGGACTGATAGCTATTATTATAAGCAAACTTCGCCAAAGGCAAATAATCAGCCCACGAACCACCGAAATCAATGACACAAGCACACAACATGTCCTCCAATATCTGAATAGTATGCTCAGACTGCCCATCCGTCTGTGGATGAAATGCTGTGCTCAGCTCTACCTGTGAACCCAACTCTCGCCGAAATGTCCTCCAGAACTGAGAAGTGAACTGGGTACCTCTGTCTGATATAATAGAAATGGGAACTCCATGCAATCTCACTATCTCACGGATGATTATCTCTGCCAACCGCTCTGAGGAATAAGTAGTACACACTGGGATGAAGTGAGCTGACTTGGTCAACCTATCCACCACCACCCAAACCGAATCAAACTTCCTCGCTGTCCGAGGGAGTCCACTAACAAAGTCCATAGTTATTCTTTCCCACTTCCACTCAGGAATATCAATACGCTGGAATACACCACCAGGTCTCTGATGCTCATACTTGACCTGCTGACAGTTTAGACACCGAGCCACATGGCTCACAATATCTTTCTTCATCTTTCTCCACCAGTAATGCTGCTTCAAATCCTGGTACATCTTCGCGGCTCCTGGATGGATAGAATACCGCGAGCTATGGGCTTCCTCCAATATCAATTCACGAAGGCCGTCAACATTGGGCACGCATATCCGGCCCTGCATCCGCAACACACCATCACTATCAATAGTGACATCCCTAGCATCATCATGCTGAACTCTGTCCTTAAGGACAAGCAAGTGTGGATCATCATATTGGCGCTCTCGAATACGATCATATAAAGAAGAACGAGCTACTACATAAGCCATCACCCAACTGGGCTCAGAAATATCCAGCCTCACCATCTGATTAGCTAACGCTTGAACATCAACTGCTAGGGGTCTCTCCCCAACTGGAATATATGCCAAACTGCCCATACTAATAGCCTTCCGGCTCAATGCATCAGCCACTACATTGGCGTTCCCGGAATGGTACAAGATAGTAATATTATAGTCTTTAAGCAATTCAAGCCATCTCCGCTGCCTCAAATTTAGATCTTTTTGCTTAAACAAATGCTGAAGGCTGCGGTGGTCTGTATATACATCACAAGATACACCATATAGGTAATGCCTCCAAATCTTCAAGGCATGAACAATAGCAACTAACTCCAAATCATGAACATGGTAGTTCTTCTCGTGGGGCTTTAGCTGACGAGAAGCATATGCAATAACTCTACCCTACTGCATCAACACACAGCCGAGTCCAACTCTAGAAGCATCACAATACACCGTATATGATCCTGAAACTGATGGTAACACAAGTACTGGAGCTGTGGTCAAAGCCTCCTTGAGCTTCTGAAAGCTCTCTTCACATTCATCAGACCACACAAATTGAGCATTCTTCTGTGTTAGCTTAGTCAACGGTGAAGCAATAGATGAGAAATCCTGAACAAACCGACGATAATAGCCTGCCAAGCCGAGAAAACTCCGAATCTCTGTAGCCGAGGAAGGTCTGGGCCAATTCTGCACTGCTTCGACCTTCTGTGGATCAACCCGAATACCATCACTGGACACTATATGTCCCAGAAAACCCACAGTATCAAGCCAGAACTCACACTTAGTGAATTTTGCATAAAGCTTCTCTTCTTTCAACCTCTGCAATGCCACTCTCAAATGCTGTGCATGCTCCTCCTGGCTGCGTGAATACACCAGAATATCATCAATAAACACAATCACAAAAGAATCAAGGTACGGCCGAAATACACTATTCATCAAGTGCATGAATGCAGCTGGGGCATTAGTCAACTCGAAAGACATCACCAGGAACTCGTAGTGCCCATATCGCGTCCTGAACGCTGTCTTCATAATATCCGAGTCCCTGATCTTCAACTGATGATAGCCCGATCGAAGATCAATCTTAGAAAATACACTAGCTCCATGTAACTGATCAAATAGGTCCTCAATACGAGGCAATGGGTATTTATTCTTCATCGTTACCTTGTTCAGCTGCCTGTAATCAATGCACATTCTCATTGTGCCATCTTTCTTCTTCACGAACAACACCGGTGCACCCCAAGGTGACACACTCGGACGAATGAAACCCTTATCTAAGAGTTCCTGAAGCTGTTCTTTCAATTCTTTTAACTCCGCTGGTGCCATGCGATAAGGAGGAATAGAAATGGGCTGAGTGCCCTGCACCAAGTCAATACCAAAGTCAATATCTCTGTCAGGCGGCATGCCTGGTAGGTCTGCTGGAAATACATCCGGAAACTCCCTCACAATGGGGACTGAATCAAGACTGGGTGTCTCGGCCTCAACATTTCTAATGAAGGCCAAATAAGATAAACAACCCTTGCCAATCATTCGTTGAGCCTTTATATAAGAAATCACCTTGTCGGACACATAATCAGTCAAGCCACGCCACTCGATCCTCGGATTACCTGGAATAGCTAGTGTGACTGTCTTGGCATGACAGTCCTGAATCGCATGGTAAGGAGATAGCCAATCCATGCCTAGAATTACATCGAAATCTACCATGCCCAAAAGTAATAGATCAACTCGGGTCACCAGACCCCCAATAGTAATAATACAGGATCGATATACCTGATTCACAACAACAGTATCCCCCACTGGGGTAGACACATGTACGGGCAAAGCAAGAATACCACGGGTCATACCCAAATGATGTGCAAAATAAGTAGAGACATAAGAATAGGTGGATCCGGGATCAAATAAGACGGAAGCATCCCTGTGGCAGACTGAGATAATACCTGAAATAACCGCATCTGAAGCACTAGCATCCTTCCTATCCGGAAGAGCATAGAAATGAGCCTGGCCTCCGCCAGTACAATCCTCGCCCCTAGGGCAACCTCTGGCCACCTGGACACCACTCCTAGCTGACTGTGCTGGTGCTGAAGAAACAGGAGTAGAAGACGAGTGTTGATCCCTCTGCTGAGACCGCTTACGAAGCCACTGAGGACACTCTATCTTGATATGGCCAAACTCGCCACACTCAAAGCAATGGCCTGAAGATGGAGGAAGGGACTGCTGAGGACCCCTCGCTGCAGATGAATCCTGAGCAGAAGAAGCAGGAGAAGAGCTATGAGCTGGAAGAGCACTCAATGCAGGCTGACTCTGCTGACGACCTTGCTGACCCTGATGGCCATGACGACCCCGATCTGCTGAAACTCCACTGGACTCTAAAAATCCTAACTGATGAGATCTGAATGAACGACCCCTACTATACTAAGGCTAGCCCCTAGACGGAGCACCACTGTAACTACCAGTACCATGAGGACTCTAAGCATCTCTCTCCTCCCGCTCTCTGCGGCGATCTGTCTCAATATGGCGGGTAACATCAACCACCTCCTCAAAGGTAATCGCTGAAGCCCTCTCTCTGGTCATCAATATACGGATGGGATAGATAAGACCATCTATAAATCTCCTGATCCTCTCCCTGTCTGTAGGAACCATCCACATGGCATGACGGGCCAGCTGTGTGAATCTCATCTCGTACTGATTAACTGTCATCTCTCCCTGCTTCAACCACTCGAACTGACGTCGCAACTCCTCTCTCTGAGATCGAGGCACGTACTTCTCCAAAAATACCGTGGAGAACTGCGGTGAGGGGCACTGCCCCAGCGGGCCTACGCCCCTCGAAATCCTCCCACCACCGAAATGTTGCACCTGTGAACCGAAAAGTGGCGAATGAAACACCGCCGGACTCTAGAATACCCGCGGTGCGGCGCATGCGCCGACATCCGTCAAGAAAACCCCGGGCGTCCTCGCCCCTCAGCACCACCGAATGTCGGAGGCCGTAGCCTCTCAAATCTCTCCAAACGACGCTGCGCTCATCATCGGGCATAATTGGAACCATATATGCAGGAGCTGGTGCAACGCGCGCAACCGGTCGAATCGGCTCGGGTGTGTAAGCCACGGGGTCCGATTCCTCCCCCCGCTCGTGAAGAAGAGCACTGCAGCAGAGCCGCAACTACTCGTGCCAAGCCTCGCGCACACCGACAAGATCCGAGCCAAGTGTCTCCGAGACCCGTGATCACGACAGGCACCGCGGCGGCTCGAACCCGAGTCACGGAGCGCTTGCCACCGGAATCTGGTCCTAAGTCCGGGCCATCGGTGCGGAATCCGACCCCGAGTCCGGTCACCGCGGGTCGACGAGTGCCGTGTACCGTCGCTCTACCTCTACCACGACCACGGCCTCCGGGTGCCAATGGTGGTCGTCCGCCACGTCCGTTAGCTCGTGTTCTCGCCATCCGCGAGAGAATAGAATATGGAAAGATTTAATTTCATGATAACACAAATCGCACGATATGAATTCAAGAAAATGAGGTTTTTCCTAAAGTTTCTGTAGCCCTCCGAGGATAGATACGGACGTCTACGTACCGATCCGCGAAAGCCTACTAAACCGGCTCATGACTCGCGAGTCCTAATAACCTAGGGCTCTGATACCAACTTGTCACGACCGGGGTTTGGGGTCGTGACAGCGCCCAACAATCAAGCTAGGCCAGCCATACCAACAATTTAATTATCACAAAATACCCATCCCCAAATGGACAACCCAAGAAGAATATATGAGTTTAAGAACTCCAATAATAATAATACTGAACAAAATACTGACACTCCCCAAGATCCGGAGTCACAAGTCTAGAGCCTCTAACAAACCCAACAGGAATAGAGGGTACTGTATAGAAATACTCGAGTCTGAATACAAAATACAAAATAACAACTGGAAAGGAGAGGAGAAGCTAGGTTCTGCGAACGTAGGCAGCTACCTCAGCAACTCGATGTGACACTGCAAACGCTGGAGATGCCTGTCTACTTCTCCTGAGTACCTGAGTCTGCACACAAAAGGTGCAGGGAGTAGGGGTGAGTACTAAGTACTCAGTGAGTAACAAATATATATAAGTAGCTGACAGTAAGAAATCCACAGATTACCACATAATGAAGCTAAACTACATTTCGGATCTCCTACGAACTAGCATCAACAATACAATACAGCTACCACAGAGTAGTTCAACAAATACAGATGTAATGCAATGCACATAACCGCTACGGCGTGTAGCCCGATCCAATTTAACGTCGACGGCGCTCACTGGGGGTGTGTACAGACTCCGGAGGGGCTCCTACAGCCCAAGCGTAATACTGCTGCGGCGTGCAGCCCGATCCTCATATCAACCACTGCGGCGTGCAGCCCGATCCCAAGCTCAGTCCACAATAAGCAAATAAGTCACAAAACAGTTCATTTTTCTTAATTCCAGTTTTCAATTCATAATTTATGAAAAATACTTAAACTTTATTAAATTTGCAAAAGCCAGTGACTTAGCATTTCAAAAGTGTGATTTCAATTTCCAGGACTGAGATGAGTGATTTAAGCAATTATAGCTATCACATAAATATTGTCCTCTAAGGACGCTACAGATCGGCACAAAACCCCAAACAAGGCTTACAGCCCACAAATATAGCAAATACAGTGTATTTCCAACACTAACAACATATTATTCACTTCCGGGATGGACCAAGTCTCAATCCCCAGTCACAATCAATCCCGCACCTGCCACGGTGTGCGAGCCACGCCCTACTAGCGTCACAATGTGCTAAGTCGGGGTTTCGAACCCTCAGGCTACCATATACACAAACTACTCACCTCTAGCCGGCCGTAGACTCGTCCGCGATGCCTTTTCCTTTGAATTTAGCTCCCTCGTGCGTGGAATCTAGTCAAACCACAATAATTATATCAAATACGGGTCAAATAATCATAACCCATTTCAATTTACATGAAATTCGCATAAATATACCAAGTTGGTAAAACTCGACCCCGGGCCCACTGCTCGGAAAATTCCGAAATTAGTACCAACGCGACCCTCATCTTGCCACGAGTCCGTGCATATAAAATTTATCGAAATCGGAGTTCAAATGGCCTTCCAAATCCAAAAATCCCGTTTTCGATACTTAGGCCACATTTCTTCAAGATTTCTACCCAATTTCATGAAGATTGATGTTAATACTACCATAAAATGATGTTTTTGAGTCAAGAATCTTACCTCCGACGAATACCCGATGACTTCTCAGTGATTTCCTCGAGTTTTCTTCTCTCTAGGGCTCAAAATTGAGTTTTGGGTTAATGAACCCGTAACCCTCTGTTCTGTGATTAAATTCTCTGCTAGAACATTTTGTTCTACGCGATCGCGACTCGCCTCACGCGATCGCGATATTCAAACATTTCGCCCTCACGCAATCGCGACTCTCCTCACGCGATCGCGATGTACAAACATCCGGCTTCACGCGATCGCGTCCCTCTTCCTGCGATCGCGTAGCACATTTTTCCCTGGACCCCATTTCTCTTCTACGTGATCGCGTAGATGCTCATGCGATCGCGATGGCCACCCGGTTAACTCTACGCGATCGTGACTGGTGATCCTGCGATCGTGATGGCCTAGCCCCCAGCCCTACGCGATCGCGTCCCCTTCCCCGCGATCGCGGAGAGCAAAAACCTGCTGCGTTTATGACAGCAACCAACCTTCTCTTTTCTTCCAAAAATGGTCCGTTTGGACCCCAGGATTCATCCCGAGACCCCCGGGACCCCAACGAAAACCACCAACATACTCCAAAACATGATACGAACTTGTTCCAATCATAAAAACACCGTACTAAACATCAAAATCTCCATTTACTCACGGATTCAAGCCTACGTTTCTTCAAAACTTTCAAAACTAACATTCAATCCAAAACCCGATCAAACGATGTCCGAATGACCTGAAAATTTGCAAACATATCCAAAATCACTTAACGAAGCTACAGAAATTGTCGGAATTCCATTCCGACCCCCGGATCAAAATATCACCTACCATCCGGATTTCGCCAAAATTCAACCTTCGCCAAATCAAGCCTAAAACTACACCGGACCTCCGAATTCAATTCCGATTGTTCTCCTAAGTCATAAATGATCCCCCGAAACTAGTCGAATCATCAGAATCCGGTTCCGAGCACTCTAACTCAATAGTCAACTCTTGGTTGACTTTCCATATTCAAGCTTTATTTAAACATGCTATTTGTTTCATTTTCAATCCAAATCACTCCTAACTCACCCGATATACTCTAATACTGTTATAAAAGCATAAGATATATAATTGCAAGGTAACAGGGTGGTAATTCCCGTAACGACAGGCCGGGTCGTTACATTCCTTTGTAATTGGGCCTATCCACCTGCTAGAGAATCACCAAAACTATCCTAACAGCACGTCTACAACTTAACAAAATATCACAATGTATATCAACAACATTAATCTCAATACTACCTGTATTATATTATCAAAATTGATATAGGGACATGTGTTGCACTTATTTGAATCATAACACATATAAAATACCTTTTAATTACACATAAGTTTCATACCGCTTAAGGACACCCCACAGGAGATATCCCACCTGCTTTGCCTCAATTCAGTATTTTAGCATGCCTTCCACCATCATATACGTTACACGGTCATATAATCTTCCTGGGTCTGAACTCAACCCGCAACGTGCTATGTACTTCTCTCCCAACTGGGGGACGGATTCTCCATGCACCCACAACTTGGGCAACACATCCAATCACAAGGGAAATCGAACACTTAATAGTACATCTATCATCTAGAAGTCCTTCTTCGACACTTCCAAGTCATATAGTCACACCACACAACACCAATATACTCGTCACGTAGATATCTAGCCGAAATTCCCACAATTAGGGACAATACTAAACATATAAGTTCATGATCCAGCTCGCAAAATCAGCACCTCGGTGCTCAAGCCATAGACGAAGATTCGGCCTCAAGTCCTCCAGACTGGCCCAACATGAACTCACAGAGATTACATCTCGCCCCTCAATTTGGGAATTACCAACCATCAAGGAAAATATATTACTAAGCGCTCGCGTGCGCATTCAGACGTGTGGAAGGAATTTCAAGATTTATATCTCAAGCCGAATCAAATACGCATGATAAGAATTCCAAAAAAGTGAAGTGTTTCCTAAAGGTTATGTAGCCTCCCGAGGATAGATACGGACGTCTACGTACCGATCCGCGAGAGCCTACTAAACCGGCTCATGACTCGCGAGGCCTAGTAACCTAGGCTCTGATACCAACTTGTCACGATCCAAACCCGATCGTGATGGCGCCCAACCCTAAATCTAGGTAATCCTGACCAACAACCACTCTCAAATCAACCACAAATTTCAAAACCGACAATTTAAGGAGAATATAATAGTTTTAGAATAATAATCCAATATTTATAGAAGAATAATACTGAGAAATACAAAGTCTAATAAAACACTCCTAAAAGATCCAGGGTCATGAATCTAGAGCCTCTAAACAAAACTAGATAACAATATTCGAACGAAAATTCCCATGTATGGAAATGTATATATATAAAAACCGAAATAGGAAGAGTAGCCAGGTCCTGCAAACGTCAAGTAGCTACCTCAACAACTCTGATAAACTCTGGAACAAAGACTTCTCAGCTAAGCCTTCGGTGTACCCGAATCTGCACACAAGGTGTAGGGAGTAGGGGTGAGTACTACCGACTCAGTGAGTAATAAGCATATAAAATGTCTGAAGATAATAAATCCACGAAATGCCACAAAGTAAAGCTAAAACTGACAATCCGACACCTTACTACGAACTAACAACAACAGGTAATAACAGCTAGAACAAGTAAATAATAATGCATGAATGCAATGCAATGGACATGACCGCTACGATGTGCAGCCCGATCCATACTCAGTCCAAACTATGCATATGCGTCACGTAATAGATTCAATTAATTTCTCAATTTCTAATTTATTAAGAAGAATATTGTCACGACCCAAATCCGGTCGTGATGGCGCCCAACAATTAAGTTAGGCCAGCCAGACAAACAATTACTTATCACACCGAATATCAGTCCCAAATGGACATCCCAAGAAGAATATATGAGTTAAAGAACTCCAATAATAATAATAATGAACAAAATACCGAGAAGTGCGAAAATAACTGACACTCCCAAAGATCTGGAGTCACAAGTCTAGAGCCTCTAACAAAATCCAACAAGAATAGAGAATACTGTATAGAAATACTTAAGTCTAAATACAAAATAACAACTAGAAAGAGGAGGAGTAGCTAGGTTCTGCGAACGTCGTGCACTACCTTAGCAACTCCGGTATGACTCGAAACCGCCGGAAATACCTGTCTACATCGCTCCCGAAGACTCGAGTCCGCACACAAAAGGTGCATGGAGAAAGAGTGAGTACTAAGTACTCAATGAGTAATAAATATATAAAAGCAACCTGAAAGTAGGAAATCCACAAAATACCACAATACGAAGCTACACTACAGGTCCGAATCTCCTACGAACTAGCATCAACAAGACAATACAGCTACCACATAGTAATTCAACAAATAAAGATGCAATGCAATGCACATAATCCATTTAACCGTGCAACTCGATCCATTTAACATCGACGGCGCACACCGGTGTGTACAGACTCCGAGGGCTCCTACATGCCAAGCGCAATATCGCTGCGGCGTGCCCCGATCCTCATATCAACCGTCGCGCGTGCGTACCGATTCTCACATAAACCGTCACGCGTGCAGTCCCGATCCATCCTCAATCTACATAAATCGTATAAGTCACAAAACAATTCATTTTTCTTAATTCCAGCTTCAGCTCATAATTTATGAAAAATACTTAACTTTTATTTAATTTGCAAAAACCTGTGACTTAACATTTCAATAGTGTGATTTCAAATTCCAGGACCGAGATCAATGATTAAGCAATTACATCTATCACATAAATATTATACCCTAGTGGATTCTACTGTGTCGGCACAAGTGCCTCAAATAAGGCTTACATGTCTCATAGATATGTCAATACAAGCTGTACTTCCATCACGAATAAGATAGCATATTATTTATATCCCGGATGGACCAAGTCTCAATCCCCGCCACAATCAATCCCGCACTCGCCACGCGGGTGCGAGCCACGCTCTACTAGCGTCACAATGTGCTAAGCCGGGTTTCAAACCCTCGAGCTACCATATACACAAACTACTCACCTCTAGCCTGGTCGTAGATTCGTCCGCGATGCCTTTTCCTTTGAAATTCGCTCCCTCGTGCGTAGAATCTAGTCAAACCACAATAATTATATCAAATACGGTCAAAAAATCATAACCCATTTCAATTTACATGAAATTCGCATAAATACACTAAGTTCGTAAAACCCCGACCCCGGGCCCATTGCTCGGAAAATTCCGAAATTAGTACCAACGCGATCTTCGTATCTCCACGAGTCCGTGCATATACAATTTTTCAAAATCGGAGTTCAAATGGCCTTTCAAACTCAAAATCTCGTTTTTAATACCTAGGCCACAATTCTTCAAAATTTCTACCCAAATTCATGAAGATTGATGTTAATTCTACCATAAAATTATGTTTTTGAGTCAAGAATCTTACCTCCGATGAATACCCGATGATTTCTCAGTGTTTTCCTCGTGTTTTCTTCTCTCTAGGGCTCAAAATTATGTTTTGGGTAAATGAACCCGTGAGCCCTCTGTTCTGCAATTTAATTTCACTGCCAGACCTGTTTGTTCTACGCATTCGCGTGAGCTCCCACGCGTTCGTGATGCCCGGCTTCTTTTTACTCTTCGTGAATGCGATGCCTCCCATGCGTTCGCGATGTTCCACTCTGGCTTACCCTACGCGAACGCGACGCCTCCTACGCGTTCGCGATGTACAAAATTCCCAGTCGCTTATTTTCCTTCTACGCGATCGCGACTCCCAGTCACGCGAACGCGAAACTTCACCCTACCGTGTCTACGCGAACACGATACCCCTGCTCGCGAACGCGATGCTTTGATCCGCCTAGCCTTCGCGAATGCGGCCCATGCCACGCGAACGCGAAGGCTTAAATGCCTCGGCAGTAACCTGCAACTTTCTGCAGATCTTGCCAAGTTCAAAATGCCCGGTTGATGGTCCGAAATCATCTCGAGGCCCCCGGGACCCCAACAAAAACCACCAACATGATACGGACTTGTTCCAATCACAAAAACACCACCCTAAACACCAAAATCACCATTTACACACGAATTCAAGCCTAAGTTTCTTCAAAACTTCCGAAATTAACATTCAATCCAAAACCCGATCAAACGATGTCCGAATGACCTGAAATTTTGCAGACATATCCAAAATCACATAACGAAACTACAGAAATTGTTGGAATTTCATTCCGACCCCCGGATCAAAATCTCACCTACCATCCGATTTTCGCCAAAATTCAACCTTCGCTAATTCAAGCCTAAAACTACACCGGACCTCTGAATTCAATTCTGATTGCTCTCCTAAGTCATAAATGATCCCCCAAAACTAGTCGAATCATCGAAATCTGGTTCCGAGTACTCTAACTCAATAGTCAACTCTAGGTTGACTTCCCATATTCAAGCTTTCTTCAAACATGCTATTTGCTTCATTCTCAACCCGAATCACTATACTGATATAAAAGCATAAGATATGTAAATGCAAGGTAACGGGGTGGTAATTTCCGTAACGACGGCCGGGTCGTGGCACGCCTCAAATCGAGGGACATGACCGGCACCTGACCGAGTAGCCCTAGTCAAGTGGACCTGGGTGCCTTTCTATCCCACGCATTACCCCCGTGTTGATTAATTCTTATGAACCAAATATCTTACCTATAATGACCGATTTCACAATGCATAAACATAACCATATGATTGATGTACTAACAAGTTCACAATTTTACAATTTACAACGCCCGACCTACATATACATAGGCCACAATCCCACAGCTTACATGTCTACAGAGCCTCTAGGATACAAAAGGGGGAATACAATACTTGTCGGTAACAAGGCTCCGGCTATACCTTACAAAAAACCAAAATGAAACCTAAACAAAAGTGGCGTGAACAACATAGGGCCCCGAGGAAGAAAGGGGCTCACCAAAACGGGCAGTGGAGGATGAAGGATACTACTGCCGATGAGCTGAAGTGCCTGCTACAGATCCACCTACAATCATAACACGAATGTAGCGTTCCCGACAAAAGGGACGTCAATACACTTGAATTGTACTGGTATGTATGGACAAACTTTGTCCCAAGTAAACTCAAGCCGTTACACAAGAATCACGATGACAAGACAGCCAATAGATTACATCAAGAAATCAATTAAGTTAGCTAACCATGTTTCCCACCTTTTTCTCATTTCAGATAAGTCTCAACACAAGCACGTTTAAGGTCAACAAATAGAACAACAACCAATCAACCACATAAATTGCAAGTAGTCAAACATAGGGGCAATCAGTGCCCCCCAGGTTGCAAACTCTCCTGCTGTCTTCTTTCACAATTTCATATCAATGATTTTGTATCAATTTCATTTGCGATTTCGATCGCTTTCCATCCTTATTACCTCGTCCACCCTTATTACCTCTGCCACCCTTATCACCCCAACCCACACCTTATTTCTTCATGTTGCGGCGCGCAACCCGATCCCACCGTACAGTTTTCAAACACAACAATCACAAACAGCAGATAATGTACTACACACAATTACAACAAGTTCAAATAAGCAACTTACAATTCGATTCATGATCTCAATTACTTTTCAAATTGAATTCACAACCAAGTTATCATGTTTCCACATTCGAGAGTGCCCACATAATCATGTTCAACAATTTACCACAATTCAAGTGTTTCAAATTCCTTCCACAATAAGCCAAATATGCCATCACAATGGTTGTTCCCAATTTTTTACCAATTTCGGTTCCCTTTTTATCTTTCAATTCATATTTCATACCATACCATGCGTAGTTCAACACCAATCGAACGCCCAACAAAGAAATCAAAGAGTTACATACAATTTCTCAAATTAACACATGCCAAAACAATTCGCACACATTTGGGCGATTTTACAAGAATCAAAATTAGCCATACATACCCGGTGACGAGTTTTCTTCCTTTAACCTTCTATTTTATGCTTACCCAAGATATCCTACTCTTGCCGACCTTGTTCTTGAAGACTCTTACTTCTACTCACTTCTTTTTACTAGAAATCAAGTTCAATAATCATGCATGAGTGTAAAAATTCTATTTTCAAAAGCTATTATATGCAAACCTCTCTTTACCCAATTTAAAACTAAAAATCAAAGAAAATAGTTAGGGTTTTACCTTGTAAAGATTGGGGAAGCTGAATCCTTGTCCTAGAATCCTTTGGACTAGATGTTTGGAACAATCTTTGAAGATGAAAGACTTCTCTCTAAAACCCCTCTCTTCTCTCTCTAATTTTGGTAAGATGATATGATAAAATGAAGGGGAAAGGTGTTATATTAAAGAAGAGGTCGAGTCAAAATTTTACAAAAAATCTGGGCCGGGTCAATTCTACGGTCGCATCTGCGATCGCAAAATCAACATGCCGCAAAGTGACCGCTGAATGACCTCAAAATTTACACAAGTTCTGTTACGGAATGCGACCAAAATGCGGTCCGCATTCTTGATCTGCGGTCGCAAAGTGCATCGCAGATTCATTATGCGATCGCATATCGACCGCATTTTCAACATGATTTTGGGAAACCTTCTGGTAAGCTCTGCGGCAAGAATGCGGTCCGCATAGCAGATCTGCGGTCGCATTCTTGACCGCAAAATTGACACTTTTCTGGAAAAATTGGTTCTCTACATTTTTGGAAAAATTCGGACCATGACACTATAGCTACTAGGTTTTATGCACAAAAATTTTACAGGGCCTTACAGGTCGCTACAAATATACTTTAGATATTTAACTTCAGAAAAAGTGACCTAGCATTTCATAACAGTGATTAAACACATGACTGAGATCAATGATTATAATAAGCATGCTATCACAATGATATTCATCCTCTAAGGATGCTATAGATCGGCACAAGGCCCCAAACATGGCAATAAGCCCAGATATATTCAATACAGGGTGCGTATCAGTCGCCAATATAGAAACATTCTTGTTCGGGATGGACCAAGTCACAATCCCTAGTCATAACCAATCCCGCACCTGCCATAGGGTGCGAGTTACGCCCTACAATAGCATCATAATGTGATAAGACGGGGTTTCAACCCTCAGTCCATTATATACACCAACTACTCACCTCTAACCAGCCGTAGACTGGTCCGCAATGTCTTTTCCTTTCATATCGACCTCCTCGCGCATCGAATCTAGTCAAAACCACAACACATACACAAATATGGGTAGAAGAAACATAACCCAATTAAAAATACTCGAAAAGCACTAAAATTCACAAAGTTGGTAAAATCCGAGCCCCTGACCCACTTCTCGAAAAATTCTAAAAATCATACCAACGGATTCCTCGTCTCACCACGAGTCCGTACATATAAAGTTTATCAAAAACGAGGCTCAAATGGCCTTTCAAATTCTAGAAATTCATTTTCAAGAACAAAGCCCTAGTTCTTCACAATTTCTACCCAATTTTATGAATTTGAGTGTTAATTCGTCGATAAAATGGTGTTTTCAAGTCAAGAGACTTACCTCCAATAAATACCCGTTGAAAACCCTCTTCAAATCGCTCAAAAAGCTCTCTTTGCAAAGTAAAAATGGTGGAATAATGATGTGGGTCGCGGAACAAAGGGTTTTAAAACATTATGCCCAGCTCCTGAAGCCCTTCTATGCGATTGCATAAGGGCCAATGCAATCGCATAGCACAAAATTTTCCTCCCTCAAATTACCTTACGCGATCGCACGTAATCACCCGCGATCGCATAGCACAAGGTCTTTACCCTGTGCGATCGTATTACACAGACTACGTTCGCATAGCACATTTCAAACACCCCTCACATTTCTTCTATGCGATCGCATAGAGTAAATGTTCTCTGCAATTTCTGTTGCATTTTTCATGTTCAAAACTCTCCGTTAGCCATCCGAATTCACCCTGAGGCCCTCGGGACCTCACCCAAATGCACATATATGCTCTATTACTTCATTCAAACTTGCTCGTAACATAAAAACACTATCATAAACAACAAAATCATTGAATTACCACAGATTCAAGCCTAAGTTAAACTAAAACTTTTGAAACTTGCATTTGATCTAAAACCCGACCTAAACACCTCTGAATGACCTGAAACTTTGCATGTATATCCAAAATTACCTAACGGAGCTACTACAACTCTCTGAATTCCATTCCGACCCTCAGATCAAAATCTCACATACCAACCGAAATTCGCCAAAATCCAACTTTAGCCAATTCAAGCCTTATTCTACGCCGGATCTCCAAATTCAATTTCGATTGCGTTCCTAAGTCACAAATCATCCCCCGAAACTAGTCGAATCATCAGAAATCCATTCCGGCCCTTCTAACTCATAAGTCAACATTCGATTGACTTTTTCAAATTAACATTCTCATAAAGAGACTAATTGTCTCATTTCTAACTGAACTCTATCCGAATTACTTTGAATTCTCCAAACACATATAGTGAAACATATAGAAGCATAAAATGGAAAAAACGAGGCGGTAACTTATGTGAAATTTGTAATGTAAAACATTTTGTCACGACCGAAATCCGGCCGTGATGGCGCCCAACAATTAAGACCAATCCCAAAAGGACAAATTTCAAGAAGAATATATGAGTTAATAGATACTCCAATAAAAATAGTATGAATAAATACTGAGAAGTGCGAAAACGAACTAACACTCCCAAAGATCTGGGGTCACAAGTCTAGAGCCTCTAAACAAAACCGAATAGTAATAGAGAATACCGAATGAAATACTCAAATCTGAAACATATAATAGTAATTGAATGGAATGAGAAGCTAGGTTCTGTGAACGTCTACAGCTACCTCAGCAACTCGATATAACTCTGTAAAAGCTGGAGTGCTCGTCTATCTCTCATGTGTACCTGAATCTACACACAAAGGTGCAGGGAGTAGGGGTGAGTACTAAGTACTCAGTGAGTAATAAATATATATAAATAGCCGAAAGTAAGAAATCCACAAAATACCACATAATGAAGCTAAACTACAGTCCGATTCCTCATACGAACTAGCAACAACAGTACATTATAATTAACACAGATAATTCAACACATAAAAATGCAATGCAATGCACATGACCGCTACGGCGTGTAGCCCGATCCATTTAACGTCGACGACGCTCACTAGGGGTGTGTACAGACTCCGGAGGGGCTCCTACAACCCAAGCGCAATAATACTGCGGCGTGCAGCCCGATCCTTATATCAACTGCTGCGGCGTGCAGCCCGATCCATACTCAGTCCATAACATGCATATGAGTCACACAACAGTTCAAACTATTTAACTCTAGGTTCCAGTTCATTAATTATGAAAACACTTTAATTTTTATTTAATTTCCAAGAACATGTGACTTAGCATTTCAACATGGTGATCTCAAACCAGGACTGAGATTAGTGATTAAGCAAATAGAGCTATCACATATATAACTATCCCCTAGGGATGCTACAGGTAGGCCCCAAACATGGCTTATAGCCCACAAATATATCCTACACCGTGTGTGTTTCAACCACATATATCATGTTATTCATATACGGGATGGACTAAGTCTCAATCCACAGTCATAATCAATCTCGCACCTACCACGGGGTGCGAGCCACGCCCTACTAGCGTCACAATGTGCTAAGCCGGGGTCTCGAATCCTCAGGCTACCATATACACAAACTACTCACCTCTAGCCTGCCGTGGACTCGTCCGCGATGCCTTTTCCTTTTGAATTTGCCGCCTCATGCGTCGAATCTAGTCAAACCACAGCAATTATATCAAATACGGGTCAAAGAAACATAACCCAATTTAATTTACATGAAATACGCAATAATGCAACAAGTTGGTAAAACCCGGACCTCGGGCCCGCTTCTCGAAAAATTCTGAAATTCATACCAACGGATTCCTCGTCTCTCCATGAGTCCGTGCATATAAAATTTATCAAAATCGGAGTTCGAATGGCCTTTCAAAAGTCAAAATTTCATTTTCAAGACCTAGGCCCTAATTCTTCACAATTTCTACCCAAATTCATGAGGTTTGATGTTAATTCTACCATATAATCGTGTTTTTGAGTTAAGAAACTTACCTCCGATGTTGCCCCGTTGATTTATCTCTTCATAGCTCGCAAAACCCTCTTTAAATGAAGTGAAATTAGTAAAAATATGATTAGGGTCGCGTCTGAAATTAATTAATTTGTTTCTGCATAGACGTCGCCTTCTATGCGATAGCAGGGCCACTATTGCGATCGCATAGAGCAAGTTTTCTTGGCCTTAAATTTCTTCTCTGCGATCGCAGGCCTAGCCATGCGATCGCATAGCTTCGCGCCCTTACCCTTCGTGATCGCACCCACGCTCACGCGATCGCACTGCGCAGCCTCAGCAACCTATGCGATCGCAATCCTATCTATGCGATCGCATAAAGCAACAACTGTCTGCAATTTTCTGCTGCAATTTCATGATCAAAACTTGCCCGTTGGCCATCCGAAATGATCCCGAGACCTCCGGGACCTCAACCAAAGCCACCAATACATCACATTACCTCATTCAAACTTGCTCATAACATAAAAACACCATCGTAAACATCAAAATCTCCATTTTCTCATGGATTCAAGCCTAAGTTTCTTTAAAACTTCTGAAACTAATACTCGATCTAAAACCCGACCTAGACACCTCTGAATGACCTGAAAATTTGCGCGCATATCCAAATTACCTAACGGAGCTAATGCAACTCTCGAAATTTCATTCCGAGCCCCGGATCAAAATCTCACCTACCGTTTGGATTTCGCCAAAATTCAACCTTAGCCAATTCTAGCCTAAATCTACACCAGACCTCCGAATTCGATTCCGATTGCTCTCCTAAGTCATAAATGATCCCCCAAAACTAGTCGAATCATCAGAATTCAATTCCGAGATGTCTAACTCATCGGTCAACATTCGATTGACTTTTCCAAACTATCCTTTTCATAAAGAGGTTTATGGCCTCATTTCTATCTAAATTCCTTCCGATTTGCCTCTAACTTTTCGAACACATATAAATACGCATATTGAAGTGTTAAATGAAGAAAACGGGACAATAACTCCCGTAACAATGAGTCGGGTCGTTACAGTTACAATATATTTGGCCGGATAATATAACGGAGGATATATTTAAATAATAAATAATAGTAGAAGTGTGATAAATAGAATTCTATTTATGATGAATGTCTATATTTAGAGAGATTCTATGGTTTATTACTTGGTAGCTAAGTCACTATCTCCCTATAAATAGAGGGTTCTATTCCATTGTAATCCATCCCAAAATTCAATAATAATTCCCTCTCTCTACTTTGCTCTGCAATACTCTTCTACTTCTTTTATTATTTTATAACACGTTATCAGCACGAGATTCTAATCAATTGAGTAGAAGCTTTGTGATTGATCATAATGATTGTCAATTGTTCTATGAACTTCCTTCATGATTAAATTCTGGATTTAAGGTAAGTATTTTACTTTTCTCTTTCAAATTCTTTTATTCTATACTTTGATTTTACATACAAGCAAAAACCACAAAGTTTGATTATAACTCTAATGGAGTTTTTAAGAAATTACACCCACATGAAGTGGTAAAATTTCTATGTTTTGCCATGATCAAAGTCATGTATGATCATGCGCACAAGAAGTGAAAACCCGTCCCATTGAATTTTCTCCATTCTCATTCCCTTAAAAGAATGTGATAGCAATATGTGATAAGTTTGTAAAGAAGATAAATTATTACCGTGAAGGTATCAATAGATGTGGACATGGAAATATACGAAATTATAATCGTCATCATTTGTGGTAATGAGAACAATAAGGATTCTCAAAATAATCCCACACTTTGTGAAAATATTTGTCATCGATTTGACATGCGATTTTATAAAGCACATACAGATGACTATGGTCCATTCATGATGTAAATGAGAAAACATCTGATTTATGAATATATATTCATTCTTGAAAGAATATGAACATGCTATTGGTATTGAATATACCACACTCACCTCTAGAAGAATGTTTGAGATGATACCATAAATAATGTCATTATTATGGCATGAATGGTCATTGGTCACGTACCTATTGTACGCCAAAATATTTTGGCATTGTAATTATTAAAAGACAATGGTAATGCAAGAAACAGATCTTGCATATAATTTTGACCACACATAATGGTATAACTTTCTCTTTAAAAGAGATATTCACCACATGGATGTTGATGAATCTGTGGTAGTACAAAATTAATTGAGAACCCCGAAAGAGCCAATTATTACTATTTTAGAGAAACGCAATTAATTATCAATAAGGTATTGTGTTGTAGTACGTTTCAAAGAAACATATTCCGTTTCCAAAGTATTCGCGAAAGCGGTTGATTATATTGAGACCATAAATAAAGGAAAGATTTAATATTTTCTATTACTATAACTTGTAGCGAGGTAATATGTATGTGAAAATCTACCCGCTTTATTCTCAATTTGTACTACATAAACAAAGAATACCACAATGAAGTGGATATTGATATAAAAATCCATATCATAATAAACTTGGAGTTTATTCAAAATTGCACACATCATGAAGTAAATCTGAAGTTTAATAATATTGATAATTTATCAAGTTGGCATAATTGGTTTTGCCATATCAATTTAAGTATGATGTGCAAAAATAATAGAGAATTCACATGGGTAAATATTAAAGAATTAGAAAGTTCTTTACGAATTTTCTTACATTGCTTGTTCTTATTAATTAATTGACCAAGTAAAATTGGGATTAAATCCCATGAATACTGAATATATCAAAGGTGAATATGGGCCCAATCACCTGCCATGTTTACCATATAAGATGCATTTATGAGATGGTTACATGTGCGATTATTATTAACCCGCAGCATGGTGTTTGCGAGACAACTTGCTCAATAATTTAATATAGATTATAATTTTCAGATTTTCTATGCAAGATAATTTATTGATAAGTTGGTTTACATCATAACTGGTTTAGCAAAATGATTTATTGAGTGCCTCTACTTAATAGCTAAACTATTGCTTATGAGAACAAAGTTATATATATCAGTTTGATATACGTTATAATACGAGAGTATATTACATTGTCCCCTCACAAGTGGTTCAGGGTCAGGAACCAAATAATTCCATTATATATTTTAGGATTTTTTCATAAAATACCATCTTTTTAGTTTAACTAGCCATTTATAGATATCATTTGCTATATTACGGTGTTATAGATACCTTTTATATTTTTATACAATGTATTTCATGTATTTAAGTTGTTGTATTCATTAATACAACAAAAAATATAGGCGTAAAAACTGAAATTCCAGCTAAGTTTAACATGTATTTAGCTGTATTCAAGCGACATTAACATTAAATACAGTAACATATCTGCGCAAAAAACGGAAGGAAATCAAATCACATGATATTCTCCTAAATTAACTCAACGAACGAAAATGATCCCTTATTAATTTGTATTTGAAAGATACATAATAAAGATTATAGCTGAATAAAGAGAAATACATATGAATAATACAGTTGAATACAACAAAATACACCTTAATCCATCTGCATAAAATACTTGTATACAACAAAAATACAACTGAATAAACTCTTGAATGTACCAAAATACAACTAACTTTTGCTGAATAAAATAGTTGAATATAACTATGTCACGACCCAAATCCGATCGTGATGGCGCCCAACAATCAAGCTAGGCCAGCCAGACCAACAATTTAATTAACACAAAGATATCAGTCCCAAATGGACAACCCAAGAAGAATATATGAGTTTAAGAACTCCAATAATAATAGTAAAGAACAAAATACTGACACTCCCAAAGATCCGGAGTCACAAGTCTAGAGCCTCTAACAAAATCCAACAGGAAATAGAGAGTACGATATAGAAGTACTCAAGTCTGAATACAAAATATCAAAATAACAACTGGAAATGAGAGGAGAAGCTAGGTTCTGCGAACGTAGGCAGCTACCTCAGCAACCCGATATGACACCTGCAAACGCTGGAGATGCCTGTCTACTGCTCCTGAGTACCTGAGTCTGCACACAAAAGGTGCAGGGAGTAGGGGTGAGTACTAAGTACTCAGTGAGTAACAAATATATATATGTAGCTGACAGTAAGAAATCCACAAAATACCACAATATGAGCTACACTACAGTCCGAATCTCCTATGAACTAGCAGCAACAATACAATACAGCTACCACAGAGTAATTCAACAAATATAGATGCAATACAATGCACATAACCGTTACGGCGTGTAGCCCGATCCAATTTAACGTCGACGGCGCTCACTGGGGGTGTGTACAGACTCCGGAGGGGCTCCTACAGCCCAAGCGCAATACTACTGCGGCGTGCAGCCCGATCCACATATCAACCACTGCGGCGTGCAGCCCGATCCCATGCTCAGTCCACAATAAGCAATTAAGTCACAAAACAATTCATTTTCCTTAATTCCGGTTCTCAATTCATAATTTATGAAAAATACTTTAACTTTATTAAATTTGTAAAAGCCGGTGACTTAGCATTTCAAAAGTGTGATTTCAATTTCCAGGATTGAGATCAGTGATTTAAGCGATTATAGCTATCACATAAATATTGTCCTCTAAGGACGCTACAGATCGGCACAAGGCCCCAAACAAGGCTTACAGCCCACAAATATATCACTTACATTGTATTTTCAACACTAACAACATATCATTTATTTCCGGGATGGACCAAGTCTCAATCCCCAATCACAATCAATCCCGCACCTGCCACGGTGTGCGAGCCATGCCCTACTAGCGTCACAATGTGCTAAGTCGGGGTTTCGAACCCTCAGGCTACAATATACACAAACTACTCACCTCTAGCTGGTCGTAGACTCGTCCGCGATGCCTTTTCCTTTGAATTTCGTTGCCTCGTGTGTAGAATCTAGTCAAATAACAATAATTATGTCAAATACGGGTCAAAGAATCATAACCCACTTCAATTTATATGAAATTCGCATAATTACACTAAGTTGGTAAAACCCGACCCCGGGCCCACTGCTCGGAAAATTCCGAAATTAGTACCAACGCGACCCTCATCTCGCCACGAGTCCGTGCATATAAAATTTATCGAAATCGGAGTTCAAATGGCCTCCCAAATCCAAAAATCCCGTTTTCAATATTTAAGCCACATTTCTTCAAGATTTCAACCCAATTTCATGAAGATTGATGTTAATACTACCATAAAATGATGTTTTTGAGTCAAGAATCTTACCTCCGACGAATACCCGATGACTTCTCAATGATTTCCTCGAGTTTTCTTCTCTCTAGGGCTTAAAATTATGTTTTGGGGGTGTAAACCCGTAACCTCTCTGCTTCTGGATTTTATTCATTGCCAGAGACTTTTGTTCTTCGCGTTCGCGTGAGCTCCCACGCGTTCGCGAAGAACAGCTCCTCCTTACTCTTCGCGATCGCGACACTTACCACGCGTTCGCGATGCTCAATTCCAGTTACCCTTCGCGAACGTGATGCCTCCCACGCGTTCGCGATGTTCAAGCTCCCAGCCGCCCAGATTTCTTCTACGCGTTCGCGATTCACCTCCCGCGAACGCGAAGCACAACACCCACGACCCTACGCGAACGCGACCCAAGCAACGCGTTCGCTATGCTCAACACCCCTGGCCTACACGAACGCGACACCCCGACCGCGAACGCGATGCATTGATCTTCCTGGCCTTCGCGAACGCAGCCCATGCCACGCGAACGCGAAGGTCAAAATGACTGGGCAGAAACCTGCAGTTTTCTGCAGATTTTGCCAAGTCCCACAAGCCCGGTTGATGGTCCGAAATCATCCCGAGGCCCTCGGGACCCCAACGAAAACCACCAACGCACTCCAAAACATGATACGGACTTGTTCCAATCATAAAAACACCATACTAAACATCAAAATCTCCATTTACTCACGAATTCAAGCCTAAGTTTCTTCAAAACTTTCAAAACTAACATTCAATCCAAAACCCGACCAAACGATGTCCGAATGACCTGAAAATTTGCAGACACATCCAAAATCACATAACGAAGCTATAGAAATTGTCGGAATTCCATTCCGACCCCCGGATCAAAATATCACCTACCATCCGGTTTTCGCCAAAATTCAACCTTCGCCAATTCAAGCCTAAAACTACACCGGACCTCCGAATTCAATTCCGATTGCTCTCCTAAGTCATAAATGATCCCCCGAAACTAGTCGAATCATCAGAATCCGGTTCCGAGCACTTTAACTCAATAGTCAACTCTTGGTTGACTTCTCATATTCAAGCTTTCTTTAAACATGCTATTTGTTTCATTTTCAATCCAAATCACTCCTAACCCACCCGATATACTCTAATACTGTTTTAAAAGCATAATATATGTAAATGCAAGGTAACGGGGTGGAAATTTCCATAACGACGGGCCGGGTCGTTACAAACTAACTACAATTGAATGCAGTTGTATAAAACACTTGAATACAACAAACTACTGCTGAATAATATAGTTAAATACAACTGATTAAACCTGAATAAAGTGAATACAGCTGAAGAATACATTTGAATACAACTGAATACAAATAGGCGATTTGGGCGATCTAGAGAGAGAAACAACCCTATGGCTTTGCCGGCCGGCGGCCAATCATTAATTCCGGATGGTCATCCATGAGGCAAATTCATAGAAATCCTCATTGATTTTAGGGTAAGCGTCCAAATTCCGAAGCTTACAGAACACTCTTTCCATTTCACCTAAATGCCATAATTCATAACCAAACTTTTACAACAATTGAGAGCACGGAACTTTGAAAGCTCCGAAGCTATCTCCGGTTCAAACCACTTTGTAGGCTACTAGTGCCAGAGAGCAAACACGTTGCCTTCGGTTTAAGATTGGGCCTGGGGCTTTACTTGGACGGAGGAGGTGGAAGAAGAGTTAAGAAACTAGGGTTTGTAGGAGTATTTGCTTAGCTTCATTTAAAGTAAAAAGGTCATGAATTTGATTGAATTAACAAGCACTTAACTCCAGGTTCTCAGTCCTACTCTGTAAAAAGAATGGGAATAAGCCTTAATCGTAGGATGTAACTATATTTAGATTTTTTGCTATAAAGGATAAAAGGTATTTATAGGATGTAATATTTTAAAATGGTATTTATTTAAAATAAATAGGGTACCAAGGTTTTCTATAGGGTGTAAAAATTCCTATTATTTTTTATGTGTAGTGTATATTTTGATTAACACCATAAAACACAAAGATGGGTTCTCAAAGTTGAGGAAACAAGTTAGTTTTCTAACATGAGGGGGGGGGGGGGGACATGATAAAAAGTTGAGAAAAAGTTACATGGAATGAATTATTATTTATACATCTAGATCCTCGAATAAAATAATATGAACTTGAAGTTCATAAAAAGATAATTCATGTGCAATTTATTGCAAAGCATGTTAGACGCATTTGCTGACTCAAAGAAAGTAACTATATTCTCATTGAAAATGCTCATATTAAGTCCTAGAAGGACAAAGTCTATAGTACGCTTAAAGCATATAGACAAATCGGTTTCAAATAAACTTTTTCACAAAGAAGATTGGCAAATGATCATAATAAAGCAGGCAAGTGATCTAGAAGATCACATGACATAACACTCCATAATATCTCATGAGAGATTCAGATACTTGAATATATGAATGAAGAGATCTTTATGTTATGTCATTATGAAAATACATTGAAACTGATATAAAATCTTTGTCGACGTCAACCTTCAAGAAGCTAGTGCACAAGATTAGGATGCGAAGGCTCAAGGATGTGAGCTGACGCTATCATTAGGGGAGTTATTGCGCGTTGTACTCATTTTTCCTTACAAGGTTTTGTCCCACTGGGTTTTCCTTGCAAGATTTTTAACGAGACAACCAAAAGTCGTATTGTAGATATGTGTACACTTTTTCCTTCTCTAGATTTTCCCACTGGGTTTTATTTTAGTTAAGGTTTTAACGAGCCACATTATTTATTGATTAGACATTCAAGGGGGAGTGTTATAAATATAATTCTATTTATGGTGAATGTCTATATTTATAGAGATTCTAGGATTTATTACTTGGTAGCTAAGTCACCATCTCCCTATAAATAGAGGGTTCTATTCCATTGTAATTCATCCCAAAATTCAATAAAAATTTCCTCTCTCTAGTTTTGCTCTGCAATACTCTTCTTCTTTTA
>JASVEL010011830.1:0-180263 GCA_032618575.1 Nicotiana noctiflora
CAAAAGAAGTGGTTGGGGCTCGGGTTGGGATTTGTGCAGAAGCAGACATTTATCCGCAGGAGCGAGGACCGCAAATGTGGTAGGGGACTGTGAGCACGTGATTTTTGCCCTACGTGAGAATTACTCCCAAAATTTCAAAATAAAATAGTATTGGTGTTGTGCGTGATTTTTGTGGATTATATGTTATTGTTCTCTTATTATTTGCGTTTGTGTGTCCGTGTCTTTTGTTTAAATAAATAAAAAAAAATTAATAATAATAATAATAAAAATATATTACATATATAAAATTCGAAGTTTGCAATTGATAGTAATTAAGTTCGTTTTACGAAAATCAAAAATAACAAAATATGTGTTCTTGGCATTTCTAGCGTTTAAGTCCTAGACTGTGTGATTTATATTTAATAAATACTTAATTGTGTGCGTTAATCGTTAGGGTAACCCAATTAGTTTTTTTTATTTACATATATGTAAGTTAATTTGATTTGTAGTGTAATCTAGGATTTTGTTTTAATTAGGAATTTTTTAAAAAAAAAAAGAGAAGGGGAAAATTGGGAATAATGAGAAGAAGAGAAAGAAAATCGGATTGGGCCATGTGAGAAATTAAAATCGAGCTCAAAACAAAAATGCCCAAATTCCAAGTCCCATACCCGGAAATCCATCCCCCAACCCGTTACCCCTCCAAACGACCCCGTTTTAATAGATTTCACTCGATCTCAGCCGTTGATTGTTATAATCCAACGGCTGAGATTAAAATAGTGATTTTAATACACAAACCCCCCCCAAACCCATTACCCGGTCATTTGCCCAAAAAATCCCCTCCCAATCGTCTCTGAGAGACGAACAAGTCTCCTAGCCCAAACCCTAGCGCCGCCCTCCACTTCCACCGCTCGAAACCCGGCGGCCAGGCGTCGCCGGCCACCCAAATCAACACCCCTAAGCCACCATGCCCTCCTCTTCCCAAATCCCTTGCCAGCTTCCCTCGAATAACACCACAATTGGTCGAATTTCGAATCTAGGGTTCGAACCCTAGAAGCCAAGGCAGGTTGTTCATCAGACGATTCGTTTTAAGGAAAATAATCGGAGAGATTAGAGTCGATTGGGTCTCGAAATAATGTTGCTCGCTTGGTCTTGACAAAAGAACAAGCCAGTGACATTATTTGGAGATTGAATCGGGGAAAAATAGTCCAAGCTCAAAGTTAGATAGGTGAGTGTTTCTGCTTCAATTTTCTTTATCCTCTTCTTCTTATTCTTCATCTCGCTTTTCTCAAATTCGTCTATATGCTTCATGTCGAATTAATTCTATGGCGGGTCAAATTGATTTGGTGTGATAATTATTTTTGACTCGCTGTTTTTGATTTCGTGGGACGAATTGTTAAAACTAACCAGCTTATATTGGTTTTTGTAAATTGCCCGTATGATTTGCTCGAATTGATTGCGTTTGGACTGGAATCACATTTTTTGTCTGTTTTAGTATGTTTGTCTGATTCTCTTGAGTATATCTGTTACTACAATCACACTCGTCTCAAGTCGACAATCATTGAATGATTGATTCCCCATTTCTCTGAATCTGCCCGAGATTTGTCGAGTCACTGTTTCTGTCGATTGTCTGTTATCGTTTATACATGTTACAATCGATCAGTCAAATGTTGACGATTAGTTCATAGGGCCGTTTATTAGCATTTTTATGGAAAAATTGACACTGTAAATCACTGTAAATCACTGTGGGATCAAATTTTTTCGAACTATTGTTTGAAGTAAGTGGTAAATGAGTTTAGCTGTTAAAGTGCAAGGCACATGAGGATAGCCAAATGGAACCTGCTATAACAGCAGAGTGTCCTGTCAGTGCCCTGCACTTGCCAATTTTTAATTAAAATATGAAAAACCCATACTTAGACATGGTTTAGTGGTTAAAACAGAGAATATAATGGGCTGGACAAAAGGAGGATGGGCAGGGGTCTGTTCTGCAGAATCTGGGTATTCTTAGGTGGTGTTTTTGGTTATAAATAGAGAGACACACACACATACAAGAGGGGGATATAGACACAGATAGACACAGATTAAGAAGCACAGACACACATACGTTGAGTTCTGAAAACAGGACAGACATTGATACCTAGAGAAACCTTAGAGAAAACAGTGATAGAGGACTTTTGGGAGAGCATTCTGAAAGATACAAATAGATACACACATTCACAGCATAGACACCCACGTACACTCATAAAAATACACACAAGTATTCACTGTTTGCTTCTATTCTTCTATTGCTTGTGGTTGCTGTGTTTGGCCACTGTTGTTGCTGGTGTTGTTCAGTTGTTGTAGAGGCTGTTGTTGTTGTGTTGTTTGTTGTTGAGGCTATTGTTGGTCCTGGTATTGTTGCTGTTGTGCTGTTGTTGTAGCTGCTGTCTGTTATTTATTTCTGGGTCGACTGTTCTGCTGGTTGTGGTTTTTACTGGTTGTTGCTGAGTGTTGCTGTGGTGGTTTTGCTACTGCTGTGGGTTGTGTTTTATTGCTGTTGGTTGTGTATTGTTGCCACTGGTTAGCCTGAGTTGCTACTGATCTTTCTCTGCACTTTGATTCCAGGTACACCCTTGTAATCTCAAGTCAGCATAAATGAAGTAAATGAATGGAAATTTCCAGTGCAACATTATCATGAACTTTGTTTTTCTACCTGCTGTTCTATTTTGTTGTAGCTAGTTCTAGTTTTGGATTAGATTGTTATGACTAAAGACATTTGTATATACTTAATTCTCATGTTTTCTGGAATTTGTATTGACAACTAAAGGATTCACTGTAAATCTGTAGTAATAGAAAGCAGATTCAAAAATAGGTGCAAATTAGATTATTGGACTGAAACAGGGTAACTTGGAGTATGAATTTCATTGTTAATCCATGAGTTTAGTAAGCCGTATTCACCAGGAACTTAGAATTGGATTCAGGAATCATGTGTATTGCGACTCGTAATGATTTTAGCCAGAATTAAAATAGTTAGTATGATATACATTGACATAATCTTTTACAAGTCTTCTCGTCTCATTAATACTGAAATCCACATAAGAAATCTAGTAAGAGCAAATAGTTGAAATATAAGAAATGAAAGCCAGTGATTTCAGCTATGCTAATGCTATCTTCCTACCACGAATTTATAACTAAAGCTTTGGTATCGGGGTGGTTTAACTGACAGATTGTAAAGTGGGCCTTGAATGTTAATCTAAATGGGATAGATAGTCCAAATCATTCGTTCGGACTATCCATTATGAGGAATAAATTCCATTCCGATTTAAAACTAATAGATAAAAATAAGTAAAGAAAATATAGTTATATTAGGATTGGCCTTAAATAAAAGTGAGATGAGCCTCGCCGCATGGAATACACAATTGCGGGGCCCTCAAATTAATTGTTATAAAAATCTTAGATTCGGAAAGACCGTTTAGCAAATTTCACGGTCTTTTCCCAAAATTAATAAAGACGATAGACTCGTTAGGCACGATTTGTAAATAAATTACTTTCCTAAACACGGGTGTGCATTTATGTGACCCAAACCTTATTCTCGGCGAAACTGAAATACATTGAAGTCACAGGCGTACTGGTTGCGGTGTGACTCGAAATGTGTTTTCGTGACGTCGCAATTCTTCTAAAAAAATAAAAGCGGAGCATTAAAAATACATAGTTAAAATACATAAAGAAATCAGATAAAAGCAAAAAGTGCAGTTGAGCGACCGTGCTAAAACCACGGAATCCGGGAGTGCCTAACACCTTCTCCCGGGTTAACAGAGTTCCTTATCCGGTTTTCTAGTTTCGCAAACTATATTACAAAGTCATAAATTTCCTCGGTTCGGGATCAAACCGGTGACTTGGGACACCATTACTTTCCCAAGTGGCGACTCTGAATTTAATAAAATGGATCCCGTCTCGATTGTCCTTTAATTGGAAAAACTCCTCGCGCCCTCGGTGGTGCGTAAAAAGGAGGTGTGACAGGAGGCATGTGCGCTTAAGGTGGAGGGGTTAGGAGAAAAAATTTAAGATTTGGAGGCGGAGTTGTCTGGGTTAAATGAGTAGGATGTGGCCTTGAGGGTCGAGGAGGTGTGACGGCAGTCACAACCTTCCACATCTCAGACTTCTGCCGATCCTGCTATGTCGCGGGAGTTGTAAGAGATGTGGGTTCAAGCCGAGGCTCAATTTGATGTGTATAAATCTTTGAAGGCTGTTAGGATGGTTTCCAAAGCAGAGCTTGAGGGCAATACCAAAAATAAGAAAAGAGGCCGGATAAGTTACAAAGCCGATTGACTCCGCGGGTCACCGGTACGTAGCCCCCTCCTCGATCCGAGTTGTCCGCTCGGGTACACGGTCTAGTACCATTGAAAACATCGGGATATTGAGCCTAGATTTAGGACGTTTATTTGCATCATATCTGACTTAGGGGACTCAACACAGGGGTTGGGTCCGTCTAGGACAGGTGACCCGGAAAATTAAAGACCGAGCATGTTATATGTTGCATTTATTTATTCTAGATTATTATTGGCTAAATTCCTGAAAACCAAAAGAGAGGAAATTTTAGAATAGAAAAAATATCAAAATATTGACGAAATGCTGTCGAAAATTTGAAAATTTGAAAAATAGGAAGAGCAATTTTGCTGAAATAATTGGTCATAAAATAATCTGGCCGAACTACGCAGGTTTGATTGTTGAAAGGTCGTAGCCTCAAAATAAAGTTTGGGTTACCACCCCTTTTAAAAAAAACAATAAAAAAATGTGTGTTTAATTTTGTCGATAAAATCAAAGTGATGCCGTTTTTGAAAATAGCCGAATGTTCCGAAAGGACGCCGGAAGGCTGTTTTTGCAAAAAATGGCCACTTTGAGACTTTTCTTTTTTTCTTTTTGAATAATGGCCTCGAAATATTTCATGTGGAAATGTTGAAAGGCCACCCCTTTTAAAAAATAAAAAAAAATATGTGTGTTTAATTTTGTAAATAAAATCGGGTGATGCTATTCTTGTTTAAAACAAGCCGAATGTCCCTCAAAAGGACGCCAGAAGGCCGTTTTTGCAAGAATAGCCACTTTGAGTTATTTTAGATAATTTGCGGGCATAGCCTTGAAATATTCCCTCGCGGAAATGTCGAAAGGCCGTATCCGCAAAATCAAGTTTTGAGTCATCAATCAACTTTTCAAAAAATATCCACTTTATCAAATAAGCCATTACATGGCCGGAATTTTGCTGAAATAGCCATATTTTTGCATTTTTAACTTCCTCAGTCTTGTGTTGGCCTGTGTCGGTGCTGAACGATGCCCCATAGGCCCCGGGATAAAAATTTTGAATTTGCATCTTCTTAAATAAAATTTTGCAAAAAGAGCCAATTTGTCTAAATAAGCCATTACATGGCCAATTTATGAAAAATAGTCTTGTGTTGGTTTATGGTGATGCCGAACGATGCCCCATGAGCCACAGGATAAAAAAAAAATTCAAGTTTATCTTTCTTAAATAAATTTTGCAAAAATAGTCATTTTGTCAAATAAGCCATTATGTGTCCAATTTTGTAGAAATAGTCATAATTGACACCAAAAATATTCTTATTTTTGTAGAAATCTCTGGCACAATGTTGAAAGTTTTTCGTCAGAGTTTGTAGTTGGAGTCGGCTTCCATAATTTTCTTTTAAAAAAAAAATCAAATAAACATCTCTTTATTTCTTGCATTAATTTGCAAGAACTACGCTCGGTCTGATTCATGCGGGGTCATGATACGTAGGCAATCTCCATAAGATTCGACCACAACTGTATATGTATATATAAAAAATAAAAATAAAAAATAAAAAAAAATTGATAAGGACTGGCTGAGTCCATTTCTAACATGTTTTGTCTTGAATTGTAAAGTAAGTAGAAGGTGGTTGGTTTGTGACAAGCGGACAACGCAAGATCCCCGAAAGATGGTACAGGAGGAAATAACCCAAAGATTGAAAAGCTTAGAACAGCGGTTGAAAAACACGCACGGGTTGGCAGATCAAAAGAGTGTTGCTTTCAAAGATCTATGCTTGTTTCCCGATGTCCACTTGCCACCGGGTTTTAAGATTCCCAAATTTAAAAAGTACGATGGACATGGACACCCAATAGCCCACATGAAAAGGTATTGCAATCAACTAAGGAGTCCGGGAAGAAATGAAGAATTGTTAATAGCTTACTTTGGGGAGAGCCTTACAGGAGTAGCCTCTGAATGGTTTTGGGATCAAGATGCATCTCGCTGGCACGTCTGGAACGACATGGCACATGCCTTTGTCAAACAATTCCAATACGACATTGACATTGCCCCAGACCGCATTTTCCTTTCAAATCTGAAGAAGAAATCAAGTGAAAGTTTCAGGGAATATGCCCTTAAATGGAGAGAGCAAGCGGCTCGTGCTGAGCCACCCATGGATGACCATGAGTTAATCAGTGTCTTCCTTCAGGCTCAAGAGCCGGATTATTTTCAGAACATGATGTCTGCGGTTGGTCAATCCTTCTTGGATGTAATCAAAATGGGAGAAATGGTAGAGAACGGTCTTAAGACGGGCAGAATTATAAGTCAAGCGGCTCTCAAGGCTGCAGCTCAGGCTGTCCAATTTGAATCTAGTGACACGAATGAGAGGGATGAAGAAGTCATGATGATATCGGGGTCAAGAAAAGGTTCCAGAAGAACACCTCGACGGTATGCGATGTCTCGACAGGTTTTCCATAACTCCCCTGAGCATTACTATCCACCTCCGAACCCACCATACTCAGTTGATCCACCCCAGTATGTTATTCGGCCATCAAATCATCCAAGAAAGCGAGCACGAGCATCACAAAATCTCTATCAGCCTCTGCAAAATTTCCAAATACCTTATAACTCACATGATGATGGGCCGGGTCATCACAGAACCGAAGTTGAAGGATAATTTCACACCAATAGGAGTTTCCAATGCAAGCTTATTTGAGAAGTTAAAGCAACAGGACATGATTGCACCCATCCCTCCAAATCATATGGACCCACGTGCAAGGACATTTGACCCATCTAAAAGGTGTGAATACCATTCCCATGCCCAAGGGCACAACATGGAAAGTTGTCGGGATTTGAAAAGGGAAATAGAAAGGATGATCCGAGAAAGATTGATTGTGATTCATAACAGTGACACCCAGAATATCGTGCTGAATCCGTTACCTGCACCTGATGATACACACTTTCTGGCGGTGATGCCTGGTGGCACGGAATATGAGAATCCACTCGGGAAGTTGCCGGCTGAAATGAGAGAAGGCCATAGTGGTTCTGATAATCAAATGCGTGGCTAAATGTCAAGCTTATCAATTGGAGAGTCATTTGTGGTGGCTTATTTTGTTGTCATTTCTATTTGTCCGAGTTATTTCAGAATGGTAATCCGAATGTTGTTTTGTGGCTCAAACCTTTTATCCTTGTATTTTTCTTTTAATCATAGTGTCTCATCTAAAGGGGTCTAGGTTCGTTCTAAATATTGTACCCCAGTTTTGTTTTTTGGTTGTTCGAGTCGTTGTTTTATCGGTTAATGCAATGACCTATTTTATATTATTTCTAGACATTTTATGTTATTTAGTCATCTCCTTCCTATAGTTCTTTTTCTGCTAGCTCTAGTGACATGACGTGCGCGCATAGTTCTGGCCTGATCTTAAAAGTTAATCGCAAAACCATTGGGAGGTGATCGAGATATTTAAATGAAGTAAGAACGGTTTGAGATTATTCGAAACCCGAGTCATGAGAAACTGGGGCAAGTAAAAGGAAACCGTTAAAGGCAAGCTGCCAAAATTGACATGGGGTCGTTCATAATAATGAAAATGAGAGTGTTGCCCAACAGTGCTTTAAAGATATGACGAATATTAATTGTGTTGTTTACACTTGGCATGTTTTGAAGATTGGAATGACGAAGGCATTTTGTTCTGCTACCCAAACACTTTATCCTTCGTTAACCCTTCGAGCCTTATTTTGATTTCTTTCATACCCCTGCTTCGGAATCGGTACCAAAATTAGAAACACAAATGGGGAAGATAAAGAAAGAAAAAAGAGAAAAACAAAAACAACGAAAACAACCAAAAAGAAAGGAAAAAAAAAAGAATGAAAAATGAAAAGGAAAAACTAGAAAAACAAGGAATTGGGAACTACGTTTGACCTGATTCCTCAAAGAGGATACGTAGGCGCTTCACGGCTCGGTCATAGTGTAAATAAAAACCAAAAAAATCCCCAAGCAAGAAACAGGGGCGGTAAAGTAAAAAAAAAATGTGTTTATGTAAGGAAAATATAGGATTCCGAAGGTTGTAATTTTGAACCCAATTTGTTTTATTTTTGAGCCTTTAATACCCTTTCTTTCTAGCCCTGTCCAAACCCACATTACGGTCCAAAGAAAGACCTTTTGACCAATCTTCAAAAGAAGCTGAGTTAGGCAAATGAGAGAAGTTTCAGCGGGACATAACACTCTGATTCCCGGCGGAAAGACTCCGATCTCCAGCAGAAAATAGGAGAGTCTTAGCAGTAACACCACCAATCCCCAGCGAAAAAGTAACACAAATGAGAGAGTCTTAGCGGTGAAAACCTTCACAGGTACCATAAGGCGATGAAAGCTGAGAGAAAAACCGAAATGAGAGAGGCTTGGTAGTGATAACCCCTCGGGCACTACAAGTCGAACGGAGATTGGAAATCAGATGGAAAGCCTCAAGCAAAGATTACAAAAGGCGGTTTAACAGCGGAATATAGGCTATATGTGCATGTCGTGTCCATTAGAGTTGGTATCCACGTTTGATAGGTTTACTTTATAATTTTTCTTTTTTAGAGAGTCATCTTCCTTTTTGTCTTTTATTCTGTTTCCTTTTATCTTTCTTCTTTTTATCGAAAATTCCCCAATAGAGTCTGTTTGCAAGAAATGACTGCAAAATTTTCCATCAGCTTTCCAATTACGCAAGACGGGATTTTTATTGGTGCACCCAAGTGGTATAAGTCAGGAAGGATCAAGCACAAGGCCAGTGTCTAGAAGGATATTCCCCAGCAATAGGAAAATGACACAGGGAGGGATTGGCGTCAATAAGGATATCTCAAGGAAGGTTAATGACCTCGAGGAAGATTAATGAGACTCAAAGGGTGGAAATGCCCAGTCCTTAGATATGCCGCAAAAGAAGGAGAGATATCCCCAGCAGAAAGGTATTTCAGTGACAAGGGTGAACAAAGAAAATGGTTCACGAGTAAAACATGCAAGGTCTTCACGAAGGGTCACTATCATAGGAATTCGGGTGGTCAGTGGAAAACCATGTGGAAAGGTTCGCAAATAAAGAGTAGTCAAGCAGGGTGGGGAAACAAGAAAAGGAAAAAACTATCCCCAGTAGGAATGTCATCCCCGACAAATAATAACGTCCCCGACAAGTTTTAACAATGAAATGAGAGCAGGGAAAGAGAAGGAGAACCATCCCCAGCAGGAGCATCACAACCAGTCACCACATTTTAAAACTAACCAATTTTTCTTTGATTTGAAACGGGGAAAAAATGGGTTGTCAGCAGCAAAGCATGCCACGAAGAAGATTCTCAAACTGGGGCAGAAAATTTTCTCCCGTTGCGAAAATTTTCTCGAAACCAAATACCCGGTTAGGGAAAGAAGCCGGATAACGCGAGGAAATGATCTTTGAACCCGATTATCCCCAGCAGCTTTGAAAAAAAAAAAAAAAGAAAACAACAAGTTGTGATAGAGAAAATTATACCCCCAGCAAACAAGACAAAACGAGGAAGCTTGCGTTCAGAAAGGCAAGAAGTCGGTATCATCCCCAGCAGTTCTCGGAAAAATGAAACACTCATTTCGAGATTTCTCCGGCAGCATTATATCCTACAAGTTTTTCAAGGGAGCCAAGCGCGAGTCCCGAATGAGGTTTGGAAAGAGGAAAAAGGAAAAGGGATCCCCCGACAGTGTAATCCCCAGCTGATGACATTTCAATCCCCAGCGATCCGGGGAGAGAATAAAGGTTTTGAAGGAAGTAGAAAAAGAGGAAATAAAGAAGATTTCCCCAGCAGCATTACCCCAGCAAGTAAGTAATTAGTTCCAAAGATATCCCCAGCAGTCAAGAGAAAAATAACACGACCCGGGATGCAGCAAGAATAAAATGGTACAAGAAGAGAGGAATGGCGTTTTATTTTCTAAGTTGATGTTGAAATCAGGAGAGCCCGTTTGAAGAGAGGAATGGCGATTTATTTTCAAAGACGTTGAAGTCGGGAGCCCGCCTGCGAGAGGAATGGCGTTTTATTTTCTAAGTAGATGTTGAAGTCCGGAGCCCGCCCGAAGAGAGGAATGGCGATTTATTTTCAAAAGATGTTGAAGTCAGGAGCCCCGCCTGAAGAGAGGAATGGCGTTTTATTTTTCTAAGTTGATGTTGAAATCAGGAGCCCGCTTGAAGAGAGGAATGGCGTTTTAATTTGCTAAGATGTTGAAGTCGGGACCGCTTGAAGAGAGGAATGACATTTTTATTTTCTAAGTTGATGTTGAAGTCGGAGCCCGCTTTGAAGAGAGGAATGGCGATTTATTTTCAAAAGATGTTGTTGAAGTCGAGAGCCCGTTTGAAGAGAGGAATGGCGATTTATTTTCAAAAGATGTTGTTGAAGTCGGAGCCCGCCCCTGAAGAGAGGAATGGCGATTTATTTTCAAAAGATGTTGTTGAAGTCGGGAGCCCGCCTGAAGAGAGGAATGGCGATTTATTTTCAAAAGATGTTGAAGTCAGGAGCCCGCCTGAAGAGAGGAATGGCGTTTTATTTTCTAAGTTGATGTTGAAGTCAGGAGCCCGCCTGAAGAGAAGAATGGCATTTTATTTTCTAAGTTGATGTTGAAGTCGGGGGAGGGGTGAAGGAAACAAAGAATACTTCCTCAGCAGCATCACCCCCAGCAGGCGGGTAAACAGTTCCAAAAATATCCCCAGCAGCCGGAAGAAATGTAATACGACCGGGGGAAAGCAATTCCGAGACAGGATAATTCAGGAGAAAAGGTGGTCCGAGAGGCAATGCAGGAAGAAGGAAATGGTACAAGAGGCAAGGAAGGTAATCAAGATAGGATGAAATCAGTGAAGTTGTAGTTGAAGTCAGGGAGCCCGCCCGAAGAGAGGAATGGCATTTTATTTTCTAAGTTGATGATCGAAGTCAGGGAGCCCGCCTGGAGAATGGAGTGGCGATTTAATTTTGAAGTTATAGTTGAAGTCAGGAAGCCCGCCTGGAGAATGGAGTGGCGATTTAATTTTGAAGTTGTAGTTGAAGTCAGGAAGCCCGCCTGGAGAATGGAGTGGCGATTTAATGTCGAAGTTGTAGTTGAAGTCAGGGAGCCCGCCTGGAGAATGGAGTGGCGATTTTATTTTGAAGTAGTAGTTGAAGTCAGGAAGCCCGCCTGGAGAATGGAGTGGCGATTTAATTTTGAAGTTGTATGAAGTCAAGAGCCCGCTTGAAGAGAGGAATGGCGTTTAATTTTCCAAGTTGATGTTGAAGTCAGGAGGCCCGCCCGAAGAGAGGAATGGCGTTTAATTTTCAGAGTTGATGGTTGAAGTCGGGGTGCCCGCACCGAAGAATGGAGTGGCGATTTTATTGCGGAGTTGTAGTTGAAGTCAGGGGACCGACTGAAGAATGGGGTGGCGATTTATATTTGAAGTTGTTTGAGGAAAGCAGTAGAGTATAACGGAAATCCACAGCATGAATCCAAGTTCATAATCAAAAGGAAGGCAACGAGGATCAGAAAGATAGATTCAGATTTCGAAGCAGAATAGTTCGAAGATCACGAGGAAGGGACCAATGGTCGGAGTTCGGCAATCAAGATAGGCCGAAATGAAAGAAACATCAGAAGGAACAATCAAGCCAACAAAAAAGCAAGTTGGCAAAAGCAAGTTGAAGATAGATAGGATCATGTGATCCGTAGGCTAGCCTAGCTTCTTGATTTATTTTAGCACGATGTAATGAGGAGATCGGTAAGCAGTGATAGCAGCAACAACAGCAGTAACAGCAAGATCACAGCAGTCATGGTAGTCCCAGCTACCAAAACTCCCCGAACTACATTGACCTGATTCCCTTTTAGCCAGGGATATGTAGGAGACCTTCGGAAGCAAAGGTTCGGTCAAACTTTTCCAAAAAAAAAATGCTTCATACGGAGTGCTCAGACGGGCAAAAATCGCTCGTATCCGCTCACTTATCTTTGCACGAAAACTCTTCATGTTTCCGCGCAAAGAGGGGCAGCTGTGAGCACGTGATTTTTGCCCTACGTGAGAATTACTCCCAAAATTTCAAAATAAAATAGTATTGGTGTTGTGCGTGATTTTTGTGGATTATATGTTATTGTTCTCTTATTATTTGCGTTTGTGTGTCCGTGTCTTTTGTTTAAATAAATAAAAAAAAATTAATAATAATAATAATAAAAATATATTACATATATAAAATTCGAAGTTTGCAATTGATAGTAATTAAGTTCGTTTTACGAAAATCAAAAATAACAAAATATGTGTTCTTGGCATTTCTAGCGTTTAAGTCCTAGACTGTGTGATTTATATTTAATAAATACTTAATTGTGTGCGTTAATCGTTAGGGTAACCCAATTAGTTTTTTTTATTTACATATATGTAAGTTAATTTGATTTGTAGTGTAATCTAGGATTTTGTTTTAATTAGGAATTTTTTAAAAAAAAAAAGAAGGGGAAAATTGGGAATAATGAGAAGAAGAGAAAGAAAATCGGATTGGGCCATGTGAGAAATTAAAATCGAGCCCAAAACAAAAATGCCCAAATTCCAAGTCCCATACCCGGAAATCCATCCCCCAACCCGTTACCCCTCCAAACGACCCCGTTTTAATAGATTTCACTCGATCTCAGCCGTTGATTGTTATAATCCAACGACTGAGATTAAAATGGTGATTTTAATACACAAACCCCCCCCAAACCCATTACCCGGTCATTTGCCCAAAAAATCCCCTCCCAATCGTCTCTGAGAGACGAACAAGTCTCCTAGCCCAAACCCTAGCGCCGCCCTCCACTTCCACCGCTCGAAACCCGGCGGCCAGGCGTCGCCGGCCACCCAAATCAACACCCCTAAGCCACCATGCCCTCCTCTTCCCAAATCCCTTGCCAGCTTCCCTCGAATAACACCACAATTGGTCGAATTTCGAATCTAGGGTTCGAACCCTAGAAGCCAAGGCAGGTTGTTCATCAGACGATTCGTTTTAAGGAAAATAATCGGAGAGATTAGAGTCGATTGGGTCTCGAAATAATGTTGCTCGCTTGGTCTTGACAAAAGAACAAGCCAGTGACATTATTTGGAGATTGAATCGGGGAAAAATAGTCCAAGCTCAAAGTTAGATAGGTGAGTGTTTCTGCTTCAATTTTCTTTATCCTCTTCTTCTTATTCTTCATCTCGCTTTTCTCAAATTCGTCTATATGCTTCATGTCGAATTAATTCTATGGCGGGTCAAATTGATTTGGTGTGATAATTATTTTTGACTCGCTGTTTTTGATTTCGTGGGACGAATTGTTAAAACTAACCAGCTTATATTGGTTTTTGTAAATTGCCCGTATGATTTGCTCGAATTGATTGCGTTTGGACTGGAATCACATTTTTTGTCTGTTTTAGTATGTTTGTCTGATTCTCTTGAGTATATCTGTTACTACAATACACACTCGTCTCAAGTCGACAATCGTTGAATGATTGATTCCCCATTTCTCTGAATCTGCCCGAGATTTGTCGAGTCACTGTTTCTGTCGATTGTCCGTTATCGTTTATACATGTTACAATCGATCAGTCAAATGTTGACGATTAGTTCATAGGGCCGTTTATTAGCATTTTTATGGAAAAATTGACACTGTAAATCACTGTAAATCACTGTGGGATCAAACAAATGTTTTCGAACTATTGTTTGAAGTAAGTGGTAAATGAGTTTAGCTGTTAAAGTGCAAGGCACATGAGGATAGCCAAATGGAACCTGCTATAACAGCAGAGTGTCCTGTCAGTGCCCTGCACTTGCCAATTTTTAATTAAAATATGAAAAACCCATACTTAGACATGGTTTAGTGGTTAAAACAGAGAATATAATGGGCTGGACAGAAGGAGGATGGGCAGGGGTCTGTTCTGCAGAATCTGGGTATTCCTAGGTGGTGTTTTTGGTTATAAATAGAGAGACACACACACATACAAGAGGGGGATATAGACACAGATAGACACAGATAGACACAGATAGACACAGATTAAGAAGCACAGACACACATAGGAGATTCCTGAATTGAGCTACATTTCCCTGTTCGATTGGTTCACTGGAGTCAGTAGCATTTGCTGGTTGGTTTTCAAGCAGACTTTGGTTTCATTGGGTTTTTCTGAAGCTTTTGTTATCTGTGATTCATCGGAGTTTGGAAGTATTGAGTTCTTTCCAAAACTTGGTTTCAAAGTTTTTTTTTCAATTCTGGTCAAGTCTTTCAAGTGTCTCCTCCTGGGGTGCTACTAGACCTTGCTACTGTTTCATTGGTTTTTTGGAGTTCACACGAATTTCATGCACCTATTTCTGGGTCGACTGTTCTGCTGGTTGTGGTTTTTACTGGTTGTTGCTGAGTGTTGCTGTGGTGGTTTTGCTACTGCTGTGGGTTGTGTTTTATTGCTGTTGGTTGTGTATTGTTGCCACTGGTTAGCCTGAGTTGCTACTGATCTTTCTCTGCACTTTGATTCCAGGTACACCCTTGTAATCTCAAGTCAGCATAAATGAAGTAAATGAATGGAAATTTCCAGTGCAACATTATCATGAACTTTGTTTTTCTACCTGCTGTTCTATTTTGTTGTAGCTAGTTCTAGTTTTGGATTAGATTGTTATGACTAAAGACATTTGTATATACTTAATTCTCATGTTTTCTGGAATTTGTATTGACAACTAAAGGATTCACTGTAAATCTGTAGTAATAGAAAGCAGATTCAAAAATAGGTGCAAATTAGATTATTGGACTGAAACCGGGTAACTTGGAGTATGAATTTCATTGTTAATCCATGAGTTTAGTAATCCGTATTCACCAGGAACTCAGAATTGAATTCGGGAATCATGTGTATTGTGACTCGTAATGATTTTAGCCAGAATTAAAATAGTTAGTATGATATACATTGACATAATCTTTTAGCAGTCTTCTCGTCTCATTAATACTGAAATCCACATAAGAAATCTAGTAAGAGCAAATAGTTGAAATATAAGAAATGAAAGCCAGTGATTTCAGCTATGCTAATGCTATCTTCCTACCACGAATTTATAACTAAAGCTTTGGTATCGGGGTGGTTTAACTGACAGATTGTAAAGTGGGCCTTGAACGTTAATCTAAATGGGATAGATAGTCCAATTCATTCGTTCGGATTGTCCATTATGAGGAATAAATTCCATTCCGATTTAAAACTAATAGATAAAAATAAGTAAAGAAAATATAGGTATATTAGGATTGGCCTTGAAAAGGGTGAGATGAGCCTCGCCGCATGGAATACACAATTGCGGGGCCCTCAAATTAATTGTTATAAAAATCTTAGATTCGGAAAGACCGTTTAGCAAATTTCACGGTCTTTTCCCAAAATTAATAAAGACGATAGACTCGTTAGGCACGATTTGTAAATAAATTACTTTCCTAAACACGGGTGTGCATTTATGTGACCCAAACCTTATTCTCGGCGAAACTGAAATACATTGAAGTCACAGGCGTACTGGTTGCGGTGTGACTCGAAATGTGTTTTCGTGACGTCGCAATTCTTCTAAAAATAAACTAAAAAATAAAAGCGGAGCATTAAAAATACATAGTTAAAATACATAAAGAAATCAGATAAAAGCAAAAAGTGCAGTTGAGCGACCGTGCTAAAACCACGGAATCCGGGAGTGCCTAACACCTTCTCCCGGGTTAACAGAATTCCTTATCCAGTTTTCTAGTTTCGCAGACTATATTACAAAGTCATAAATTTCCTCGGTTCGGGATCAAACCGGTGACTTGGGACACCGTTATTTTCCCAAGTGGCGACTCTGAATTTAATAAATTGACCCCGTCTCGATTGTCCTTTAATTGGAAAAACTCCTTCGCGCCCTCGCGGGTGCGAGAAAAAGGAGGTGTGACAGCTCTGGCGACTCTGCTGGGGATGAGTAACCCGGAACTTCGGTTCAGGGTTTAAGAATTCGAGCTCAGTTAAATTGCCATTTTTGCTTATATCTGATTTTATTACATGTTTGATTAATGTGCTACATGTCTACCGCTTTGATATTAGTTGCACTGTATATACAAACTGCTATATGTTTACTGCTTTTATATCGCGTGAACTGTATATAAAATTGTGCCGAAAACCCGTCTCTTCCTACCCCGGGGATGTGCTTACTGGTTGAGACTCCCCTTTCTGTTAGTGTCAATACCAAAAATAAGAAAAGAGGCAGGATAAGTTACAAAGCCGATTGACTCCGCGGGTCACCGGTACGTAGCCCCCTCCTCGATCCGAGTTGTCCGCTCGGGTACACGGTCTAGTACCGATGAAAACATCAGGATATTGAGCCTAGATTTGGGACGTTTATTTGCATCATATCTGACTTAGGGGACTCAACACAGGGGTTGGGTCCGTCTAGGACAGGTGACCCGGTAATCAAAAGACCGAGCATGTTATATGTTGCATTTATTTGTATTATTATGATGATTGGTTAAATTCCTGAAAACAAAAAAAAATAGAATTTTGGAGTAGAAAAATATCAAAAATATTGACGAAATGTTGTCGAAAATTTGAAAATTTGAAAAATAGGAAGAGCAATTTTGTTGAAATAATTGGTCATAAAATAATCCGACCGAACTACGCAGGTTTGATTCTCACCGTTAGGTGGGATACGTAGGCAACCCTCATCGGGTCCAACCACCCCCTTTCAAAAAATAAAAAAAAATGTGTGTTTGTGTCAATAAAATCAAAGTGATGCCGTTTTTGAAAATAGCCGAATGTTCCGAAAGGACGCCGGAAGACTGTTTTTGCAAAAATGGCCACTTTGAGACTTTTCTTTTTTTCTTTTTGAATAATGGCCTCGAAATATTGCAAGGCCATAGCCGCAAAATCAAGTCCGGGTTCACACCCCTTTTGCAAAAATAACCAAAAAATGTCAAATTTTTGATTTTGTTATAAATAAGTCGGGTGATGCTATTCTTGTTTAAAACAAGCCGAATGTCCCTCAAAAGGACGCCAGAAGGCCGTTTTTGCAAGAATAGCCACTTTGAGTTATTTTAGATAATTTGCGGGCATAGCCTTGAAATATTCCCTCGCGGAAATGTCGAAAGGCCGTATCCGCAAAATCAAGTTTTGAGTCATCAATCAACTTTTCAAAAAATATCCACTTTATCAAATAAGCCATTACATGGCCGGAATTTTGCTGAAATAGCCATATTTTTGCATTTTTAACTTCCTCAGTCTTGTGTTGGCCTGTGTCGGTGCTGAACGATGCCCCATAGGCCCCGGGATAAAAATTTTGAATTTGCATCTTCTTAAATAAAATTTTGCAAAAAGAGCCAATTTGTCTAAATAAGCCATTACATGGCCAATTTATGAAAAATAGTCTTGTGTTGGTTTATGGTGATGCCGAACGATGCCCCATGAGCCACAGGATAAAAAAAAATTCAAGTTTATCTTTCTTAAATAAATTTTGCAAAAATAGTCATTTTGTCAAATAAGCCATTATGTGTCCAATTTTGTAGAAATAGTCATAATTGACACCAAAAATATTCTTATTTTTGTAGAAATCTCTGGCACAATGTTGAAAGTTTTTCGTCAGAGTTTGTAGTTGGAGTCGGCTTCCATAATTTTCCTTTTTTTAAAAAAAAAATCAAATAAACATCTCTTTATTTCTTGCATTAATTTGCAAGAACTACGCTCGGTCTGATTCATGCGGGGTCATGATACGTAGGCAATCTCCAAAAGATTCAACCACAACCGTATATGTATATATATAATATAAAATAAAAAAATAAAAAAAATAAAAATTTTTGATAAGGTGATAAGGACTGTCTGAGTCCATTCTAACATGTTTTGTCTTGAATTGTAAAGTAAGTAGAAGGTGGTTGGTTTGTGACAAGCGGACAACGCAAGATCCCCGAAAGATGGTACAAGAGGAAATAACCCAAAGATTGAAAAGCTTAGAACAACGGTTGAAAAACACGCACGGGTTGGCAGGTCAAAAGAGTGTTGCTTTCAAAGATCTATGCTTGTTTCCCGATGTCCACTTGCCACCGGGTTTCAAGATTCCCAAATTTGAAAAGTACGATGGACATGGACACCCAATAGCCCACTTGAAAAGGTATTGCAATCAACTAAGGAGTCTGGGAAGAAATGAAGAATTGTTAATAGCTTACTTTGGGGAGAGCCTTACAGGAGTAGCCTCTGAATGGTTTTGGGATCAAGATGCATCTCGCTGGCACGTCTGGAACGACATGGCACAGGCTTTTGTCAAACAATTCCAATACAACATTGACATTGCCCCAGACCGCATTTTCCTTTCAAATCTGAAGAAGAAATCAAGTGAAAGTTTCAGGGAATATGCCCTTAAATGGAGAGAGCAAGCGGCTCGTGCTGAGCCACCCATGGATGACCATGAGTTAATCATTGTCTTCCTTCAGGCTCAAGAGCCGGATTATTTTCAGAACATGATGTCTGCGGTTGGTCAATCCTTCTTGGATGTAATCAAAATGGGAGAAATGGTAGAGAACGGTCTTAAGACAGGCAGAATTATAAGTCAAGCGGCTCTCAAGGCTGCAGCTCAGGCTGTCCAATTTGAATCTAGTGACACGAATGAGAGGGATGAAGAAGTCATGATGATATCAGGGTCAAGAAAAGGTTCCAGAAGAACACCTCGACGGTATGCGATGTCTCGACAGGTTTTCCATAACTCCCCCGAGCATTACTATCCACCTCCGAACCCACCATACTCAGTTGATCCACCCCAGTATGTTATTCAGCCATCAAATCATCCAAGAAAGCGAGCACGAGCATCACAAAATCTCTATCAGCCTCTGCAAGATTTCCAAATACCTTATAACCCACTTCCAAACCAAGGGCATAGAGGGGAACCGAAGTTGAAGGATAATTTCACACCAATAGGAGTTTCCTATGAAAGCTTATTTGAGAAGTTAAAGCAACAGGACATGATTGCACCCATCCCTCCAAATCATGTGGACCCACGTGCAAGGAGCTTTGATCCATCTAAAAGGTGTGAATACCATTCCCATGCCCAGGGGCACAACATGGAAAGTTGTCGGGATTTGAAAAGGGAAATAGAAAGGATGATCCAAGAAAGATTGATTGTGATTTATAACAGTGACACCCAGAATATCGCGCTGAATCCATTACCTGCACCTGATGATACACACTTTCTGGCGGTGATTCACTCAAACTAGAAATTGAATTCGGAATTTAAACTTGTACTCGTGAATTAATCAATCATTAGAGACAAAATAAATAGAAAATTTAGTTACTTAGGTATGACCTTTAATAAAAGTGAGATGAGCCTCGCCGCATGGAACACACAATTGCGGGGCCCTCAAATTAATTGTTATAAAATCTTAGGCTCGGGAAGACCGTTTAGCAAATTTCACGGTCTTTTCCCAAAATTAATAAAGACGATAGACTCGTTAGGCACGATTTGTAAATAAATTACTTTCCTAAACACGTGTGTGCATTTATGTGACCCAAACCTTATTCTCGGCGAAACTGAAATACATTGAAGTCACAGGCGTACTGGTTGCGGTGTGACTTGAAATGTGTTTTCGTGGCGTCGCAATTCTTCTAAAAATAAAAGCGGAGCATTAAAAATACATAGTTAAAATATATAAAGAAATCAGATAAAAGCAAAAAGTGCAGTTGAGCGACCGTGCTAAAACCACGGAATCCGGGAGTGCCTAACACCTTCTCCCGGGTTAACAGAGTTCCTTATCCAGTTTTCTAGTTTCGCAGACTATATTACAAAGTCATAAATTTCCTCGGTTCGGGATCAAACCGGTGACTTGGGACACCATTATTTTCCCAAGTGGCGACTCCGAATTTAATAAATTGATCCCGTCTCGATTGTCCTTTAATTGGAAAAACTCCCTTGCGCTCTCGCGGGTGCGGAAAAAGGGGGCTATGAAAATGCAGCACCAACAACAAGCAACACCACCGCAACAGATGAACAGGAAGGAACACGAACCAACGACCAACCCCTCGAAAAGAAAACACACGATGACACGTTGGCCTCCATTAAGGAAGATGGAAGAAATGGAAAGCGAAAATCAGGCCCTCCGTGACGAAATGAAGGACCACCAAGATAGGGTTGACAAAATCCCTAGAGCACCTAAACTGCTACCCAAACGGGACGTAGGAAGGTTTGTAGAACAACCCTACTCCGAAGAAGCCACACCCTACACCATCCCGAAGACCTTCAAAATGCCCCCCTACCTGAAGGTGTACGACGGAACCACCGATCTTGAGGATCATCTCATCCAATATGTTACCGCCGTGAAAGGTAATGACTTATCCAAAAAATAGGTACCATCAGTGCTGCTGGAAAAGTTCGGTGAAACACTGACCGGGGAAGCCTTGACCCGGTATTCCCAACTACCCGCCAAAGCAATCTCAACCTTCGAAGATATGGCAAATAAGTTCGTCACAGCACATGCCGGCGCTAAAAAGGCAGAAACAAGGGTAAATGATATCTTCACCATCACACAGACCACGGGCGAGGTCCTCAGGGACTTCCTCGCCAGGTTCAACAAGGTAAGAATGATCCTACCGAACGTGTCAGAGGACATGGCGGTAGCAGCCTTCTAGAACGGACTCAATAGGAATGACTCTAGAGCTACCAAAAAACTGTTAAGCCACCTCATAAAGTATCCCCCCACAACCTGGGACGATATCCATAATGCCTACTGCGCCGAGGTACGGGCAGACGAGGAGGTTCTCAACGAACCAACCCGACGGCTAGCCACCGTACATCCGGATACAATGAGAGATCGACGACACGAGGGACGCCGGGAACTTCCCCCTCGCCCTAGTAAAGAGCGACACCAACCTTATATGAGGTCCCCCCTTCTGCCACCTCGCCCCACTCGGAAATGAACGAGGTACGCCCCCTTTACTTTCTTCACATAACTTCTGTGTCTCTCCTTCAGAAATCGTGTACGCACTAGAGAAGTTCGGCACCAAGGTGCAATGGCCCCAAAAAATAAAATCAGACCCTGCCACGAGAAAGTCAAACGTCCTGTGCGAATTCCACCAAGAATGGGGGCACAGGACCGAAGACTGGATCGTCCTACGACAAGAAGTCGTAAGGATGCTAAACCAAGGGTACCTGAAGGAGCTACTCAGCGACAAAGGGAAAGCCAATTTTGCATGCGGACGAGAACATTCCTGTGGACTTCCAAAACCACCCTCTCCAATGCACACGGTGAATATGATCGTCGGAGAAGGGAACGACGTCGCCATCAATCATGTCAAATTCGCCAACATGCACAGACTAAATAGGACCATCTCCCACAAACGGTATGATGACCTCGAAGGAAGTATCACTTTCGATAAGTATGACGCCGACGGTTTGTGTTTCCCTCATTATGATGCTTTAGTTATTACTTTACGGATCGTCGATACGGATGTCGGGAGAGTTATGATCGATGACGGAAGTGGCGCCTGCATCATCCATCCAATAGTCCTCTCACAGATGGGACTCGAGGACAGGATAACCCCCCACTGCATAATCTAACTGGTTTTAACAGTGCAGTGGAGCGTACATCAGGGTAAGTGACCCTACCCGTCCTCGCGGGGGGAGTCACCCTGGAGACTACTTTCCATGTGATGAACAAGGAGACAGCCTACAACGTCATCATCGGGCACCCATGGATATATGCCATGTGAGCGGTCCCATCGAGCTTGTATCAAGTGGTCAAATTTCCTACCCTGTGGGGGATATTCAACATTAAAGGAGAGCCGCGCACAACGCATGAGTGCTATAAAATAACACAAGACTGTACCCACACCCGACAGTTGAATGGGGCGAGTGCAGAAGCATAGCAATCATCCATGTCGGGGACCAAAGCGGACCTGACGACCGACGCCATCAGAGACCCAGACGTCATGGAAGCCTGTAAAGCTACGGTGGAAGATCTCGACCCAGTTCAGCTAGATCGTGACGACCCCGAAAAGAAGGCATACATTGGCCATGGGCTCACCGACCCGGGTAAGTATCATGAATTTTTGACTAATCATGCAGACACGTTTGCTTTTTCCCATGCAGACATGCCAGGGATCTCGCCAGATATCGCCACCCACAGGCTCAACGTGGACCCATTACATCCGCCGGTAAGGCAAATCAGGAGAAAGTTCAACGCCGCAATCAACGAGGTCAAAAAGAAGAACGGGAAATGGAGGATGTGCGTGGACTTCACCGACCTGAACAAGGCCTGTCCTAAGGATTCCTTCCCCATCCCTCACATTGAGGATGTGCATGGACTTCACCGACCTAAACAAGGCCTGTCCTAAGGATTCCTTGCTCCTACCTCACATCGATCAACTGATCGACGCCACCGCCGGACATGAACTACTAAGTTTCTTGGACGCATACTCTGGCTATAACCAAATCCTGATGGCCGAGGAAGATCAGGAGAAAACCACATTTATCACACACCAAGGTACCTACTGTTACAGGGTGATGCCTTTCGGGCTAAAGAACGCAGGGGCTACTTACCAAAGGCTGGTCACTAAGATGTTCAAGGGGCAACTTAGGAAAACCGATAAGATTGTCACACCTCCTTTTTACGCGCACGCGAGGGCACGAGGGAGTTTTTCCAATTAAAGGACAATCGAAACGGGATTTATTTAATTAATTCAGAGTCGCCACTTAGGAAAATAATGGTGTCCCAAGTCACCGGTTTAATCCCGAACCGAGGAAATTTATGACTCCGTAATACAGTCAGCGAAACTAGAAATCTGGATAAGGAATTCTGTTAACCCGGGAGAAGGTGTTAGGCACTCCCGGATTCCGTGGTTTTAGCACGGTTGCTCAACTGCAATTTTTACTCTTATCTGATTTCTTTATATATTTTAACTATGTGCTTTTAATGCTCCGCTTTTAATTTTAGAAGAATTGCGACGTTACGAAAACACATTTCGAGCCGCACCGTAACCGGTACGCCTGCGACTCTAATGTATTTCAGTTTCGCCGAGAGTAAGATCTGGGTCACATAAATGCACACCCGTATTCAGGAAAGTAATTTTTAGTTCAAGTCGTGCCTAAAGAGTCTATCGTCTATTTACTTTGAGAAAAGGACCGTGAAATTCACTAGACGGTCCTTCCAAGTCTAAGGTTTTTGTAATAATTAATTGAGGACCCCGCAATTCTGTGTGTAATGCGGCGAGGCCCGTCTCATCATTTTATTTAAAGGGCAACCTCGAAGCGAACTATGATTCTCTATTTTTGTTTGTCTCTAATAAAGAAAATGTTAATCGTTTATCATTACCTACTAGTTTGATATTTTCTTTTATTTGGGCCATTCAATAGAGCCCCGACTCAAAATTGAACGCCAGAAGACGATTTCCTCTTTACTATGCTCTTAGACTACTTAAACTTCGATTTCTATTCAAATTAGCTAAGCTAATTTAGTCAACAGAAAACTTTTGTTTTATTTAAGAAAAGAATATTGAACATGTTTCCGATTTTAATCTAATCAAATTGATAACCGAGCTTTCGTGTAAAGGATCTAGATCATAGTAGACATACACGAGCTAAAGTATACTGATAATCTAATAGCAACGGAGTGATACATCAATCGTCCTGATTCCCCTTTTTAACAAGCTATAGACAAAACAGGATTTACACGCTTATTGTTACAATTAACTACTTGAACATTGAGCGTGGTACTTACTAATTCATAACTTTCGACCAAACTACCATCATTATGCCTCTATTTATTTCTACACTGGATGTTAGTTATTATACACTTTTAACTTGAACAAATTGACACCTATAACAATATGTATTTCACTGATTCATCTATCTATCGCATAATGTGTTTCCAATGGACCATTTCTACTACAACAGGCTAGGGAAACATGAAGTTAACACAGTTACAACACATACAGCTTATTACATATTCGGGCTCTCCTTAATGAGTACACATGTATTTAACTAAGTTTTAACATGGGCTAAAAGGATATGATAAACAATAAGCTAAGTTTCATTGCTTCCATTCATGTCTACAACTTCAGGCAGTAGTGAAATACCTGGAAATTGTCAAAGCAAAAGAATGTAGATCAGTTAAGCCGGTGAAACACAGCAGACAGCAGATCAACAACAATCAGTGGCAGTCACTGCCACTATATACACAGCAACAGCAACAACCAAGATAATAACAGCAACCAGTGGCCAACCACAATCCCAACAGCAGGATTAACAACCAATCGACACACCAACAACAAACAGCACCAGGCAACAACCAGGAGATAGAACAAAAACAAAAGCCAAGAGGCAATCACAGCACCAAAATCCCACCAGTGAAGCAAACCAACAACAATAGCATGAGAGCTAAGAAGTAACAGCAAAGACAACCACAACTAAGAGACCAACAGCCCCCACACAGCAAGCCCAGGCAGCAACACTCGACTAACAAAGAACCAACACTACAACAATGGCCAAATACTCAACCAACAGTGACTAAGAACCAATGAAACAGTGACTTTTTGTCACTCTCAGTGTACTCTCCAACCTCTCTATGTATATCCTCTCAAGTGTTTACGAATATGCTACTGTTTTTGCTTCTCCAGGATGCTCTCAAATCTCCCTCTATAATCTGCCTTTTCTCTAAATGTGTCTATCTATTTATAACCAAAACTAAAGGCCAGGCCAGCCTGCTTAACCTCCACATATGTACTGATTGTCCAGCTCTTAAGAGCACTTAAGAATGTAAAATAAACTTCTTGCCCTAATATTCTCTGCCCAGCCCATCACTTAATGTTTAAATCTCATTTTTTAATCCAAAAGCGTACTAGTAACCTGTTTTTCTATTCAAAACCCCTTACCCTGCCAGATAGCTCCCATGTTACTTATGTTTTCCAATTACACTGCACACACAGTGATAATCAGACCTACTGACAGTCCCTCCAACATGCTGGCCGGGTTTATTTGAATTAACTCTAAACCATATGGTCCCAATTCAGCTATAACCAATTTATCCTAAACCTATTTCAATTTCAAATCACACAGCACCCCAATTCGATTCAATAGCTTAATCAACTATCCAGAATTTCAAATAATCAAACCTACGCAATTAGATGGCGACATTCGTTTAATCAATTACGAGCTATATAATCGACAACGAATAATCGATATTCAACTTATGCCTAGGGGCAGAATCAGGGGGCAACAATCCGAGTCAACTATTCGACGAATTTAACTAGATTGAACACAATGTAATCACAACAACAACAATGAGCCGAACATATCAGAAAGAAAATGATTTGACCAAATAAAAAGGTCTTGATTAGGAGGAGAAACGAAAACAGAGAAAGTAGCTAACTTAACTAAAAGAATGGAATCAATAGACACTTATACTAATAGATAAAAATCGGAAATAGACAGAAAGGTACCTTAAACAGTGAGAAGAGAAATGAAAACGCACGGACTTGGGCTCGAGGAGACTTGAAATTGCCTTCTTTTGAAGTTAATAGATTTTAATTGAAATATTTTCGAACGAAAACCTTCCAATTAAAATCTATTATCTTCAATTTGCTTTAATTCCGACCAAATCCCTAGTTTTCGAATTCTAGGGTTCTTGAAGGTGGGATTTGGGGCTTTTGTATTTCTGGTTAGATTCGAAGCAAACCAAGGTTAGCGTGGGTATGAGGGAGGTACGGGGAGGGTTTGGGGTGAGTTTGGGGTGATTTGGCGTAAGTTCGAGTTGACTCGAATCTTCAAATGAAGATTCGAGGAGCTCCGGCAAGATTCGAGGTTAATGGAAGCTGGGATCGTGATGGGGAAGGTAAGGGGAAGGTTTTGGCGTTGGTTTGGGTTCGATTGGCCTACCGGAACCGCCGTGAGGCGATTTCCGGCAAGCGGCGCAAGGTGGCGGACGGCGGCGTTACGCCTGGTCTCTAAGGACCTTTGGGAGACGAAGGGAGAAGGGGGGGTCTGGCTTGGGGGGGCGGGGTATGGAAATGGGTTTATATACATTTTGAGTAGTTAAATCCTGATCGTTGGATCAAACTTGATCAACGATCAGGATCCTCTCACTTAAACCAAACGGTGCCGTTTGGTTAAGTCCTAAGCTGGCTGAATTTTGGAATTAACGGATTAATCTGGGCCGTTGGATAATAAAATCCAACGGTCCGGATCAAACGTTACCGGCTGAAACTGGACGGATACTTGGGCCAGATCAGAAACAATTCACTTGGGCCTGACTTTTAGACTAAAATTGGCCCAACTCGGATCTTCATGATGTATTATGTACATGTGTGTATGTATATATATATATATATGTATATATACATACATATATATATATATACACACATATGTATATATACCAACCTATAACACCGCTGTTTTTACTACAATTAACGCACACGATTACATATCACCCAAAAATGTAAATCACATGACTTCGATATCAAACGCTGAAAAATGCAAAACTTAGCATATATATTTTTTTTTATATTTTTTAATTTAAATAAATAAACGTGCACACAAAAGATAAAAATAACACAAAAATCACAAAAATCATACCCAACACGAAACTATTTTTATTTTTGAATTTTCCGGGAGTACTTCTCAAGTAAGGCAAAAATCACGTGCTCACAGCTGCCCCTCTTTGCGCGTAGACACGCCGAGTTTTCGTGCAAAGATAAATGAGCGGATATAAGCGATTTTTGCCCGTTCGAACACTCCGTATGAAGCATTTTGGAAAAGTTTTGACCGAACCTTGCTTCAAAGGTCTCCTACATATCCCTGGCTAAAAGGGAATCAGGTCAATGTAGTTCGGGAAGTTCTGGTAGCTGGGACTACCCTGCCTGTTGCGATCTCGCTGTTACTGTTATTGCCGCTGTTACTGCTGTTACCACTGCTTAACTGATTTCCTTGTTACACCGCGCTAAGCAACAAAACAAGAAGCTAGACTAGGTTACAGTACTACAAGTTCTTATCTATCCTTTTTAACTTGATCTTGTCGCGCTCCTTGCCATCTTGTCTGACTTTGGCGTTCCTTCTGATGCTTCGTCTCTTCTTACGAACTTGGATTCATGCCGAAGATTTCATGTTGCATTCTACCGCTTTCCTCTAACAAATTAAAACAGATCGCCACTCCATTCTCCAGGCGGGCTCCCTGACTTCAACTACTGCTTCAAAATTAAATCGCCACTCCATTCTCCAGGCGGGCTCCCTGACTTCAACTACAACTTCAAAATTAAATCGCCACTCCATTCTCCAGGCGGGCTCCCTGACTTCAACTACAACTTCAAAATTAAATCGCCACTCCATTCTCCAGGCGGGCTTCCTGACTTCAACTACAACTTCAACATTAAATCGCCACTCCATTCTCCAGGCGGGCTCCCTGACTTCAACTACTACTTCAAAATTAAAATCGCCACTCCATTCTCCAGGCGGGCTTCCTGACTTCAACTACTACTTCAAAATTAAAATCGCCACTCCATTCTCCAGGCGGGCTCCCTGACTTCGACTACTACTTCGAAATTAAATCGCCACTCCATTCTCCAGGCGGGCTTCCGACTTCAACTACTACTTCAAAATTAAATCGCCACTCCATTCTCCCGGCGGGCTTCCCGACTTCAACTACTACTTCAAAATTAAATCGCCACTCCGTTCTCCGGGCGGGCTCCCGACTTCAACTGACTTCAAAATTAAATCGCCACTCCATTCTTCGGGCGGGCTCCCGACTTCGACTACTACTTCAAAATTAAATCGCCACTCCATTCTCCGGGCGGGCTCCCCGACTTCGACTACAACTTCAAAATTAAATCGCCACTCCGTTCTCCGGGCGGGCTTCCTCCTTGACTACAACTTCAAAATTAAATCGCCACTCCATTCTCCGGGCGGGCTCCCGACTTCGACTACTACTTCAAAATTAAATCGCCACTCCATTCTCCGGGCGGGCTCACGACTTCAACTACTACTTCGAAAATTAAATCGCCACTCCATTCTCCAGGCGGGCTTCCCGACTTCAACTACTACTTCACTGATTTCATCCTATCTTGATTACCTTCCTTGCCTCTTGTACCATTTCCTTCTTCCTGCATTGCCTCTCGGATCACCTTTTCTTCTGAATTATCTTGTCTCGGAATTGCTTTCCCCCGGTCGCATTACTTTTCTTCTGGCTGCTGGGGATATTTTCGGAACTGTTTACCCGCCTGCTGGGGTGATGCTGCTGAGGAAGTATTCTTTGTTTCCTTCACCCCTCATTCTCTTCCTTCTTCCCCTACCTCTTCTGGGACTCACGCTTTTGTTTCCTTGATCAAATTATAAGATGTAATACTGCTGGGGGAATCTCGAAGCCATTTTTCTTTTTCCAATAACTGCTGGCGATGATACCCGGCTCAAGGATCGCCCCATCTTGTGTTGCTTTCTACACTTATCCTCCGAGTCTTGCTTTCCAGAAAATTTTCGCAACCGGAGAAAATTTTCTGCCCCAGTGTGATAAACTTCCGGACGGTATGCTTTTCTGCCGTCGGACCCTCTTTTCCTGCTTTAAATCAAAGAAAAATTGTTAGTTTCAAAACGCCGCGAGTGGTCGTGCCACTCTTGTTGAGGCCATTCTCTTTCGGCTGCTTGGCCTCTCTCGAACTTTGAGGACGACGTTGACGCTTGCTTGGGAAGATGCTTTTTCCACGAACGACCTCTCATCTTTCCTTTTATTCCACTCTTTGGTTTGGTCCGACTCTTTTTAGCCGGTGATCTGTTGCGTGAAATCATCTTTCGGACATGCCACATGTGTCCATCATACTCCATAATTCTTGCGAACCTTCCACTCAACCTGTCGTCCCAATCTCACTATCGTAACGACTTCTGTCTCATTGCCTTGTTCCGTGCCTATTCACTTTCAATATACTGCTTTGGGAGACTTGGTAGCAAGCTTTGAAAAATCAATTTTCGAAAAATGAAAGAAAAGAAAAGAATACTGACCGCAAATGACAAAAGAAAGAGAAAAACTTTTCTGAACTCAAAAACAGGAAAACTTATCTGAATGTGTGCCTGATCCAATGTTATGCCGCGCCTTTGAGATTAAACTACCCAGTCTATTCATGTCAATCACTTTCTGATACCGCGTCCTGCTAGAGGTAAACGGATGTCCAAACCTTGTCTCATGCAGACATCTTGCAACCATCTCGTCCTGTCACCTCACAGTGCCCTTCAAAGGGTTTTCACTAATGAGATTCTCTCATTTCTCTCTATCTCCCGTCGCCTTAAGGTGCCCGTAAAGGTTTTCACCGCAAGACTCTCTCATTTTACTTCTCTCGACTTCCTTCGCCTTAAGGTGCCCGCGAGGGTTTTCACCGTTAAGACTCTCTCATTTATGCTTTCTTTCCTTGCGACGGGGTATCCCTGAGATTCCCTCTAAAACGTTATCCCTTTTCGGCTTGTGCATCCTGAATTCAATCGAGGGTCGGGATGTCACTCTTGGCTTTCATTCACATGACTTGGCATTTCTCAAATACTGATCGAGAGGTCTTTCTGGTTCTTGATATGGTTTCTGCGCGTGAGGCTGAAGGAAGGGGTTTAGCCTCAATGGTTAGCTTATTACAACTTTCGGAATTCACACTATCTTTCCAACGAAAACAATGACTTCTGCCCCAGTTTTGTTGCTTGGGGGATTTTTTTTGATTTTTATTTTATTACGACCGAGCCGTGTGGCGCCTACGTATCCTTCTTGAGGAATCGGGTCGAACGTAGTTCACTTTTTCTTGTATTACTTCTTTGTTTCTTTTCTATTCTGTTACACATCTTCCTTGATGATTCCGAAAGAGGGTATATGAAAGAACAATTAAGGCTCAAATGGGGAAACAAAGGTTAAAGTGTTTGGGTAGTAGAAAAATTGCCTCTGTCATTTCATTCTCCGAAAAATGCCAAGTACACACAAACGAAACCAAACGTTGACAAATGCATTAAAGAATTACACATAATATCTCTTAACTGCATCAGAATTAATAGCCATATCGGTGCATCTTCCCTCGACATCCGTCAGACATAGAGCGCCGTTGGATAATACTCTAGTCACCACAAATGGTCCCTGCCAATTTGGAGCGAACTTGCCTTTCGCCTCGGCCTGATGTGGTAGAACTCTCTTCAACACATGTTGTCCCACTTCAAATCTCCTGGGACGTACCTTCTTGTTATATGCTCTCGCCATTCTCTTTTGATACAATTGGCCGTGACATCCTGCTGTCAATCTCTTTTCATCAATCAAGCTCAGTTGCTCTAATCGGGTTTTGACCCACTCGTCGTCATCAATCTCAGCTTCAGCGACGATTCGGAGGGATGGAATCTCAACTTCTGCGGGTATTACTGCTTCGGTCCCGTATACCAACAAGTAAGGAGTTGCACCTACCGAAGTCCGGACGGTAGTGCGATAACCCAACAACGCAAATGGTAACTTTTCATGCCATTGCCTAGATCCTTCTACCATCTTCCTCAATATCTTCTTTATGTTCTTGTTTGCTGCCTCGACCGCACCGTTTGCTTTTGGGCGATACGGTGTGGAATTTCGGTGTGTAATCTTGAACTGTTGACATACCTCTTTCATCAATCCACTGTTAAGATTTGCACCGTTATCTGTAATGATCATCTTTGGAATTCCAAACCTACAAATGATGTGGGAGTGTACGAAGTCCACTACCGCCTTCTTGGTCACTGATTTGAATGTTTTGGCCTCTACCCACTTGGTAAAATAATCAATCGTTACCAGAATGAACCTATGACCGTTGGAAGCGGCAGGCTCAATAGGTCCAATAACATCCATACCCCATGCGACAAACGGCCATGGTGCGGACATTGTATGCAATTCAGTCGGCGGAGAATGAATCAAATCTCCGTGTATCTGACACTGATGGCATCTTCGCACGAAACTTATACAATCCCGCTCCATAGTGAGCCAATAATATCTTGCTCGAAGAATCTTCTTTGCCAATACGTATCCGCTCATGTGTGGTCCGCAAACTCCCGAGTGTATATCTGTCATCACTGTTGTGGCTTGACTTGCATCTATACATCTCAACAATCCCAAATCCGGGGTTCTTTTGTACAGCACCCCTCCACTAAGGAAAAATCCGTTCGCCAACCGCCGAATAGCTCGCTTTTGATCTCCAGTTGCCTGCTCTGGGTATACTCCTAACCTGAGGTATTCCTTGACGTCGTGAAACCATGGCTCACCATCCACCTCTTCCTCTATCACGTTACAATAAGCATGTTGATTCCGGACCTGAATATGTAATGGATCGACACGAACCTTGTCTGGGTGGTGTAGCATTGACGCTAAAGTAGCCAACGCATCGGCAACCTCATTATGCATCCTTGGGATGTGCCTGAATTCTACTGATCGAAAGCGTTTGGTCAGATCATGCAAACACTGACGATACGGGATAAGCTTCAGATCTCTGGTTTCCCATTCTCCCTGAATCTGATGTACCAGAAGGTCCGAGTCCCCCAAGACCAAGACGTCCTGTACATCCATGTCCACCGCTAATCGCAACCCCAAGATACATGCCTCGTACTCAGCCATATTATTGGTACAGTGAAAACGCAGTTGAGCAGTAACAGGATAATGATGTCCTGTTTCAGATATGAGCACAGCCCCTACTCCGACTCCCTTTGCGTTCGCCGCTCCATCGAAGAAGAGCTTCCATCCTGGATCCTTGGTTGGTTCTAACCCCTCAATCTGCAATACTTCCTCATCTGGAAAATACGTCCTCAAAGGTTCGTATTCGTCATCAACGGGATTTTCAGCTAAGTGATCGGCCAGGGCTTGAGCTTTCATAGCCGTCCTTGTCACGTATATGATGTCGAACTCCGTAAGTAATATTTGCCATTTTGCCAACCTCCCTGTAGGCATAGGTTTCTGGAAAATATACTTCAACGGATCCAGACGCGAAATGAGGTAAGTGGTGTAAGAAGACAAGTAGTGTTTCAGCTTTTGGGCTACCCAAGTCAGGGCGCAACATGTCTTTTCTAGATGAGTGTACTTGACCTCGTGGACTGTGAACTTCTTACCGAGGTAGTAAATGGCCCGTTCCTTCCTGCCGGTAAGATCATGCTGCCCCAGTACGCAGCCAAACGAATTCTCCAAGACCGTCAGATAAAGAATCAGGGGTCTACCCGGTTCAGGCGGAACTAGTACAGGTGGATTTGACAGATACCCTTTGATTCGGTCAAACGCTTCCTGACATTCTGTCGTCCATTCTATCGCGGCGTCTTTCTTCAATAGGCGGAATATGGGTTCACAAGTTGCCGTAAGCTGGGCAATAAACCTACTGATGTAATTCAACCTTCCCAACAGACTCATTACCTCTGTTTTATTCTTCGGCGGGGGTAACTCCCGAATGGACTTGATTTTGGAGGGGTCCAACTCAATGCCCCGTCGGCTGACGATGAATCCTAGCAACTTTCCCGATGGAACTCCGAATGCACATTTGGCCGGATTAAGCTTGATGTCGTACCTTCGAAGTCTTTGAAAGAACTTCCTGAGGTCAGCAACATGGTCTTCTTGACGTCTGGATTTTACGATCACATCATCCACGTACACCTCAATTTCCTTGTGTATCATGTCATGGAATACCGTAGTCATTGCCCTCGTATATGTTGCTCCTGCATTCTTCAAACCGAACGGCATCACTCGGTAGCAATAAGTTCCCCACGGTGTGATAAAAGCCGTCTTTTCTGCGTCCTCTTCATCCATCAAAATCTGATGATATCCCGCATAACAGTCCACAAAGGATCCGATTTCGCGTCCGGCACAATTATCAATCAGGATATGGATATTGGGGAGTGGGAAATTATCCTTAGGACTTGCCTTGTTGAGATTGCGATAGTCCACGCATACTCTGATCTTTCCGTCTTTCTTTGGCACCGGTACTACGTTAGCCAACCATTCAGGGTATCGAGTGACACGAATGACTTTCGCCTGCAATTGCTTGGTTACCTCCTCCTTAATCTTCACACTCATCTCCGTCTTGAATTTCCGCGGCTTTTGCTTGACGGGAGGATATGCCGGATCAGTGGGTAATCTATGAACCACTAGATCAGTGCTGAGTCCTGGCATGTCGTCGTACGACCATGCGAAAATATCTTTAAACTCCATGAGTGTTTTGATCAATTCTTCTCTCGGATTGGGTTCAATATGGACACTTATCCGGGTTTCTTTGACGTCATCAGCATTCCCTAGATTAACGGCCTCGGTATCATTTAAGTTCGGTTTGGGCTTTTCCTCGAAGTGACTTAATTCTTCACCGATTTCTTCCACGGCTTCATCATCGCCGTACTCTGACTCACTCTCGTCACTTCTTGTTTCATGTGTTATTATTTCCAAACCCGATTGACTTTCTAGACTGGGTTGATTAATCTTTAAGTGCGCCATATCATTAAGATCAGTTGCAAGAAGGCTGTTCAGAAAAGTAAAAAGAAGAAAAGATAAACAAAATTAGACACGAAGGAACCAAATTTCATTGATGGGAATTGTACAAAGGGAAAACAAACTGCAAACTTAAATCAAAAATAAACAAAACAAACGGGATTTTACTCCGGGGACAAACCCCCGATACAAAACTTCGAAAGAAAAACAATCCAAGACAAACTACCAAGACTCCTTCCGGACAGGGAGAGGAGTAGCCTTCCAGTTATTCAGTTTTGCCTTTGGTCCCACAAATTGTATCTCGGCGTGACTAGATCCTTCGCCGTCCTCGAGCATACATACATCTGTGAATAGGTCCTCGAACTTCCTGAAGAACTCTTCATCTGGCCTGATCGTAGGACCGGGAATCTTTGTCGCTGGATGTCCTCTTGCTCTGGACCTGACAAAAGATTGGGAAAGGCGTGGAACAGGCTTTGGGAGCACCCATGTCTTCTGCTTTCTCTTCTTTGCTTGCCGGATGTCCTCTGAGGTCGGCTGGAATCCTAAGCCGAAGGTTCCCAAGTTTTCGACCACTGATACCGGTTGTATAATTCCTTGCAGAGATGCACCTAGCCCTTTACCGGGTACGAAACCATGTCGCAACATTTCATGCGCCACCATGACATCCGTAGTAATTGTTCGGTCGCCGGGAATACATTCCCCTTCCGGAACTCGGTGGGCGGACACCACATCGCAGACCTGATACACCCACGGCCCGACATCTTCTTCTGTTTCAACAAAGGGAATGATGGTGCCTGATTGTGGATCGTTCTCTCCATGGACGACGATCTCCTGCTGGTCCCATTCAAACTTGACGAGCTGGTGTAAGCTGGATGGAACTGCTCTTGCGGCATGAATCCATGGTCGCCCTATTAGGAGGTTATATGACACCACCATGTCCAGCACCTGGAATTCCATGGTGAACTCCACTGGCCCGATTGTCAAGACTAGCACTATGTCGCCAACCGACGCTTTACCTCCTCCGTCGAACCCTCGAACACATACCCTGTTCTCGCGTACCCTGCCGATGTCTACTTTTAATTTGCCCAGTGTAGAGAGAGGACAAATGTTAGCGCTGGAACCATTATCGACAAGAACTTTGGTAACCACCGCCTCTTCACACTTCACCGTAAGATATAAAGCCCTGTTATGCTCAGTGCCTTCCTCAGGCAACTCGTCATCGGTGAAGGTGATCCGATTTGCTTCGAAGATCCTATTGGTGATCTTCTCCAAATGGCTCACTGAGATCTTATCCGGTACATGTGCCTCATTCAGGACTTTCATCAATGCTTGCCGATGTTCTTCAGAATGTATCAGCAAGGATAGCAATGATATTTGCGCCGGAGTCTTCTTCAACTGCTCTAAAACAGAGTAGTCATGCAGCTTCATCTTTTTCAAGAATTCTTCCGCTTCTTCATCGGTTACCGGCTTTTTCAATGCTGCCGGAGTGGTCTTCCTCAATTCCGCAGGGGCAAAACATCTCCCCGAGCGGGTCAACCCTTGGGCTTCACAAACTTCCTCTTTCACCTCCTTTCTTCTGTAGGTCGTTGTAATCCGAGCATAATTCCATGGGACAGCCCGGCTATCAGTTCCTGGCAGCTGTGTTGCCGGTTGGATGATGAAAGGATCCATTCGAACGCCCGCTACTGTCAAGATGGGCTTGATTGCTGCCCCCGGTACAACTATCTTGGCCGGTTTCGCCGGTACTTCGTTCACACTTTCCTTTCCTGCTTCCGACTCTCCTGGTATGTCTTTCTTGCAGCTGGGCGACTCATCAAAGCTTGGCCCTTTTCTCGTTCTGCCCGCTAGACTTAATCATCATTACGGTCGAGAGGCTTTCTCCTTTCCTTCTTCGGCCCGTACCAACTCGATCATGTTGGTCTCATGATGAGTTGGAAGCGGGTTTTGGTTGATGTTGGGCTATGTTGGAGTCTGGACCTCAATCCTGCGAGTGTCGATGAGCTCCTGAATGGCCGTTTTCAACCTCCAACATTTTTCCGTGTCGTGTCCTGGACATCCTAAGCAATATGCACAATTTATTGAGTGGTCCAGGTTCTTCGGAAGAGGGTTTGGCAGCTTAGCTTCAACCGGATTCAGCAACCCTACTTGCTTTAACCGGTGGAACAGACTGGTGTAAGATTCCCCCAAGGGAGTGAAATTCTTTGGCCTCGGCGCCCTGTCGCCCCTGAATGCCTGGTTCGGACGAAAACTCGCGCCCGAGGGGTTTCTGTAAGCTCTTGGGGGTGGGTGATTGTTCTGAAGGTTTGGCGCACGCCACGGTGCATGAACAGGAGGTGCGGAATAGGATTGTGCATGGTGGACCGTAAAATGGGGATCGAGGTGCGGGATAATAATGTTGCGGGTAGCTATATGGGTGGTGGGGGTAATTTTGGTGGGGAGGGCTGGGGTGGGCTATATTGGGGTGCGGGGCCTCTATTTTTGAACCATGCCCGGACTCGACGGCCGCAACTTCCTCTCTCCTCTTCTTCCCCGGTACTCCTCCAGTACCGCTTTGGATAGCCTGCGTGGTGGCTTTCAGTGTTGAGTAACTCATGATCTTGTTGGCCTTTAAACCCTCCTCGATCATACCCCCATTTTTATTACCTCGGTGAATGATTTGCACACGGACGTTACCGGATGTCCGAAGTAGGTGGGCTCCGATGTCCTGTAAGAAGTAGTCCACCGTCTCGCTTTCTCTCGTCGGCGGATCTACCCTGGCCGGCTGTTCCCTCCATCGGAAACCAAATTCCATGAAGCTTTCAGCGAGCTTCTTCTCTAATTTTAGCAATGATAGGCGGTCGGGGATTATCTCGAGATTGTATTGAACCGGCCGATAAAAGCTTGAGCCGGATCGTCCCACGTAAACCATCTGCGGGGATCCGTCGAGTGTACCACTCCAACGCCGATCCTCCCGGACTCCTGGCCGAAGTAGGCTATCGGAAGCTCGTCCGGGTCCTCGGCCCCTCTCATTCAAACCCCCGCAGGTGGGCCGCTGGGTCACCATGCCCCTCGTATAGGTCGAATTTGGGCATTTTAAATCCTGCGGGCAACTGGACGTCCGGAAATGGACACGGATCCTTATAGGCGACGCTGACCTGGTTGCCTAAACCGTGCGTGTTCCTGAAGGACTGCTCCAGGCTTTTAACTTTTCTGACAACTTCCTCGTGTTCCGAACTTTGGAAGTGTTTTTCCGGTTCTGTCGGATTATCCCAATGAGGTGTATGTGATTGTGGTTCAGGAGCCCTGAAAGTAGGCTCTGGAGGGTAGTAAGAGTTGTCATGGATCTGAACATATGGCTCGATGGCCGGCCTTTGCAGAGGAGCAGGTGGAGGTGCTACAAAAACAGGGGTGACTGGAGGAGGATTTGGTTTGGCTGGTGGAATGTGGGTGGCATATGGATTTTCCCCCTGGAAGTATGGATAGCTCGGGGCGCTTGTTGAAGGATCGACGGGCGGATGTTCCGGAGCTGAGGCGAGAGTAGGGCGGTTTGGTGAAGACTGTTCCCTGGCCCAGGCCAGGTGCATCTCTGTTATCTGTTGTTTTAACCGGTCTACTTCTTCCTTCATGATTTGTAGCTCGGACTTTTCTTCCTCGAGACTCTTGCCGGAACTCGACATGCTTACTGTAACTGGTCCTTTGGATCTAGTACGGTAGGGATGGTTGGCCAGGATATTCTGTCAAACCAACTGCTAAACTTTATGGAACACGCAACAAACTTGTTAGTTCACCGAGTTTGACAGATATGTTATAGCACGTTGGATGCAATGCACCTAACCAAATAACCCTTTCTACGTGTACTCTTTAACATGCGTCATTCCGGCCCTTTTTTCTTTTTCTTTTTCCTTTTCTTTTCTTTTTTTTTTTTTCTTTTTCGACTATCTTTGCAAACCTTATTGTTATTTAGCCTTTGGATTCTTGTCTTTCTTTTTAGTGGTGGTCGAATCTTATGCGGATTGCCTACGTATCACGTTTTTGCGTGAATCAGACCGAGCGTAGTTCTGTTAACAAGATTGTGGCAAAATTCAGTAACTTTTATATCAAAAACCGTGCAGTTACAAAACACGTCTTACAATAATCAGCAAAAACAAAAGAAAAATGCTTGACTTGGGAAAATAAAGATAAAAATGCCAACATTTCAAAATACACTTTTTAATCAAAAATCTAATGCCCTAAAATCCCTGGGGGCCCGCGGGGCATCATTCGGCCTTGCCGCGGGCCTTGGTGTGAGGTCCTTATGTAGTCCCCTCAGCTCTTCCATGATCCGATGAACATAACCCATAATTGAAGCGAAAAGGTCGGCGCGGGGCATTCGTTCACAAGCTAGGCACTTCATGGTGACATAGTGCCCGATTTCTCCAATTCGGTCCTTGATCATGTCCCTTTCTCCGAGTAGCCGCTCTATCTGCTGGTTTTTCGTCCCCAATCTTCGAGCGTTGTTGGTGACTTGGTCTAAGAGCCTGTCTATTTGTTCTTGCAGTCGAGCCATCAGATTGTGGCAACGGTCGAGGTCCGCTCTGGCATCTTGGGCTTGCTTGAAAACCCGTTCTCTGAGGACAACATTTGCTTCCCTTAAACTGGTGACGATATCGGTGTAATCCTCTTCCACCCGTTGTAGGTGAAGTGCATGTTGATGTGCCTCCTTTCTCCAGCTAGCTCGGATCCTCACTGTTTGGGCCTTAGACTCTTCCAATTCTCTTTGGACATCGGCAACCTGGCTTTTCAAACCCTTTATCAGTTTTTCGTCTGCCCGACTCCTCAACTGTCTGTCAGCATCCCTTTTCATTTGCTGGATTTGAGCTCTCAGGAAGTCGTTTTCTTGTGCCAATTTCTTTTTATCTCCTTCGTTGGCGGCAGTTTGCACATCCATTTCAAATTGGAGTTCTTGGGTCCGTTGTTCTATCCTGCTGATCTTTGTTCTATAGGCTTCTTCTCTAGCCAACCAGTCCCATTGTTCTCGTGACGCTCCAGCAAACTCCCTGAGGTGAGGCCTTTTTGCGGGCCTTTGATGCTCCAGATCTCTACTATACCATGCAGGATATTCCGACGATACTTCGCCCCGAGCTCGATCTCGCACCCGAGTGTCTATTTTTAATGTCTGACACTCACTCCAAATCTTTCGGACCAGTGCTTCAGGGAACTGTCCTCCTGGTCCAATTTCAACTACATGCGGGCTGAGGTCTTCTTCTTTCGGGATTATTTGGCATCGTCCCAACTGTCTCAATACTCGACCTGGTGCGTAGGGCTGGATGCTGTTGAGGCCCATTAGCAATAAATATGATTCTGCGGCCGATGCATATATGACTTCTTCCACGGGTAGCCAACCAAACGTCCATTCTATTCCGCTGGCTGTAGTCGAACGCAAAAGTCGTATCCATCCGCTGATCCCCTCTGGCAACTCATATCCCTCAACCCTCGCAGGAAATTCTTCTATACAAGTTTTCTTTGGTGAACTATACCTCATAAATTGCGGATGGCGGCATAAGTGATCGGTCATCCACATTTGGAGCAATACATTGCATGCTTCAAAGAAAGTCCCTCCCGCTTTGCAGATGGTGAGTGCACGAAAGATGTCTGATATTATCATGGGAGCCAAAGTACTGTTGTTCTGTTTCATCAAAGTACTGACGACCCCTGCCACATGTATGTTGATGTTCCCATCCTTTCTAGGAAATATCAATGAACCTAGGAAAGCTATCATGAAGGCGATGCGTCTATGCTCCTCCCATTTTAATCGATTGTCCCCGCTGCAGATTTTGCTTTCGTGTTTGTTGAAGCCCCCATAGTGACCATATTTGTCATACAGAAATGCCAAAGTGCAGAACCCTTCTGATAAGTCTGGGTTGTGTACAGTTCTGCGGATCTTTACCGTATCCAAAAACCGATGTACCGTCACTACCCTTGGTGCAATAAGGTATTGTTCCCTCATCGGGACTTTTGGTCTTCCGACATATCCGGCTAATTCTTCCAGTGTTGGTGTGAGTTCAAAGTCTGAAAAGTGGAACACATTGTGTGCCGGATCCCAGAATGAGATCAAAGCTCGTATGATGTCTCCTCTCGGGGGAATTTTCAGCAGCCCTACTAGATCTCCCAAGTACAACTTAACGGCATCTTGTCCTTGCTCGCCCAAGTCGCTCCACCACCTATGCAAACTTAAGGGGACCTTGTTTATGATAGCTTCGGTTGTATTCTGACTCGTGCTCATTCTGCACATTTATTTAAGGTAATTCTTAGATGAAAACGAAATTTTTATTTGTCCCAAAACTATCTTTTCTGAAAAGCGAAACGGGCCTCAGGATTTGACTGGTAAGAAAGAGTGGTTGTTAAGGCAAAATTAAATGTCTTGGCATTCCGCCATTAAAACTAATTTTGAAATATATGGGAGTTGGACCCGTTTAGAGGTTGCCTACGTATCTCACACTCGGTGAGAATCAAACTCGCGTAGTTCGGTCCGTCAAAACAACTATCTTTCCTTTATTGATTGTCAAAAACACATTTTGTCAAAAACCCATTTTGTCGGCAAAGTCAATCTTCTGCCGTCTTTTATTGGCAAACTAAATTCGTGGACTTGTTGGTGAAACGTATTTTTGTATTTTTTTCTGTGAAACGTATTTTTTTTTGTATTTTTCTGAAAGATATTTACTTCCCCATACTATTTCCTTTCGTGTTTTTCTTTTTCTTCGGTATTTAAAGGAACCCGGTCAGCATGTCAGTCTAAATAAATGCTCACAACAAATATGATATGGCAAGATGGTCTTTCCTTTCAGGTTACCTGTCCTAGACGGACCCAACCCCTGTGTTGAGTCCCCTAAGTCAGAGATGATGCAAATAAACGTCCTGAATCTAGGCTCAATATCCTCATGCTTTTCAATGATACTAGACCGTGTACCCGAGCGGACGACTCGGATTTGAGGAGGGAGCTACGTACCGGGGACCCGCGGGATCGTCCGGCTTTGTAACTTATCCTGCCTCTTTTCTTACTTTGGTATTGACACTAACAGAAAAGGGAGTCTCAACCAGTAAGCACATCCCCGGGGGTAAGAAGAGACGGGTTTTCGGCACAAGTTTTATATACAGTTCACGCAATATCAAAGCGGTAAACATATAGCAGTTTGTATATACAGTACAACTAATATCAAAGCGGTAGACATGTAGCACATTAATTAAACATGTAATAAAATCAGATATAGACAAAATAACAATTTAAATGAGCTCGAGTTCTTAGACCCCGAACCGAAGTTCGAGGTTTGTCCCCAGCAGAGTCGCCAGAGCTGTCACACCTCCTTTTTACGCGCACGCGAGGGCACGAGGGAGTTTTTCCAATTAAAGGACAATCGAAACGGGATTTATTTAATTAATTCAGAGTCGCCACTTAGGAAAATAATGGTGTCCCAAGTCACCGGTTTAATCCCGAACCGAGGAAATTTATGACTCTGTAATACAGTCTGCGAAACTAGAAATCTGGATAAGGAATTCTGTTAACCCGGGAGAAGGTGTTAGGCACTCCCGGATTCCGTGGTTTTAGCACGGTCGCTCAACTGCAATTTTTACTCTTATCTGATTTCTTTATATATTTTAACTATGTGCTTTTAATGCTCCGCTTTTAATTTTAGAAGAATTGCGACGTTACGAAAACACATTTCGAGCCGCACCGTAACCAGTACGCCTGCGACTCTAATGTATTTCAGTTTCGCCGAGAGTAAGATCTGGGTCACATAAATGCACACCCGTATTCAGGAAAGTAATTTTTAGTTCAAGTCGTGCCTAAAGAGTCTATCGTCTATTTACTTTGAGAAAAGGACCGTGAAATTCACTAGACGGTCCTTCCAAGTCTAAGGTTTTTGTAATAATTAATTGAGGACCCCGCAATTCTGTGTGTAATGCGGCGAGGCCCGTCTCATCATTTTATTTAAAGGGCAACCTCGAAGCGAACTATGATTCTCTATTTTTGTTTGTCTCTAATAAAGAAAATGTTAATCGTTTATCATTACCTACTAGTTTGATATTTTCTTTTATTTGGGCCATTCAATAGAGCCCCGACTCAAAATTGAACGCCAGAAGACGATTTCCTCTTTACTATGCTCTTAGACTACTTAAACTTCGATTTCTATTCAAATTAGCTAAGCTAATTTAGTCAACAGAAAACTTTTGTTTTATTTAAGAAAAGAATATTGAACATGTTTCCGATTTTAATCTAATCAAATTGATAACCGAGCTTTCGTGTAAAGGATCTAGATCATAGTAGACATACACGAGCTAAAGTATACTGATAATCTAATAGCAACGGAGTGATACATCAATCGTCCTGATTCCCCTTTTTAACAAGCTATAGACAAAACAGGATTTACACGCTTATTGTTACAATTAACTACTTGAACATTGAGCGTGGTACTTACTAATTCATAACTTTCGACCAAACTACCATCATTATGCCTCTATTTATTTCTACACTGGATGTTAGTTATTATACACTTTTAACTTGAACAAATTGACACCTATAACAATATGTATTTCACTGATTCATCTATCTATCGCATAATGTGTTTCCAATGGACCATTTCTACTACAACAGGCTAGGGAAACATGAAGTTAACACAGTTACAACACATACAGCTTATTACATATTCGGGCTCTCCTTAATGAGTACACATGTATTTAACTAAGTTTTAACATGGGCTAAAAGGATATGATAAACAATAAGCTAAGTTTCATTGCTTCCATTCATGTCTACAACTTCAAGCAGTAGTGAAATACCTGGAAATTGTCAAAGCAAAAGAATGTAGATCAGTTAAGCCGGTGAAACACAGCAGACAGCAGATCAACAGCAATCAGTGGCAGTCACTGCCACTATATACACAGCAACAGCAACAACCAAGATAATAACAGCAACCAGTGGCCAACCACAATCCCAACAGCAGGATTAACAACCAATCGACACACCAACAACAAACAGCACCAGGCAACAACCAGGAGATAGAACAAAAACAAAAGCCAAGAGGCAATCACAGCACCAAAATCCCACCAGTGAAGCAAACCAACAACAATAGCATGAGAGCTAAGAAGTAACAGCAAAGACAACCACAACTAAGAGACCAACAGCCCCCACACAGCAAGCCCAGGCAGCAACACTCGACTAACAAAGAACCAACACTACAACAATGGCCAAATACTCAACCAACAGTGACTAAGAACCAATGAAACAGTGACTTTTTGTCACTCTCAGTGTACTCTCCAACCTCTCTATGTATATCCTCTCAAGTGTTTACGAATATGCTACTGTTTTTGCTTCTCCAGGATGCTCTCAAATCTCCCTCTATAATCTGCCTTTTCTCTAAATGTGTCTATCTATTTATAACCAAAACTAAAGGCCAGGCCAGCCTGCTTAACCTCCACATGTGTACTGACTGTCCAGCTCTTAAGAGCACTTAAGAATGTAAAATAAACTTCTTGCCCTAATATTCTCTGCCCAACCCATCACTTAATGTTTAAATCTCATTTTTTTAATCCAAAAGCGTACTAGTAACCTGTTTTTCTATTCAAAACCCCTTACCCTGCCAGATAGCTCCCATGTTACTTATGTTTTCCAATTACACTGCACACACAGTGATAATCAGACCTACTGACAGTCCCTCCAACATGCTGGCCGGGTTTATTTGAATTAACTCTAAACCATATGGTCCCAATTCAGCTATAACCAATTTATCCTAAACCTATTTCAATTTCAAATCACACAGCACCCCAATTCGATTCAATAGCTTAATCAACTATCCAGAATTTCAAATAATCAAACCTACGCAATTAGATGGCGACATTCGTTTAATCAATTACGAGCTATATAATCGACAACGAATAATCGATATTCAACTTATGCCTAGGGGCAGAATCAGGGGGCAACAATCCGAGTCAACTATTCGACGAATTTAACTAGATTGAACACAATGTAATCACAACAACAACAATGAGCCGAACATATCAGAAAGAAAATGATTTGACCAAATAAAAAGGTCTTGATTAGGAGGAGAAACGAAAACAGAGAAAGTAGCTAACTTAACTAAAAGAATGGAATCAATAGACACTTATACTAATAGATAAAAATCGGAAATAGACAGAAAGGTACCTTAAACAGTGAGAAGAGAAATGAAAACGCACGGACTTGGGCTCGAGGAGACTTGAAATTGCCTTCTTTTGAAGTTAATAGATTTTAATTGAAATATTTTCGAACGAAAACCTTCCAATTAAAATCTATTATCTTCAATTTGCTTTAATTCCGACCAAATCCCTAGTTTTCGAATTCTAGGGTTCTTGAAGGTGGGATTTGGGGCTTTTGTATTTCTGGTTAGATTCGAAGCAAACCAAGGTTAGCGTGGGTATGAGGGAGGTACGGGGAGGGTTTGGGGTGAGTTTGGGGTGATTTGGCGTAAGTTCGAGTTGACTCGAATCTTCAAATGAAGATTCGAGGAGCTCCGGCAAGATTCGAGGTTAATGGAAGCTGGGATCGTGATGGGGAAGGTAAGGGGAAGGTTTTGGCGTTGGTTTGGGTTCGATTGGCCTACCGGAACCGCCGTGAGGCGATTTCCGGCAAGCGGCGCAAGGTGGCGGACGGCGGCGTTACGCCTGGTCTCTAAGGACCTTTGGGAGACGAAGGGAGAAGGGGGGGTCTGGCTTGGGGGGGCGGGGTATGGAAATGGGTTTATATACATTTTGAGTAGTTAAATCCTGATCGTTGGATCAAACTTGATCAACGATCAGGATCCTCTCACTTAAACCAAACGGTGCCGTTTGGTTAAGTCCTAAGCTGGCTGAATTTTGGAATTAACGGATTAATCTGGGCCGTTGGATAATAAAATCCAACGGTCCAGATCAAACGTTACCGGCTGAAACTGGACGGATACTTGGGCCAGATCAGAAACAATTCACTTGGGCCTGACTTTTAGACTAAAATTGGCCCAACTCGGATCTTCATGATGTATTATGTACATGTGTGTATGTATATATATATATATATGTATATATACATACATATATATATATATACACACATATGTATATATACCAACCTATAACACCGCTGTTTTTTACTACAATTAACGCACACGATTACATATCACCCAAAAATGTAAATCACATGACTTCGATATCAAACGCTGAAAAATGCAAAACTTAGCATATATATTTTTTTTTATATTTTTTAATTTAAATAAATAAACGTGCACACAAAAGATAAAAATAACACAAAAATCACAAAAATCATACCCAACACGAAACTATTTTTATTTTTGAATTTTCCGGGAGTACTTCTCAAGTAAGGCAAAAATCACGTGCTCACACTATACTATCACTACTATCAGATTCTACGCGTGCGGAGCTTGATTCTCATTGACCATTTGCGAGAAGCCTTCGAGATACTGAACAAATATGGAATGAAGCTGAACCCCGATAAATGCTCCTTCGGCGTAGTGTCAAGAAAGTTCCTTGGTTTTCTCGTATCTCAATGAGGGATCGAAGTCAACCCCGATCAGATCAAGGCGATTGCCTCAATACCCGAAGCACTCAATAGCCGCCCTCTCTCGCTTCATCTCCCGATCGTCGGATAGATGCCACAAATTCTTCAGCGTGTTGAGAAAGGACAACGGATTCCATTGGAATGACGAATGCGTCAAAGCTCTGCAAGAACTGAAGGCATATCTATCGTCGCCACCATTGCTGTCAAAAGCGAAGCCAGGTGAACCTCTACAGACATATCTAGCCGTATCAGAGGTTGCGGTCAGCGCGGTACTGGTCTGTGAAGAAAAAGGTATGCAATCACCTATCTATTACATTAGAAAAACCCTAGTGGACGCCGAAACTCGGTACCCGCACCTCGAGAAATTGGCTTGGGCACTAGTCACGGCTTCTAGAAAGCTGAGACCCTACATCCAGTGCCACCCCATCACAGTAGTGACCACTTTCCCTCTGAGAAACATCCTGCACAAGCCCAAACTATCGGGTCGTCTCGCTAGATGAGCCATAGAGCTCAGCGAGCACGACATAAGTACAGGCGTCCCCGTACTGATCCACGAGACTCTACTAAACCGGCTCATGACTCGCGAGACTGTTAACCTAGGCTCTGATACCAACTTGTCACGACCCAAACCCTGGTCGTGATGGCGACCAACACGATGCTAGGCAAGCCCGACCATCTTATCCAATTACCAGCCAAGTATAATTAATACTGATTAATCGGCGTGATTAGCCTATTTTCATAACAAATCAAGAAGTGTAGAAATGAAATACAAGAACACAGTCCCAACCAAATCGTGGTGTCACAAGTCTGAGCCTCTACAAATGAGATCTACTACACAATCAAGTCTAACCAGAATGGAGACAACAAAATGATAAAAAGAAAGAGGTCAGGTACTGTGGACGTCGGCAGCTACCTCGAAGTCTCCACAGAATGGGGATAATAAAGCAGTTGCAATAGCTCAACTACTGCGCAAAAAGTGCAGGGGAGTGGGGTGAGTATATTTCAACTCAGTGAGTGATAATAATAAACAATAACTGAAAATAAGAACATCTGTACTATCACTAAACAGTTCTAAGGGTAACCTCACAGGTAAAACATCTCTACAGTGAATACCCCCATCTCCAGTCCACATCTTTATCTCTACAAGATTTTACATTGATCCAACCCTCACTCGTACCCCTATGGTGTACGGCCATCTCAATATATAGAGACATATACATCTGTCTATAACATATAAATATTTCGGTATATATATGAATATGAATAAGTATAATGCCGCGGCGTGCAGCCCGCTCCAATACATATACCGCTGCGGCGCGCAGCCCGCTCCATTTAACGTCGACGGCTCTCACTAGGGGTGTATACAGACTTCTAACAAGTCACCGATTGAATCCCAAATCGAGGAAAAGAATGACTCTGTTTAACAGTCTGCGAATCAGAAATCCGGATAAGGAATTCTGTTAACCCGGGAGAAGGTGTTAGGCATTCCCGAATTCCGTGGTTCTAGCACGGTCGCTCAATTATCGTACTTGGCTTCTTTATCTGATAATATGCCTTAACTTAATGTGCCAATCTTAATTTTTAACCTCTTATGATATTATTATTATAAAAATATTTATTATTATTATGATTATTATTATTACTATTACTATTAATATTATTATTCTATAAGAATTGCAACGCCGCAAAAACATGTCTCGAACCACACCGTACCAGTACGGCCGTGATTGTCAACGCATTTCGACTAAGTTGAGATTTGGATTTGGGTCACATAAATGTGCACCCGTATTTGGAGAGGTATTATTATTAACATACGCGCCTAGAGAGACTATCGTCTTGATTAACTTTTGGAAAGACCATAAAATTTGCTAACGGTCCTTCCGAGTCTAGTTTTTATAACAATAGATTGAGGGCCCCGCAATTTTATATTTAGTGCGGCGAGGCTCATCTCATTCTTTTACTAAAAGGTCATACCTAAAGTGACTAAAGTTTCTATTGTTTGTTTTTATATATATATAAATCATAGCATGTTATTTAAGAACTATTTGAATACTTTTGATTTTGTACTCTCAAAGCTTTGATATTGATCCAAAAAGGGAAACATAATACAAACATGTTTGGGCCCTGAAATTGGCCATACTGCTGGCGAAAGGCCTGCATTGCTTTTTATTGATTTTTTTTATTTTTTTATTTTTTGAACTAAAATCATAAGTGATTAATAAGCCATTGGTAATAATTCCCAACAGACCATTTATTCCTTTCAAATTAAATTTACAAAGGAGTTACATGTATTATCCTGAAATATACTAGAGACGTTTATGGGCTGCTGTTCATTTACTGCCTCTATTTCGTTTCTTTTTAGAATTATTTAGCTACGAACTCTTTAAACATAATTACTCATTAATTGAGGATTAAATATGCTAATTACAGCAATTGATTCCACCGTGATGAACGTAGAGAAATAACCACTAATCAACTCACTTATATGCTGCTACTACTAGAAAACCTTATTCTTTAAAAGGAAACTAACATTTTAACCCCTGTGTTCACGTCCAATTGGACTTCAAGTTCTAAAGCTTCTTATGTATTCACAATTCACCATATTCACTTATCTTAAGCTTTGAAGCTTAACAAAATAGTACAGTTCAATTTAAAAAAAACAAAACATAATTGAACCAATACTTCAAAATAAAAAAAAAACTAATGAACTAACAACGATTTCAATCTTAACAATTAACAATCCAGTTACTCCTCGATACGTACTTCAACAGTCTCAATCAATTAACAAAATCAAATCACACATACTCACACAGTTTTAACATAAAAATACTGAACAATTATATATTCATCAGAGATAAAAGCTCTACAGATTCCATTTCTTTTTCAAACAGGAGGCTACATTGATGAACTTGAGTGTTTACTTGGAATTTGAATTAGAAACAAGAGAGAAGAGTCAGCCACGACACAACAACAGTACATCAGCAGCTTCGTTTCAACAGGACAGTGATCCAGCAAACCAAATAACTCAAAGAAATCCACTATTATTCCAAATTCAGATTATTCCAGCTCCAAAATGAATCGAAAATAGTTTCAAGAGTGAAAGAAAATGCCAAAGATCAAAGAAAGAAAGAACAGTTACAATGGCACAGTCCCATTTCAGTTCCTTCTTTTTCTCTCTGTTTCTATGTGTTTTCGTATCTGTTCAAGTCCCCCCTGTTCTCAAATTGTCTCTCCCTCTTTAAAGATCAAGTTTAACCCTTTTTTATTCAAACACTTTTTCTTTACAGCTTGTATATTCCCTCCCATGTGCATCCCTTTAGTTTTTTAATTATTGCCCCCCATGTTATACACTTTCCAACTTGTATATTCTCTTCCCATGTGCTAGCATCTTCTTAAGTAGGTAAAATACATCTTTTATTAAACAACTTCTTAGCTAATACAACTCAATGGGTTCAGATACATTCAACTCAACATAATTCCATATTCAACAAAAATGAAAACAGTGAAGCATTCAAACAGAAAGGCCTTTTGGAGGTAACAACCAGAAATGCTATCAAATAGATCGTGCACGAAAAAGATTCAGGAAGTAACAAATCAGAGGCACAACAAGCTAACCAGTATACTATTGTAATCAACCTTCTCATGCCTATTTATCATATTAATGCAAACTCACCACAAAGATAGAGATCCAAACTATACAATCCTTACTGGATTTCCTATGATACAACACCAAACAACGTGTAACAAATTCAAATGAGGTATACTTTCAGTTCTAATTCTCAATCTTCTAACTAACTAGTACACCTAAGGCAGAAAGGCCAATTAGTTCCTCTACAGAATTTAGTCGTCAAAACTATAAGCTAGAACAAGTTTCAAATCCTCCAATAGACAAGCTACTCAGAAAAGGATTCAATCATAAAAGATAACAATGTATCAAAATATTATGGAGAAGAACAGAGGGCACAATTCATATTATGTCCAAGTAAACTTGAACTCACAGTTAAATACATGGTTGGGCAGACAAAACATTTGAAAGATCCCAAAATCTTTAATCAATAGCGAACACTCATGAGATTATGCTTTCAAAGCTTGCAACCCACACTAGTACTAATGAAATTCAATAACTAGAAACACAAACGAACCATAAGAAATTAAAACTCGTTCATACAAATTTAAGAAACAAAAAATACGAAGCTAACTAATCGACGACGCTAATCGAATCGAATACGTATTCCATGGCAAACACATTTAACCAACAATCAGAAACAATAAACAACCAACAAGATAACTATAATAATATCACAACAACAAAGAAAAGAAATCAGTTACAATTAGCATTCAAACCAATCGTGAATAATGAACTATTAAAACAAAGAAGTTGAGGCCAGTGAGGTCACGCAGGCTTTTAAAAGAATTTGAAACCAACAAAAATGCCTAATTAACTCAATTCAAACACGACGAACAATTCTAGTTGATTATGAACAGAAACAAAAAGAAGAAGAATAGAATAAAGAAGTTTGAAATATATAAAAAAAAACTCACCTATTCTTGTTCGAGCTCGAGACTGTTTTCCCTTGATTTAATCTCCAAATAATGTCACTTGCTTGTTCTTTGTCAAGACCAAGTGAGCGACGTTATTTTGAGACTAAATCTACTTCATTCTCTGCCTATTTCCAAGAGAATCGTCCGACGAATGATTCTGTCTTGGCTTCTAGGATTCTTTCAAATTGAATTGAAATTCACCGAGCTCTGCTACTATTCGAGCAAAACTAAAATGGGATTTGGGGCGAGAGTAACCAATTGGTTCAGTGGTGTTGATTTCGACGGTGGAAGGAGACGGAGACGAGGCTGCTGTTGGATGGCGTCGCCGGTCGACAACGAGTGTCAAGGGTTGTTGGTGAGGTTCTGGTGGCTGTGAGGGGCTGGTGGGAGAGGTCATGGTCGGCGACCATGGCTGGAGGCCGGCCGATGGAGGAGAAGAGCAATGGGGTATGCGGCGGGTGAGAAGGGGAGAGTCTTTAGGGTTTGTGAGATTAGAAAAATGAAGGGGGGGTTGTTTGGGTTTAGGGGCAGACCGGGTCGGGTTGTGGGTTGGACCGGGTGTGAGTTAAATTGGGCTTAGCTTTGGCTGGATTGGAGATGACCCAAATTGGGTCTTTAACTAAGAAGACACACTTTTTTTTCATTTTCTCTTCAAATTTATTTTTACTTAATAATTAAAATTAAAACCTAAATCACATCTTAATCCCCAATTATCTTACCCAATTAATTAAACTCTAAGTATTTATCATCACGATTAATTAAATGTCAAATTAAAAGAAAATCACACAATTTGACATTAAACACTAAAACATGCAAGAAATACATATTTTTTGTAATTTTTTTTTTTATTTTCATAAAACGAACTTAATTGCTCTAAATTGCAAACATGAATTTTATATACAAATGCAATATATATATATATGTTTATTTATTTATATTTTTAGATAAATTAGCCATATAAACACAAACGCACAAATACAGATAATAAAAGAAAAATAACACAAAAAATCCACACTAATTGCAAACGACACAAGAATTATTTTTATTTTGAATTTTTGGGAGTAATTCTCATATAGGGCAAAAATCACGTGCTCACAGCTGCCCCTCTTTGCGCGGAAACATGAAGAGTTTTCGTGCAAAGATAAGTGAGCGGATACGAACGATTTTTTGCCCGTTTGAGCACTCCGTATGAAGCATTGTTTGGAAAAGTTTGACCGAACCTTTGCTTCAGCAGGTCTCCTACATATCCCTGGCCAAAAGGGAATCAGGTCAATGTAGTTCGGGAAGTTTTGGTAGCATGGGTCTACCATGACTGCTGTGATCTTGCTGTTACTGCTGTTACTGCTGTTACCGCTGTTGCCAATGCTTAACTGATCCCCTTATTACACCGCGCTAAGCAGAATGTGTGCAGCACTCAGACTCCGGAGGGGCTCCTGCAGCCCAAGCGCAATAATACTACGGCGTGCGGTCCGCCGCACATGTATATTACATGTATTTTACATGTGTATTACTGGAGCGTGCAGTCCGATCCAATATATATCTGTTGCGTGCGTGCGGCTCCGATCCGATATATATACGCGTCGCGCGTGCGTACGCGCGATCCAATATATATATATGTCTGGCGTGCGCCCGATCCAATATATATATATCAATATCACGGCGTGCGGCCCGATCCAATATAGGTATATATATATAATACCCCGCAATGGGTCCTCGACCCTATCCCAGGTATATACTTGGCCTCTCGGGCCCAATATAATATATCACGGTGGGTCATAGACCCTGTCTCAGTCAATATAGACTTGGCCTTTCGGGCCCAATATAACATCTCATAGTGGGTCCTTGACCCTATCTCATCTCAATCGGTATAGACTTGGCCTTTCGGGCCCACTCAGCTAGAACAGGGAATTCCACCCTAGATAATCTCTCTCAATGTACACATCTAGTACGAGCTCATATTATGCTATACGGCTAGAGCTACGGCTGAGTGTATGTTTCGAACACGATATAAGGGTCACCTAGCTCTATAGGTTCCCTAATGCTCTCCAGCAGATCGGCACGAGGCCCCAAACATGGCTATTAGCCCAATTGTACCGTTCATCATCTCATTAACGGTCATACAACACGGTATTCTATTAGCTCGGGAAGGACCGAGTCCAATTCCCCCGATCACAATGTCACCACGCCCGTCACAAGACGCGTGTCTCATCTCAACATAGCACTGTGAAGTGCAAGTACGGGGTTTCAAACCCTCAGTACATTATTTACTATCACCACTCACCTCGAACCGGTAGAAGCTTCATGCCCGCGACGCCTTAGCTCCTCGAACCGGCATCCACGCACGTCAAAACTAGCTAAAATCAGTAGAAATATATCAAAATAGGCTAATGAAACATAACCCAATCGAAAGAACTCGAAAAATATCAAAAATCACGAAATTGGCAAAACCCGAGCCCCGGGCCCACATCTCGAAAAATTTCGAAATTCATATTTCCAGAATCCTCGTCTCACCACGAGTCCGTACATATAAAATTTACCAAAATCGGAGTTCGATTGGCCTTTCAAAACCCAAATTTTCGTTTTCAATTTCTAAGCCACAATCCTTCACAATTTCTACCCAAATTCATGAAGATTGATGTTAATTCTACCATATAATTATGTTTTTGAGTCAAGAATCTTACCTCCGATGAATACCCGATGATACTCCCTTCAATCCCCATCCAAAAGCTCTCTAAATGATCAAAAATGGTGGAAAAATGACCCGTTGGACATCCGAAACACACCCGAGACCCTCGAGACCTCAACCAAATATACAGACATGATCTCGACACTGTTCACCCGCGCGGTTACCATTCACACGCGGAAATTACTATTCATACGCTGCAGAAAAATGCAGCAGCAATACATAAATTGCAGCACACAACCATTTTCACTAAAATGGCTCGAACTCCATCATACGAACTCGGAATTCGACAATTCTTTTTCCTATGGCTCCGTAATTTCGATACGGATCCAGTGGTTCAAACAAAACTGAATTGGGATCTCAGTTACTCAGTGCAACATCAATTTTGCTCGTTAAACAATTAATTCACATTTCGCGTCAAAAACCCAATCGCGACTTGATGAAATTAGACCAAACTTTCCAGATCAATCCTATAATTCATTATCTAAATTCTCGAAGTCTCGAAATCAAATTTGAATCTCTAGAACTAAAAATAGACCTTTGGATCATTACATTTATGCTCAAAACGGCAAAAACAAAAATCTTCCAAAAACTGTTCCAAAATTTATCCGAGCCTCATGGGATCCCAACAAAGTATACTAACAAGTCTCATAATATATTACGGACTTGCTCGAGGCCTCAAATCACAACAAACAATGCTAAAATCATGAATCAACCTCCAATCCAAGCTTTATAAACTTTAGAACTTCCAACTTCTATTTTCGATGCCGAAACCTATCAAATCAAGTCCGATTGACTTCAAATTTTGCACACAAGTCCAAAAAGACATAACAGAGCTACAGAAATTTTCTGAATTTCATTCCGACCGTTGGATCAAAATTTCACCTACCGTTCGTATTTCGCCAAAAATCAACCTTAGCCAATTCAAGCTTATTTCTACACCTGACCTCCAAATTCAATTCCGATTGCTCCCCTAAGTCACAAATCACCTCCTGGAACTAACCGAATCATCAGAATCCGATTCCGAACCCTCTAACTAAATAGTCAACTCCGGGTTGACTTTCCATATTCAAGTTTCCTTCAAAAAGGCTATATGCCTCATTTTCAATCCAATTCACTCCTAACTCACCCGATAGACTCTAACACTGATATAAAAGCATAAAACATGTAATTACAACATAACGAGGTGGTAATTCTCGTGACGACGGGCCGGGTCGTCACAAGCCTTTCAATGCCATATCATCCAGCCACCAACGGCCAGGCAGAGTCGTCCAACAAAACCATACTAAATATTTTAAAGAAAAAACTCGAAGACGCCAAAGGATTATGGCCCGAGCTACTGCCAGAAGTATTATGGGCACACAGGACTACCCCGAAACCCTCCACAGGAGAAACTCCCTACTCATTGGTCTACGGGACCGATGCCATCATGCCGGTCGAAGTCGGCGAACCAAGCCTAAGGTACTCGCACGCAAGGGGAGAAGAGAACGACGCAAACCGGCTAAAAGATCTAGATGAAGCTGGAGAAAGGGGAGAAATGGATCACGTAAGGCTAGTGGCCCAAAAACAGCAGGTCGAGAGATACTACAACAAAAGAACAAAAATCCATCCGCTCAAGGTAGGCGACTACGTGTTAAAGGCCAAGACATTGGCATCCAAAGACCCTAACGAAGGAAAGTTGGGCACCAATTGGGACGGACCCTACAAAATCATCACATCAGCAGACAAAGGCTCATTCAAGTAGGAAACCATGAACGGGAAGATGCTCCAAAACAAATGGAACATCTCCCCCTCAAACGTTTCCATTTTTAAAGGGTATCCCCCAAGCCGTACTCTTTTTTCCTCATCCGAGTTTCGTCCCAATTAGGTTTTCTAGGAGAGGATTTTAATGAAGCGACAAAGGAGATACTCAGAAATGTTTAGAGGTTCAAATTTGATACCCCAAGCGTACCGGCGATCGGCACGAGTGGCGTATCACAGGGACTAGGGCTACGACCATCTCTAATGTATGAAAGGATACGGCCATCTCCAATGTATGAAAGGCTACGGCCATCTCCAATGTATGAAAGGCTACGACCATCTCCAATATATGAAAGGCTACGGCCATCTCCAATGTATGAAAGGCTATGGCCATCTCCAATGTATGAAAGGTTACTGCCATCTCCAATGTATGAAAGGCTACGACCATCTTCAATGTATGAAAGGCTACCGTCATCTCCAATATATGAAAGGCTACATCCACCCATATGAACAAAGGGCTAAGGCCCTGATAGCGTAAGGAAAGGCTACGGACACCCCTACAAACAAAGGGCTAAGCCCCAATGACGTGAAGAAAGACTATGGTCGTTCTCAATAAACGGAAGGCTACGCCCACCCATATGAACAAAGGGCGAAGGCCCTGATGGTGTAAGGAAAGGCTACGGCCAACCATACAAACAAAGGACTAAGGCCCCAATGACGTGAAGAAAGATTATGGTCGTTCTCAATAAACAGAAGGCTACGACCACCTATATGAACAAAGGGCTAAGTCCCTGATGGAGTAGGGAAAGGCTACGGCCACCCATACAAACAAAAGGATAAGGCCTCGACGACGTAAAGAAATACTACGGTCATTCTCAATAAGTGGAAGGCTACGACCATCTATATGAACAAAGGGCTAAGGTCCTGATGACGTGAGGAGAGATTACGGTCACCTCCAATAAATGCGAAAGGCTAAGGCCTTGACGACGTAAGGAGAGACTACGGTCACCTCCAATAAATATGAAAGGCTAAGGCCTTGACGACGTAAGGAAAGACTACGATCACCTTCAATATAAGCATAAAGGGTTAAGGCTCTAACAGCTTACGGAAAGACTATGATAAATAAAAGGCCACACCACGAACAACACAGAAGTCGCAAAAGAAGACACAAAAACACAAGCAGTTCCCATGAAGTCATCAAAAATCTTATTGATAATTACAAGGTTACAAGATGGTCTCGATTACACAAAAGAAGAAAAATCCTAGCTAACCATCATGACCCCCATCGCCTTCCTCCGTGCCGGCCGCACCGTCATCACTATCCCCATCGCCTTCATCCCAGAACACCCTATCGATCCAGGATCCAGTGCCCAGCTGGTCCACCTCCGCAAAGGAACCGCCTGTTTGGTCCGGAGAGTCGGGGTCATACCCACAAGCCTCACGTGCGACCCTGACGAGGCGATGCTGAGTTTCGACCTCTGCCTCAGTGGCCCTACCGGCAGCCAACATCTCCTCAAACACAGTCCATCTCGCCTTAGCGTATACGAGCATGTCGTGAGCCTTGCGAGACGTATCACCAGCTGGGGGTAATAGTCTCCGCCTGCTGAGGGACATTCATCTCAACCTTTCCGGTCCTGAGCTCGGCGGTAAGGGCATCAACCCTGGCATGCAACTCTGGCGCCTCCACCATCGCCACACAATCGAGGTCCAACTCCCCCTCCCGCTGCTGGAGAAGACTCTCCAACTTAGTGTTTCGGGCCACAACGACCATTAAGTCCACGTCCTCCCTCTCCAATTGGGCCGTACACTTCTGCAACAGCTCATCTGCCAGCTTCAAGCCTTCACGATAAACTCGAAACTGAGGGTCTTAAGTGTAGACGTCTGCCAGTGTCTGGTTCTTATTCCGGACCTCCCTGTACTTCTTTGACGTCTTTCGGAGGGCAACAGTCTTCTTTCGCTGTCTCCGGCCCGGCTCCACCTCCAAGATGAGGGTCCGTGAAAAAGTGAAAAGAAGACAAGTCAAAATAACATAAAAACCTCAGGACTCGTAAGAAAACTATGAAAAGCAACGACCAAGTCATACCTGTAAGGCAGCACCGGCGACTCGACGAGACATATCTCTATCGCTTACGGCCTTCAAAGATTTCGCCTCGGCGGCCCCGCATAGCAAGGACATGTCCGCTATAGCCTGATCGCTTTCCAGCAACAAGTTGTATCCCTTGGGGATCATGAGCCGAAGGTTGGGGCCCATCACCGTCATGTCCACCCGCGCATAGTCCTGCTGCGGCACGTCCGTGGGATCAGGAGCTTGTCCGGAAGCAGCCTCCTCGTCGTCAATAACCTCACCGACGACAACCGACGCACTGTCATCCTCGACACGCAGGGGAGCGACACTTCCCGCAACCTTCCTTAAGAGGGTCGCCCTCTCCGATCGGATGGAATCACCCATGAAAACCGATCTCGACTCAGGGCGGTGAGTGATCGCCTCCCCCTGTTCCACGGCCACCCCCTTTCCAAGGAGTAGTCGACGCCTCTTTCGCTCCAACGACTCATCGTCCATTGAAGCGTCTCCTCCAACAGGAAGAGGTGGAGGCAGAAAGTCCGCTCCGGACATCGGGTTAGTCACCGGCTCGACTACGGGACAAGAAGTCCCGGGAACATCCGCAAAGACCGGCTCCCAAGTTATAGCTTTGCCCTCCGGATGGGCAGCATCGACCATCACTAGACGCTCCCATATCTGCTCGATCATCCTCAGGATGAACAACCTCAAGAGAGCTCTCTCTCACGTGAAGCACGTGTTCGGAATATGTCGACGAAGAATAGGCGGCACGACGTCTCCGTCTCCGCGGTGCACTCCGAGCTGCCAACACAATTATAAGAGTGCATCAGAAAAGAACAACATCGAGATAGTAAATAAGTTCGCGAATCAGAAATCACTACCATACCTGGAAGACCATATTTCGTAGTGAAGGCGGCCCACGTCCTACACTCCTCTGCAAAGGGGATAAGCCGCCCACACCCAAACTTTTATGTCCGGGACGGACTGGGGTGTACGCACCCTCGCTCTATCCATACAACATAATGAGATGACGAAAAGTCGAACAGACATAAAGAAAGTAAACGTAAGAAATACCATTTACGGTCGTCATTCCATGCCTCGGGAAATCTGGTCGGGTCCGATACCAAATCCGAGGTTCGGACAAAAAAGTACTTCAGCCAGAATTGACGATTGGGTTTGTCGTCCATTTCGATGACCAGGCCCTTCGTCCCTCGGGTTTTTAGTTGAAACATCCTCCCTCTCATGAAGTCGGGACTGAACAGCTGCAGCATGTGGTATACTGTGACATCTAAGCCGGCTTTCTCGGCATACATCGTCAGTATACGACATATCTTCCATGTGTAGGGGTAAGCTGAGTCGGACATACGTTATAGAACCGGCACAACCCCTCCGCCAACGGATAGATGAAGAGGCTACACCCATTATGAAGGGGTACTCATAAATGGCGCAGAACCCAAGCCTATGTACATTGGCTAGGTCCCTTCCAGCCGCCTGCATAATGTCCGCCTCCGGAATCTGACAAGATGCCCGAAGTTCGTTTAGGAGAGGTTCAGTGAAAGTAGAACTCTCCCGTGCAGGTGTAATCCCTTTTGTTGGGAAATCCCTCTGAACGTATAGTTCGCGGGGGAGGAGATTATCTACGGATAGGGGGACGAGTGGTTTGATAGACTTCTTGCCATCCCCTGATCGCCGGGAAACCCTGGAAGTAGCTTCACCCTCGTCTGTTCCACGACGGTGACTACCCTTAGCCATTTTTAGAAGCCTTTACACTAAAGGTATAACGACGAAACACAAGGTCAACGTAAAAAGTTGTAGTTTTATCAAGAAAAGACGAGAGACAAAAGTATGGGAGAATTTTCTGATGATCTAAAGAACAGAAAGTCTTGAGATCTCTCACTATTTATAATAAGCCACTACACGGGATTGGAAGAATTCTGCACCAGAAAAGAGGCGAGAAACCGAAACCTCAAATCGCCTTTCTGGCATGCTCGGGAGCAACCGCAATTATGACGCACACCTTCAGCAAACAACGATTCAGAAGAGCGTGCCACGTGTGCGTATACGGATAGACTCGGTACACGTCGACTTTATCCACCCATTGCAGATATATGCCGAATACATCTCCAATAGGCGGAGGGACTAACTGTATGGGGTCGAATCAGATGTAAGACGGGTCGAGCACATATCCTCATACGGCCGACTCGGATGTAATATGGGTCGAGCACGTATCCTTGTACGACCAAAGATGTCAGACGATATCCTCTCTCACGTCTATACGACGAAAGGTGTACGCCCCCGACTATAAAGGCGTACCAACAGACTTGCCCGTACAGACGCCCCGACTTCCCCTCCCCTATACCGTAATTGTAATAATAGTAACGTTGAAATGATGTAATGTGTTGGCGAGGGGACCATCCTTCTATATAAGGAAGGGCCCCCCTCATTTGTAAGGCTAATGTTATTAGTTAATAATAATACAACTATCTCTTTATCTATCATTCTCTCTCTATTTTATCTCTGCGTTGCTAACTTGCTTAAACGCTTCATCAAGATCCGCTACAATTTTACAAGAACAACTTATATATGAATCCAAAGATCGATCTTTGGATATATTACTATTGATTCCGATTTACCCTTTCTATAATCTTTGATTGTCCCTAACTCATAAAGCAGCCGATAACTTTTGGGTCAAACAATTTGGCGTTGTGTGTGGGGATTTCGAGAATCAAACTCGTAGTATACATCCACAAGATCCGATCATCGGAAAGAGCTCGGATATGGCCTAAACCGACACCCGATCCAAAGCTGTGGTAGAAGTTACTACCAACCTCCTGAGTTCCATGAACGAGGCCGGTGGTAGCGCTGCTATCAACGCTACCCCTGATATCACACTCGAGGCAGAAGTCTCACTTTCCCCCTTCTCAGAAACTAATTCTACTTCTTCCCAAAAATATTTTTTTCCCTTAAAAAAACTTGGTCAAACACCTCAAGTTAAAAAAAAAAAGTGTTTTCAAAAAGAAAAAAAAAAAGTATTTCCACTTGGCCAAATAGACTATAAAACTCCACTCCTGTTGAGTTAATATTTATCCCTTTGACAGCCCTTTATGTTTTTCAACGTGTTCCCATTTCCCTTTCACACTTATTATAAGACCAACCCTCTATTCTACAAAATTCATAACAACAGTGTTACTCTCTTACTCTTCTTGTTCAAATTATGAATACTGTTTTTAAAAATTTCATCTTTTTCTACTGTTGCTGCTTCTCTGTGTCTGTTTATGCTCTTAGCTCTGATGGCACAGCTCTACTTTCCCTTCTTAGCCACTGGGCTACTGTACCCTCAGCTATTAATTCTTCTTGGAATGCTTCTGATTCCACTCCTTGTACTTGGGTTGGTGTTGAATGTGATCACAAACAATTTATCACTTCTTTGAACCTCTCTGGCTATGGAATCTCTGGCCAATTGGGACGTGAAATTGGTCATTTGCAGCACTTGCGTACCATTGATTTGGGCGTTAACGCATTCTCGGGCCCCATTCCTCCCCAGCTCGGCGATTGTACTCTTCTTGATTACTTGGATCTGTCCTACAACGCTTTTACTGGACAAATCCCTCAGAATCTTGGAAATTTACAGAGTTTAACCTACATAAACTTGTTCTCAAATTCTTTGTCTGGTAACATTCCTGATTCCTTATTTACCATCCCACACTTGGAGACCATCTTCTTTAATAGTAACAAGTTAAGTGGTCCCATTCCATCTAGCGTTGGTAACATGACTCAGCTTTTGTATCTCTGGCTAAATGATAATGAGTTATCAGGTCCTATTCCTTCCTCTATAGTAAACTGTACTAGCTTGGAAGAGTTGTATCTGAATGATAACCGGTTAGTTGGTGGCTTGCCTGAGAATTTGGATAAGCTAGTACACCTTGTTTATTTGGATGTAAGCAGTAATAGTCTAGAAGGCACTATCCCTTTCGGTTCGGGTAACTGCAAATATCTTGACAATCTGATCTTGTCATACAACCATTTTAATGGAGGACTTCCACAAGGTTTAGGGAATTGTAGTAACCTAACACTTCTTGCTGCTATCTCTTCTGGTTTAAGTGGCCCTATTCCTGCTTCTCTGGGCCAGCTCACAAAATTGGAGTACCTTTACCTTACTGACAACAATTTCTCTGGAAAAATACCTCCCGAGCTGGGCAAGTGTCAAGCCTTGCTGGAATTAATTTTACCGGAAAACCAACTGGAAGGTGAAATTCCTAGTGAACTAGGGTCTCTCAGTCAGTTGCGGAATCTCTCTTTGTATTCCAACAATTTGAGTGGTGAAATTCCCCTCAGCATTTGGAAGATTCAAAGCCTTCAAAATCTTCTTGTTTACAGAAACAAGCTGACCGGGAAGTTACCTCTTGAAATGACTGAGTTGGAACAGTTGAGGAACATATCCTTATTTGAAAACCAGTTTACTGGAGTTATACCTCAAGGTTTGGGGATTAACAGCAGTCTAACACTGCTGGATTTCACCAACAACAACTTTTCAGGTCCTGTTCCAACAAATCTTTGTTTTGGCAAGCAACTGAATAAGCTTATGTTAGGTTATAATCATCTTGAAGGTGACATTCCTTCTCAATTAGGAAAGTGTTCTACTTTGACCAGAGTAATTCTCAAAAAGAATAATCTCTCAGGTGCCATTCCAGATTTTGTTAAGAACACAAATCCTATTTTCTTGGATCTCAGTGAGAATGGCTTCAGTGGGAAAATACCCCCAAGTTTGGCAAATCTTGGCAATGTTACATCAATTGACTTATCAATGAATAATCTCTCAGGGTTTATACCACCGGAGCTGGCAAACCTTGTCAACCTCCAGGGTTTGGATCTGTCTTACAATGGTTTGGAAGGTGTACTTCCACCTCAACTTTCAAACTGCCAGAGACTGTTGAAGCTCGACTTAAGTCATAATTTGTTGAGTGGCTCGATCCCGTCCACGTTTGGAAGCTTTAGAGAACTATCCATTTTGGGTCTGAATGAGAATGATCTTTCAGGAGATATTCCAACCTCCTTATTTGAACTCAAGAAGCTCTCGGTGTTGCAGCTTGGTGGAAATGCACTTGGTGGGGGCATTCCTGCAGCAATTGCGATTGCATCAAGAGAAACACTGAGGTGGTTAAATCTGAGTAGTAATAGGTTGACAGGTGAACTTCCTGCCGAGATAGGGAAATTTACTTTCCTGGAGGAGTTAGATATAGCTGGCAATAATCTTTCTGGAACTTTAAGAGTTCTTGATGGAATGCGTTCGTTGATCGTCGTCAATGTATCACACAACCTCTTTTTTGGTCCAGTGCCGGCAAATCTGATGGAGTTCCTAAACTCAACTCCTACCTCTTTCTCGGGAAACTTGGGACTTTGCGTGCACTGTGAAGAAGGCTCAAATTGCCCTGAGAATAGCACCCTACGGCCTTGTAATCTTCAATCAAACAATGGAAGACACCTAAGTGGAGCAGAAACGGCACTGATTGCAGTTGGGGTACTGTTTACCATTTCCTCATTCCTAGTAATTGCTTACATGCTTCTGTGGCGCAAAAATTCTGGGAGAGAAGTTGCAATATCTGCTCAAGAAGGTGCTTCGTCCCTGCTTAACAAAGTATTGGAAGCTACACAGAACCTAAATGATAAGTATGTCATTGGGAGGGGAGCACATGGAATAGTATATAAGGCCATCTTGGGTCCAGGGAAAGCATATGCTGTGAAAAAGCTGGTGTTTGTTGGTATAAAGGATGGAAGCACAAGTATGGTTAGAGAAATTCAGACAATTGGAAAGGTTAGGCACCGTAATCTTGTCAAATTAGAAGACTTCTGGCTGAGAAAGGACTATGGACTGATTCTTTACAATCACATGGAGAACGGGAGCCTTCATGATATTCTTCATGAGACTAATCCACCTGTAACATTAGAATGGAGTGTTCGGTACCGTATTGCTCTTGGAACTGCTCAAGGGTTGTCATATCTCCACTTTGACTGTGATCCTGCCATCGTGCATCGAGATATCAAGCCCATGAATATCTTGTTGGACTCTGATCTGGAGCCTCACATATCAGATTTTGGCATTGCGAAGCTTCTGGATCAATCTGCTGCAATTTCCCCCTCCAATACCCTCCAGGGTACAGTTGGATACATGGCTCCAGGTATTTTTGTAATATTCATTTTTTCTCACACAGCCTTTCAGTTTGTCGTCTCTTTAGAGACGTTGTTGTCTGTAGAAAATAATATATCTATGTCTGGTCTGTTTTGTCGACAGAGACTGCATTTGCAGCTGCAATGAGCAAGGAGTCTGATGTTTATAGTTATGGTGTTGTTCTGTTGGAACTTATAACTCGAAAGAAGGCCTTGGATCCTTCAGTTTATGGGGGTACAGATATTGTGAGTTGGGTTAGGTCTGTTTGGGTAGAAGCTGAAGAAATTGAGAAGATTGTGGATCCAAGCATTTTGGATGAATTCATAGACTCAAATATCATGGAACAAGTAATTGAAGTGCTTTCACTGGCTCTTAGATGTACAGAGAAGGAAGTTAGAAAAAGACCCACAATGAGAGAGGTGGTCAAGCAATTAACAAGGTCCAGTTCGAGTATAAGAAGCAAGTACTAGCTATCAATCAGAGGCCATTCCATGTAAACTCTGATGTGTTCTAGGTACAATAGACTTCTGATTAACGTAGTTCTAATTTTATATTTGATTTCTGAATCCTTGTTAGGTTCAGTCTCTTTTTATTGCTAGAGGATGGTAGAAATCTGTTTACACTACTGCATCTTGGGAAGAGAAGGCGTTTGCCTTGTAGCTTTAAATGTTTTTTCCATCATGTATACATGGATGAAAACTAAATATAACTTACTGCTGTGACTGTTCATCTTAGCTAATCTTATTCTCGTGCAAAAAGCAATTCCTTTTGCAATTCTTAGCAGGATCTACTATGTTAAAGCCATATCCCTATTTGCAAAATTTCCTTACCTTTATCTATAGGCTTCTATATATGACTGCTTCTCTTTTCTGGGCAAATCGTCTTACCATTGAATTGTGAACCAATCTTTCGGTTAGAAGTGGGAAAAACTAAGATAGACCGGATTTCATGGTCGTCCAAGGTTCATGTTGTCAAAGTTGGAAAACATATACAACAAGGTGAAAATGTCAAGGGGTAATCTGGAGCTAGTTAAGACTATCAACTAACTAGTATTTTCCAAGTTCATTATTCGAAAACGAGTTTGCAGGTCCTACCGTGTAGGGTAAGATGCAGGACTCAGCGGTAGTTTATCGACGTTAACTTGTGTTTCCCAAGTGGTGCATTTTTGTGCATGACATTTGACTTCAGCAAGAGTTTATGGACGTTAACTTTTATATATTCCCTTGATGTGTTTACGTTGAGGAATGAAGTCTTGACAATAGGATCTATACTTAAAAGGAAGAAAGTAAGCCCTGAAAATTTGCCATTTGTCAAGCTAATAGACTGCCATGTGGATTTTGTTAGGACAAAATAGTTATTTTTGGTTATTTTTGGTTAAAGTAGTTTGTTAGTTGAAATTTTAAATATTAAAATAATTCAAAAATTATTTGTTCTAAGAAATTGAAATGAAACTGACGCCATCAGTTGAAACTTCAAACATTAAAATAAATAAAAAATTATTTGTGTTTAAGAAACTGAAATGAAACTGACATATATTTATTGAGAAAGGTATGATTAATTAATGAAATTATTATGCTAATAAATAAAAGCCCACGCCAGCAATTTTTTATGTTCAGTTAATTACTTTGGTTTTCACAAATTAAAATTTAAATTTAAATTAATAAAGGTATCATTAATTAATGAAATTATTACACTAATTTTGCCCTAGAATGAGGAATTGGGAATTTTCCTGTGCAGACCCACGGTCTTCTTTTCCTCTGCAGACCCACGTTCTTCTTCTCCCTATTTGCGCTAGAAATTAGAATCCTGCAAATTCGGATTCTAACCCACGATCTCTCACCACGATTTCAACTTCTACCCCACGCATTCCTCTTTTCCTACAGTTTCAGTAACATGATTTTACAGTTTTCGGAATTCAGTTTTCTACTTTTACAATTTATAGTTGTATATATACTTCTATTCTTTGTCCTTCCTCTGCATATCAAACAACAATTATCGAGTAGAAAAGGTGATTTTTATTGCAGTTGACATTGTATATTCATTTATGGATGGATTTTTCGGTGTTGTTTGTTGCCGATATAAGTCCTATGGCAACTGTTGCTTTCCAATCTATTCTTGCTGATGATTTTATCAAGAATTGTTAGCAAACAGACAATTATTTCACATTATATGTTGCTTCATATGTTTTGAATAAGTATGTTTTGTTGCAGTTTTTACTACTCTTTATGAATTCCTCTGTGTATTTGCAGGAGTTCATGGCGGCTCAAGTAAATTTCGTTAGCGAAATTAACAGCAAGTCAATGAATTGGAACTTAAAGGTTCGTGTTGTCAGGCTTTGGGAAAATCCCGATCGAGACAGACCTGATACGCCTTTTTCTATTGAGATTATTGTGATGGATGAAAAGGTAAAGTAAACGAATACTTTGTATTTCCACTATTTACATATACCATCGTTTGCCATTCCAATTCTGAAAATGCAAAGTTTTTACCTTAGATTGGTGTGAAAATATGGAGATAATATTGCGTGTAACTTCGATGCTTTAAAAACCTCCGCGACAACATACTGGTCCCAGTGAGTTGAGAGTAATAGAAAATAATAAAACTTATAAACATACATAGATATAGGTTACTATTGCTGTAATTTCCTTATAGATAGATAGATGGTTGAGTCCATACATATCAATTTGTTATGCTGGATTTTATGTGCAGAAAGATGATGAAGTTGTTCTATTTGTCACATTCCCTTCCTTCGGTTTGTTGTATCTCTTCCTTCTGCATTTACTAACAAATTTCGTACATCCGTAAACTTTTCTCATGTATAGTAAAATAAAGATAAATGTCATTACAAGTCTCTGTAATCCAATTCTGAAACTGCAAAGTTTTTACCTTAGATTGGTTCTATCTCTTCCTTCTGATGTTGCGGAGAGATGATTTCATGTGAATACACTAAAAAATCTGGTTCGGGAGGTCATTTTTCATGCTGTTGATTCCTCTAGATTTTAATTTTGTTATACAATATATAAAGTATATTTATTCTGTCATGAAAGCCACCATAGTGATCTTTTCTATCAAGCCTGCTTGGTTTTCTCAAACCTCCAGAATAATTCTGCATTTTACGCAAGAGATGGCATCATAGTTTTCAGTCAATGTTTGCTTAGCAATATTTAGTTTCTTTTGTGCCAATTCCGAGAGATATTGTTTAGTGTATAGTTTTTATGATAAACACTAAGAAGACACTAAGTTCAAAATTTAGAAACCACAGAAAACATCACTGGCAGCATCTCGAACTTCTGGCCTTTCAGTTCTTTTCTTCTGGATAACCTCCAAGGTTGCACCCACAATGGACCTAGAGTAAAGCTTCTTGGTCGCACGTCGCCTCTTCTTAACAGCTTCTTGTGCAATATCCTTCTTGTGTTGCTTCCTATACACAGCTGTCCAAGTAAGTTTTGATGGCTTCAGCCTGTTGTGGAAGTATCTTTTGCATTTTGAATTGAGGAATAGGAACACCTGAGAATCTGAACGAATAAATCTGATGCCCCTCCCAGGGTAAATCTTGCCACCACTGAAACGACAGAGTTCTGTCTTGAGAACCATGGCTGATGTTGTTGCGTGCCCTCCCGCTCGATCGTCCTTTGGTTCATACCTGAGTTTTGGTAACTTTTTGAGACTGTTATATCGAGCCAGTTTGTTTTTTTCAAACTCTTCTGCGCTTTGGAAATTCTAAGGATAAGAGAGCACTATTTCATTGAGCCTGCTCATCACTTTTCATGTTTTGAATTTGAATTCAGTTCCTTGGTCCATTTGCTTTGAGTCTGTTTGGTTTGGAATAGTTGGTATATCAGATGATTGTTTAAGTTCAGTCCTTTGTTTCATTCCTGAGTTTTGTTAACTTTGTGATCTTTTCTATCAAGCCTGCTTGGTTTTCTCAAACCTCCAGAATAATTCTGCATTTTACGCAAGAGATGGCATCATAGTTTTCAGTCAATGTTTGCTTAGCAATATTTAGTTTCTTTTGTGCCAATTCCGAGAGATATTGTTTAGTGTATAGTTTTTCTGATAAACATTAAGAAGACACTAAGTTCAAAATTCAGAAACCACAGAAAACATCCACTGTGATATACAAGGAAAGGTACATAAATTTGGAAAAAATGTTACCTAACATGCAACAGATGAAATTATGAAGAATGGCAAACTCTGATTACATGAGATGTTTTTCCCCATACGAGAAGTGCCTTAGCGTCAGTTCCATTTCCAAGCATCTCATGAACAGTTCCAACCTGTTGCATTGGATTATGCTATCATGGTCAATTAGATTCTCCTAACACATCCGATTCAAGTAAAAGAGCAACTATTTTTGTGTATGTATTAAATAATGACAACAACTATAACAATAATGATAGACCTGTAATATGCATTCCAGATAATATTGGAGGATAGTCCAAGGAGTAAGTATAGAACCATCAAAGTCAAATGATACACTTTCAGGAAACCAACTCTTTGCAGCCACAGGATCATATATCTGGAAGGCTGTAAGACCATATACCTCACTGTGCTCCTCTATCTGATAGAAGAAGTTTTAGCAGATTTGCAAAATATAAAATAATAAATAGAAGCAAATAAGGAGACTGCCAATGCAGATACCATTTTGATCATCTTTGTTTTGATAGGTAATATTGTGAAACTAACTATGTTCCCTGGCCAATATATCCATGTCTCATATCACAATTCAGATGCAACTCCATTTCTGCGTCTAACCAACTCCATCCAATAATCAATACTTCAAAATTTTCAATTTTCATAGTATTGCATACCATCTTTAATGATCAGAACAAGATCATACAAGTAGATAATTTAGACCAACAAAAGAGTTACTCCTTTGTCTGAGCTTATCAGTACTGCCTGCCTCCTTTATCACCTCATATTAGGTTGTTGCTATCCTGGAAATAGATGCAAATCTTCGCAACACATATTCCATCTACCTTTACTGAAAAGGTGGCGATGGAATTTCAAAATCATAAAAAAACAAACATTACTCCTTATTTTTCTGGGCATAAAGTTTCTCCCTCTTTTTGGTTTTAGCCACAATGTGTGTCACCAGGCAAATAAGGAGCACTATATATTAAGAGGAACGAACATCAAACTGTGAAAAGATGGGTATAAGATGCTTCAAGCTGCAGCACACTGAATTTCTTGATGTTTCCTTTATCGAGGATTCTTAAGTTACTTAAAAAACTTAACAAAATGTCCTGTTGCCCCATATTCCTTTACGTAAAACACCTCATAAACTTAGTTTTCGTTATATCAGAATAAGTGCATCCATATTCTCCTGTGCAAGTGCAACTACATGGCCCTACATCAACCCAAAAGAACAACTAATAGAAGTTAAAGTTCTGTAGGTGTTGCGTAGGGCCAAACAGCCAATTTTGCTATCTCATAACTGAATGTTGCATGCAGCAGACACTGGTGCACTGTGTGGTCAGCCTACATCTTTCCAGAATCAATCCCTAGCCTGTAAAAAAAATTATCAGCACTTCGCGATGGTTTTCAATTTTCATTTCATGTTTTCTTTTATTATATAAAACAAATGAAGCGGGCATCATTTACTTTACATGCTACATTTGCTCCTTCAATAAGTTTTAAATATAGAGCATACACACAGGATGATAAAATCATAACTAGAAAGTTAAATCGAAAGAGAACATTACCAAAATGAGGTCCCACTGCAGTAATTCTAGAAAATAACAAAACCTAAAAACTGTGGAAGAACCAAAAAGAGTAGGATGGGTTGAACAAGTTTATCCAGTAACCTTACAGCGGCAATGGAATAGAATATATCCAGGATATGTAGCACTTCTTAATGAGTTGACAGATATAACTTCACCTTATGTTACAGGGATTGAAGTATTAAACATATTAAAGGTGCCAAAAGGAGTCAAATATCCTTGCAATATCTGGTCATTCAACATCTTTATTTTCCATTTTGTTAATCCTTCTTGTTGATGTTGATAATATTTGTTGGGACCAATGAATCTGTTTATTTTATAAGACACATCTATGCTTCATTACCTAATGTATATCCCTTCCAACTGCAGAAATATGGACGATGGGAAGCTCATGTTTCAACTTTGTCAGTAAGAAATAACCCTGTTTTGAAAATAGTTTTCCAGGTACAGTACAAACAAGCTTCTTATTACAATATTCCTTATCGATGTTTAATAAATTTACTTTATCTTAAACAGGTTATAATACGGTTATTTAGTCCGTGTAAAACAACATTGATGTTTGTTATTCGTCACAAAACAAGTTTAAGGTGCCTATTTTATTAATAAAAGTTTTAACATATTAAGCTGCCTTCTTCACTCATAAATATATTACTGTACCTAATATGTTATTGTACTTTGCAGCTGAGAACTGATGAAGTTTGTGTTCAAGTACGCCTATATTATTTTACTCGTGCTAAAGATGTTAGGTATAACCTCCTCTTTGTTTTTATTTCCTCTTCTTGTGACAACGCAGTAGACTTGACGTGTCATTGAAGGTCATATCATTGGCGAGTCCTTACCAAAGTTGTTTATGATATACAATTATTTCCCATTTTGTAAATTGTTGTTGTGACTTTGAATCCAAAACAAGAAAAAGCATATTGCTGAAATTGTAGCAGATTTCAATTTAACATAACATTTCAAACTGCTTGAATTTTTTTTATAGAGGCACTGATCGTCTTGTATGATTTACACATTATTTGTGTTTGAATGTATACATACTGAAGAATACACGCTTGCTCTGAAACGCAACACTTGAGGCTATTTATATTTACAAACCAACAGGATTTTTCGCATTAGTGAAGCTGGAAAAAAACACTTGAGGCTTTTTGTATTTAGAATCTAACAGGATTACCTGCTTTAGTTTTATCACTACTAACTTTTGAAGATAGTGTTTTACTGTTTAGGCTCCATATAAACTGTTTAATCCTTGAACTGCTAAGTGACTTGTGTTTTCACTAATTTTTTAATTACATTCCTTGCAGTTCTAATATCTCAACTGTAGCAGTATTCTAAAAAAAATTAGCATTTTGATTGTACCCGCCACCTTTTCTCTTTGTCAGGATGCTGGCAGACACGTATGGTGAAGTATGTGAAAAAACAATTTCTGTTAAGTGTTGTAAAACTCTAAATGCCTTGGGTAATTCGTATGCCATGTATGGGTTACCATCTAACCTTGATCATCATGATCAAAACTACTACTGTAATGCTTAGTCCTTATGTTGAATAAATAAATATCTTTATGTTCAAAAGAAGAAGAAAAAATTTGTTCACACGTTCTTTGGTATTAACACTACATTCGAATCCATTAATACTTGTATTGCAAATTAATATTGCATATGCAAGATTCTTCATGTATATGAAGTTGGAAATGAATAGTCAGATGCTTGTCATAAATTACCATGTCTGATGGATGAATGCGTAATCTTGACTGCATTATAATCTCAGTGTTGCCAAATATTGCAATCACTCTTAAACAAGAAGCTTATGTCCTCACTAAATAACAGGCTCCATTCCTCTTGCTTTCATTTTATGTTGTTACACTGACTGCTCGACTACATCAACAAATCAGCGTGCACATGTGTGGTGAAATTGTAACTGAATGCTTCGGACAAGAAGCTTGCAAATAGGAGAAACAATAATCTATTTTTTATTTCTACAGGAATAAGACAATTGGTTTCATCCCAAAATCACGTAACCTGACTTTTAACGATATTCTTGAACCAACAATATGAGTGAAACTACAGAAAACCACAGGTAGGTTGCGAAGTCTGTCATGTATTTTCGTTATCTAAGCGTTTTTCCGATATTACTCAAATTGCACCAAATTATATCCTTTACGTTTTCAATATTACAGCCTCTGATTCTAAGCAAGACATCATTTCCACAATTATAATCAATTTTAATTTGTACTTCACCTAATATAATTCATAGAAAAAAGTGAGATATTTGTGCTGTATACACCAATTTGCTTATGCATTTTAACGAAACAATGGAAATATTACATTGTCTATTGTACGCATACTTTGCTATTGGATCCGCACTGTACAGGGGATATCGGCGTAGCATTGTTAAGTCAATTAAATTAGCGGCAAAGTTAACACTTTTTTGTACGTACAACACATGGCTAGGACAAGAAAAAGTAGTGTTTTATTAACCAATCTAATACTTTTCCTTATTAACCAATACAATCTAATAGCATCAAACAATTCTGATCATAATTTAATTTAATTAATAATTATTAATATTTACTACTTACCGCGCATCGCGCGGGTACGTATGCTAGTAATGAGTTATACTATGTCATCTTTAGAAAATCAAATTTATGTCTGAGTAGATTTACTTTCGCCTATATATATTTAGCTCCCGTTTGGACATAGAATTTGGTTGCTATTTTTTAAAAAAATTGAAAACATTATTTATTTATGGAATTTGATCAGTTTTGAAAAAATCTTCAAGAAAATCTTTCAAGTTCCAATGATTTTTTTTTTCATTCACAAAACTTAATTTTTTTTTTCCAAGTAAAATTCATGTCCAAATACAATTTCAACATCCAAGAACTATTATTTTAAAAATTTATTTTTTCAAGTTTCAACCAAATCTATATCGAAACGCTAGCTTAGTTTATATAGATCAAGCAAGGTTGATGACTAGCTTTTGAAATATTTTTCAAAGACATTTTAGAAAAAATGTTGCAAAAAATTTCCTTGCATTTGCCTAGTAATGTCTTGTAAATGGAGAATGTTGGCGTTTTAATTGAAACATATCTAGCTTTATTATTTCATACTTTCTTGGAACCTCAATTGATCGTTCCTATGCTGGTTTCTTGATAATTCATCTAAGGAAAAGATTGAGCACTTAAGTTTATTCAACAACTTTATGCTTAACTTTCTTTAATTTTCCCTTTTGCTCCTTTGGTTGATGTCAATGGCAATTTTTCCTAAAATAGTGTTAGGAAACTTTTGACAATATATTAAAATCTATCTTAGATCCATCTTTTAGTTTTTGCCATTTGCACAATTCTAATCCTAGAATAATTAATATGATTAAAGTGGAAATACCCCTAAAAAGAAGCTTGTATCACTTCAACATATGAAGACTATTGGAATCTAGAGAAAAACTATTCTAGCTATAGTAAGTTGAAGGGAAAAAAACTTCTAAGGATACTCTTTTGGAATCTTTACACAAATAGCATATCAGATTCACAGTTACTTTTCATAGTCGGGTATACAATAATTACATAAGATTATATGTATATTATACATGAATTATATATATACATTAATCATTCGCTGACTATTTTCATTTTTACGTGATTGGATGAGTGCCTATTTAGATTAATTCTCCTTCTTTTATTTTTGTTTCCATTACATAGGAGAATCATTGAGGGAGAATGCGAAATACAATGATCATGTGAATCAAATCCACACTTATATGTACTCTTACTAATATTACTACACTATAACTTGTTAGAATATTACTTTAGTTTACAACAAAAATAACAACGATCTAATAAAATTTTATTAGTGGAGTCTAGGAGGATAGTTGAATCACAATAATTAGATTATAGATGAAAAGAAAAATAATAACCAGTTGATAAAGCCTGACACTAAAAGGAGAGAATGAGTATTGTGAACTCAACATTAATTACTAGCCGTCTAAGACACAATCCTAATAGACTGACCTCACTCCATAGCATCGTAAAAATATGCACAACTATCTCATAACCTACGACCTTTTTGTCAGAATACTTTAGTTTCTTTCTTAAATATTTACATTTTCTTTCTTAATTTTCTTTTTTATTTTTGGGTATATAAAGACAAAATGTGTTTGGTGAAGTGAATTATAAGAGTCAATATTTAGGGGCAATTTTGTGCTCACTTAGCACTCAATTATAAGTGCATATATAATGTGGACATGGAATATTTATTTTCCTTTACATTTCTTCTGAAATTTTAGGAAATAGGAGGGAAAAAGCTATCAAAATATTGACTCAAACAAACAGTATGGTTGCTTGACTTTTTATTAGTCCCATCTCTTTTTATTCAACTTTACATGGACTTTGAATTCAGGGTCAAAAATGGACTAAGGTTGTTATTTCCACACGTTTGCCTTAGTATTTAAATTTTCTTTTTCACACAGATAGTATAACAACTTTTTTTTTTAATTATAAATATTATAATTTAATCGGTTAAAGTAGGTTGTCACTTTATTATCCGGCTATCAAATATTATTGATGTCGTAAAAAAATTAAACATTATAAGTGTACAAAACTTAAACTTTTTCATGTTCACTTTATGTTTATAATTGTAAAAATATTGTACGCTATTATAAGTATGATTGTGAAACACATACTTTGGTATTTCCATTTTGATCATATCCCGATTATTGATGAGTCAAAAGATCATAATACCTGAAATGTGTGTGTCCTTCAAGTCTTATATTATAATTTTTTGTTTTTATTTAGAGGCGGAATTATAATTTTAATTTGATAGATTAAATCTTTAGATTCATATCACTAGCTAATCATTATAATTTTCAAGTTACGACTTCTGGATCTATTATTTATTTTCTTATATAATTATTTGCTTGACGTAAAAAAACGCTAGATATTTTTCATTCACCACTGTTGTTATTAGTATTAAATTATTGTCTACTCAATTATGTATTATCTTTTTATCGGGATATATCTCTCAAGGCTTATAAGTCAATATAATTGTCGGTTATTTGCTTTAATAATATAGTATTATATTTCGTTGAAGTAAAGTTTAATTAGTCAAACAATAATTTTCCATAAAAAACACACGCTTTGATACATTTGATAAAGATGTTTGTATCTCTTAATGGATATTCGGTAAAATTGAAATGAGACAAACTGAAAAGAGACAAATAGGCTTGCATAAGGCTACATAATTTGGTCTCATACAATTAAACAAACAACCAACTTGCTCAAATTGTAACAACATGACTTATAAAATGAGAAGCAAAATAAGTAAACATGAATGCTATTTTTGGGTGGCGGAGAAAGTGTTAGGATCGAAATAATTAGATGTCTTACCGAAGCTAGTAAAGCAACACTTGAACGACGATAAATCAGATAACAGAACGAGAAATATATTAAAAGAGATATTAATATTTAACGTGGTTCGGTCAACTGACATACGCCCACGGCGGAGATGAACAATCTACTATATAAAAGAAAGTACAAAATATCGAGAGAACAACCTCACGAAGAGGCAAACACAAGTAACACACTAACACTTGTCCCGTAAAGTTCTCCCCTAAACACGACTCTCACACACCATGTGGCTACATTATGGATGCTACTGAACGAGAAGGACGAATCTTCAATTTATAGAACTCTAAACATTTTCCTACAAGAAAAGGGACTAGTCAAATATGGAAGAATTATATTTTACTTTTAGGAAAAGAAAAACCCAATTATGATAAGTATGTTGTCCTTTCCTTCATGAAATAAGAAAATCAATTATGGTAGGAAAATCTGGACAAACGCCTAATAGAAAGCACTTCGAAAGGATGTGCGGGCGGTGGTTATGGAGGGGGTCCATAGTACTTAGGAAGCATGGCGGCTTCGCTGCGGCCTCATGACCAAGGAAGGATTTAGGGAAGCGGAAAGGGCCGAATTGCCCTCGGCTGAAAAATTACATTGTATATACAAGTCAATATATTGATGCTCTATTTTCTTGTTAAAATTATTGCGCACACACATCAAAATATTGGTAAACAAAGATAATATATATTAACATTTAGCAACTGCGTATAAAGGAGTGGTGCCAAAGTGGCAAAAGATCACAAACGATAGTAGCATCACAAACTCCTACAGTAGTAGTATTTACAATTCTCATGGTCATCCTATTGGAATTATCATCATGACAACTATTTTTACCCGAGTAACTACGATGCACGTTGTCACTATGTTGTTGCCAAGTATCATCCAGACTTGCTTGAGTTTGTTGTAGTCCAGCCTTGTCGTTTGCAAAAATCAGCTTAGCATAGGAACAATGTCAAAAATCCTTGGCAAGTATTCTTCTCCAAAATTGTGGCCCTCCTTAGCTAGTTGGTCTGTCACTATATTTTTCTCTCTGTACGCGTGCTTGACTACTGGCTTACCTAGCCCGTCTAGATAGTACCTGCAATCTGCAATAAGTTAGAGAAATCAATATTTTGTTATTATAATAACAATAGCAGCCCATTTGCATCCACTTCCACCTCCAGCGGTGCAATATTATGATCATAAGCCAGTTTTAATCCTCGTGTTAAAGCATAGAGTTCCGAGAAAATGGATGACACGTGAGGAGCAGCTCCAGAAAACCCTAGGATCCAATCAGCATTTGAGTTCCTAATTAATCTTCATATACATGCCTTGTTGGATATAAACACACAATCAATATTAAGTTTATAATAGCGAGGATGTGGTGAATTCCATTTAATATCCTTTACCGCTTTTATTCTATGATTAGGATTGCGATGGTAAGAAGCTAAGTATGTAAATTCCGCTGCCTGTTGGGTAATATGAGTATGGGAGATATCACTCTTTGTCCGATTAAAAGGGTTATTATTACGAGTAAGCCAAATATGCCATAGACTATAAGGTAAATACGATTGGGGGTTGATATAAAGAGAAAATGTGTGTTTAATGAGAAAGAGTTGATGTACCCAGCTATGAGTGCATTGTATATTTACAAGAGAAGGAATTTTAGATGTGAAACCTGAGTGTTGCCAAAAATTCCTAGCATTGACACATTCCAAAAAAATGTGCGTAATAGTTTCATCCTCCTTTTCATAGAAAAGACAAGTAGCATTTGGTATAATATTAATATGTTTTAAGTAAACTCTTATTGGTAATCTATTGTGGCAAAGAAGCCAGATAAAGCTTTTAATTTTTGGATGAATTGGGAGCTTCCAAAGCTAGGAATAATTTTAGGAATCACTCACAGTAGGTATACCCCAGTAGATTAGATCATTATTACTACTAAATCGGAATATGTAGGTAGCATCTATCAAACGAGTTATATTCTGCCCTATGTCAAAAGGGATTTTTTCCTTATTCCAGCCCAAGGGTGTAAAGAGTTGTGTAATTGTAAGATTTTGTTAATCCAAAATTAAAGGTCCTTGAATCAAAGAACGTTGTGTTGTGTTCGGCCTAAGCCAAGGTACATGCCAAACACTAATATGCTTGCCATTCCCTATTCTCCATTTAATACCCTTTTGGCAAAAGTTTCAACCCCTTAGGATATTATCCCATGTTTTAAAATTATTATTAGTAGATATTTTATGTAAGTATTTATTTGATAGGAACCATTGCCCACATTTCTTGGGGGGGGGGGGGGGAGGGGGATCGAAAAAATCGCCAAGCAAGAGCTGCTAATAGAGCATTATTTTTTATTCCTAATTTTTGGATGCCCAGTCCCTGCAAGCTTGTGAGGTTGTGACCACATTCCAATTGAGAAAGTGCACTTTCTTTTTTATCGAGGTTGTGCCCCAGAGAATGTTCCGTTGATATTGTTTCATTTTATTGATAACACGATTGTGAATTTGTATATATTGCATAAGATGATTCGGAAGGTTATTCAGAGTAGATTTAATAAGGGGAGCTCGACCTGTCATGGTTAGAAAACTCGTTTTCCATCCTGCTAGTCGTTTCTTAAAGTGATCGAGAATAAATTGAAAGTCCTCGTTCTTAGGCCGAGTATTGAAAACAGGAAAACCTAACTACTTACCAAACAAAGAACCTTCTTTAATAGAAAAAGATTCTAATATATAATTCCTATCATTTTGAGAACTATTCCTAGAGAAAAATACTTTGGACTTTTCAAAATTTATTTTTTGACCAGAGCAAGAGGTAAAGTGATCTAGTACATCAATCATTGCATGACAACCCCTTTTAGTGATTTTGGATAACAACACAATATCGTCTGCAAATAGAAGATGTGATAATAGAGGTCCCTTTATGGATAAACTAATGGGTTGCCAATGCAGGTAATCTACTGATAGAAGATGCTACGTGAGAGCATTTCCATATACATTATAAACAAATAAGGTGACAAAGGATAACCCTGACGAATACTTCTTGTTGGAGTGAAATATGGAGTCCTAGAACCATTAAGTAGAATAGAAATTGAAGAGGTAGTAACACAATATATAATTAACTTAATCATTAGAGCGGGAATCTTAAACTATTTGAGAGTTCTCCGAATAAAAGACAATTCTGGCCTATCAAATGCCTTTTCTAAATCTAACTTTAAAAGCATATAAGAAGTTTTCCCTTTAGTATTTCTAAAGTAATTTAAAACTTCTTGAACTATTATAGCATTATCTGAAGCACGTTTACCCTGTTGAGTAGGACCTATAATTTAAGAAATGATAGGTTTTAGACGGGTAATAATTTACTTGGTAATCAATTTATATAAAGTAATAGGTTGATATTGTTGTATAGTATTGACCTTAGGAATAGGGCATATAAAGGTTTGATATAATTCGCGGGGCATGACCTTAGTATGAAAGATTTCTTGACAAAATAAAATAACCTTATAGCCAACATTAGGCTAGAATTTTTGGTAGAAAAAAGGGTGTAACCCATCTGGATTAGGCGACTTAAAATGCTTAAAACTAAATAAAGCATTCTTGATTTCAAGAGGACTAAAGGGTTCTTCTAAGTGTTGAAGCTCAGATAAGGAAAAATTACTTGGTGAAAGGTCAACGTACTTATGATTAAAGAGTAATTGCCAGTTGTGACTAGAGCATGATAAAAATCAGTGATATGCTGCTCTAATTCATCATGTTGAGAGATACATTTACCTACCAAATCACGAAGACTAAAAAATCTATTTCTTTTACGTATGTTGATAGTAGTTATATGAAAAAATTTAGTATTTGCATCAACGTCATTTAACCAATTTATACGGGATTTCAACTTTCAAAATTCCTCCTCTAGACGTAAGACATTACTATATGGCAAAGAAATATCTATTTCTAGATTTTGCAAGAATAAACTCGTAGGATAATGCACTGAAGCTTGAAATCCTGCTAATCTAGCAAGTAAAGTTCTTTTTTTGGGCAAAAATATTTCCAAAGTGTTGTTTATTGCATAAGGTGACAGCAGCTTGAAACACTTTAGTGGTCTGAGGCAAAGGATGTTCCCCTGACCATATGTTACAGACTAAATTTAAAAATTGTGGGCGGGTTACCCATATTGTTTCAAACCTAAATATTTTTTAGGCAATCTAGTAGGTGGATCTAAGGTTATTAAAAGAGGGCAGTGATCCGAGTAAGTTCGTGGGAGATGTGTGACCACAATATCATGATACAAATTAAGCCATTCATAGTTAGCAAGAAAACAATCAAGTCGCTCCAGAATTGTATTACCAAACCTATGCTTATTTGTCCAAGTGAACCAACTACCATGAAAGCCTCAGTCTAATAATTTATAGTAATTTAAGCACTTAACAAAGTTGTCTACTCTATTATTACTAATAGGCACACCACCAAATTTCTCCCTAGAGTATATAACTTTATTAAAATCACCTCCTAACAACCAAGATATATCATAATTACTTTTTAAAGAAGTTAAGTTGTCCCAAAGTGACTGTCATACATGTTTATGTTTGCTAGCATAAATAGTAGATAACAACCAAGGGGGTTTGTTTGCACATACCTGGACCATGCAGTAGATTTGTTGCTCTAAAATTATCATCTTCGTTGCTGTGATACCCTCCTCTTTCCAAAGTACCACCAATCCCCCTATGAGCCCATTAGCAAGAACTTGAGACATATAAGTGAAATTAAAATCATCACGAAGCCTAGAGTGATCATGCATGTATGTCTCAAGCAGTATAACTAGCACATGCCTACGATTATCTAACAAAGAACGAAAGTGATGCCTAAACTCAGGATTATGCGAACCGCGGCAATTCCAAACAGATTCATAAAGGAACAAGGGTAGAGGATCTGATCTAATGGCACTGGAGACCTCGGAGTGGCAAGTGATGCCGTCTGATCCAGACTCACTACCTGAGAGGTACGTTGAAAAGTGGGAATGGCTACCATAGCATATTTCCCTATTGATGGATTTAAGGTTTGGTGAATGTTGAGGCTTCATACTTCTAGATAAAGTGGACACTTGAGAATAAATTTTTTTGTATTGTTCTTTTAGGCCGTAGAGCAGGTTCCCCGTTAACCACCAAAATTTGGTCTTTGTTTTCCTCATGTCCGCGAGAATCTCTGACAACTCATGTCTTATGGGACTGTCTAGTGTGTGTGGTGAGGGTGGTGGCATATGTGGGGGAGTCTCTAGTGTACTGAAATTGTCCAATGGACTGGGAGCACTGGTATATGGGGATAATGGGTTGAAGGAGTTGAGTGACTGGAACCATGGGGCAAAGACCTGACACAGATGATGTGGTGGGTAGAATGGCATCAGGTTTATGACTGGATTTGCATAGAGGTTTGAGGGGTTCATTGGGTAAGCCCAGTGTTGAGTCGAGGAGGATGGATGGCTCTCTAAGATTAGGGGTGTCTAAGAGGTGAACCATTGGTTCTGAGTGTAAGCATCTAACCCAAACGCATCCCTTCCGTTACAATCTCTACAATATGTGATGGATTTTGTATGAGAAGAACAATCTCCTGTCCGTTCAACTCTAAGGTGAAAGTCAGAGCACAGCCATGTAAGCCCATCTCCATCCAAGATTGGAGTGGTTGGTCCGTGGAGATGATTTGGGAAGTATAGACCATCGGGATGGAGATATAAGGCAATTGTGGCACCTCTATGAATAGCTTGGGGAGGTGAAAGAGGTGATTGTTGGTTTCTATATTCTCCTGCATGGTTATGTAGTGGGTGTTGTTTGGAAGTTATGGGCGCTGCATGTTCAGATTTTGTAACCTGATATGGTAATGGAGGTTGTATTTGTGTTATAGGTTGAGATGGGTTTTTTTTATCTCTTGATGATATGCATGTGGTGAAGAAGGGACAGACAGATGAAGTAATAAAATAGAGCAAGAAATATCATCAGATGATGTGTAATGATTATGTTCCTTGAGAAGAGTGTTATTTTAATTTATGCTATCTGCAAATACTGTAGCATGCAGATTAGGAAGGCTTATTACCGGTGAGGAGGTGTCAAGTAGGGACAATAATTAAGAAGAGTTGATTAGGGTGAGTGGCATCACTGTTACGTGAAGTAAGTGGTTGAGGTGGTTGTGTTTGGGTAAGAGGTGAAATGGTAGATTCTAGGCATGAGGGATAGGAGGGTGGTAACCGAAGAGCCGTAATTATTTGGGCAGCCGCTAATTGATTCGTACTAGGAGGTGGCAAGTTGGTTATAGGTATTGACTGGCCAATCTTAGAAGAGTGAATATCAATAGTATAATTTAGTGGACTTGCTTGAAAACTAGGCAACCCTTCGGTATGCTCATTTAAAGGGCTTTCCCATGCTAAACTAGTTAAGGCTTTATTATTGTCATCTAAATGGGCTAACCAACTGAAACTTTTAACACCTTTTATATTGGGCTGGGCCGGCATCCGTTTCCTCGAATTAGTGTAACCCAACTGTGGCCCAGAAGAGGTAGGGTACTTACCTGGATCAAGCTGTTGCTTGAGTGATGCACCTGCTACAACCGCTTTATTCATGGAGGCCTGGGAGGTTCTGTTAGCATAGCTAGGTCTTCTTGCAAACTCAACAAGATTCCACTCGCTACCTTTTTCTCTACCAGGTTGTAGTTGAGATGATGTAGTGGTTGTCTCCATAGATGAAACAACAGTATAGGAAAAAAAAAATTTAGCATGTCCAAAGCACACACAATTCGTACAAAGTAGGTTTAAACCCTCATAGTAAACTTGTGGTCTATGGTGCCCAATATTCACATGCATTTTTAAATGCCTTTTCAAAGGCACCTCAATACAGATTCTTGCATATCTTCCCCTAGTGGTAGATGAAGTACATGAATCTATCTTAAGAAGCTTACCTAATTTCGACCCAACACGTTGGAGTATTTCCAGATCATAGAACTTCGTGGGAAGTTCGGGAGCCTTGCCCATAAGGCAGATTATGTAAGTTGAGTAGATGACGCAATGAACTTTGGCTCCCATCGACAAACTGTTAAACAATGGCTAAGAACAAACCACGGACCACCATGTAACGCCTTAAGCATATTCTCCTCATTTTGTAATTTAATAAGAAAAAACTCTAAGCCTAAGTCAATGAGAGGAAGTTCCTCCGTTGGCTTCCAAAAATCTAAGAGTTTGTTTTTGAGATGGTGGGCTATCTTACTGCCAAACAACTCGATGATGACTGAAAATTTCTATGGCTCATAAAGACGAGATTTATCAATAGCAGTAATAGGAATAAAATTTTCTTCATTGTCATCATACAGAGTACTTTCATCCCTTAAGTCCTCTGAAAGGGCTTGGGTACTAGGGTTTGCTAGGCTTGGAGAAAGGTTCTTATCTAATAAAAGAGTTTGGAGAAAAGATTTTGGGTGAGAGGGAGTAAGGGTATCATCTATTTGCAATGATCCTATATTGGGAGGTTCAGTTTCATGATTTGTGTCATGGGTGTGGGATTGAGATATGTTCATGGTAGGATCACGGAGATTTTGTAGGATTAAGATAGCTGTGTATAGGAAGAGACTGGAAAGAAACGAAAGAAGAAAAAAAATGGTTTTACATATTGAGAGCCTTTTTAAGTTACACACATCAAAACATAACTACTCCTGACTCACGTTATATATACGAACAACGTAAAATTTACCAATATATTCTAACAACTTATAATCTACTTCAAGCTACAAATCTATATTAATATGTAGTTTCTTGTAATTGTCTTTTAAGTAATTTGATAATGTTTTATTTACTTGACATGTATATTTAGGGGGTTAACTTGTGCAAGAACGTTAAAATTTTTAAAGAAAAACACTTTCCAAATGACTCGGAAAAAGGCAAATTCATGATTTCATTTGAAGCCTTCTTTTAGACGAAAGGGAGGTGAAGGAAAAAACTTACTCAGACTTGATGTTTACACCCAAAAGTATTAATTTACTATTACTTTAAGCAATGTAAACATTAGGTATGATAATTTTTTTGCAAATGTGTTATTCGATAAGTTGGCATAAGAGAGTTTCAATGTGATGATAAAGATATAACAACTTGCCTCTCAAATCTATTTGTACCTTTTGTGCTCAATACAAAACACTATTACAGGCTTATAGCAATGGGTTTGAGAACCAGTCACAACCCTTGATAAAAATAGCCACTTGGAAGCCTCAAATATTACAGATAAAGCCAAACTCTCAAGCTTATTAAATTGGGCTGCATAAAACCCAACTATAACTGATATCCAGCCCAATATATGCATTGTCGAAAAGGGAGAATGACACAAGAGAATTTTTCCTTTCTATATTATATATATGAAACTTTATTATAAAAAATATGCGTAATTTCATATTTATCCGTCATGTTCACATTTATTCTACAAAATATATCTCATTCATTAAATACCAATTATTAGGAGTTGATTCCTTTCTAATTAGGCGCGCTACAATATGGAAGTAAACATTTTTCCAGATATTTTCCACCATTGATAGTCATTAAAAAGCTTGAAAGCTTTGAATTCAAATTTGAGTTTTCAAAAATTATTATTTGTTTGGATTGGGTATTGTTGAAAATAATCGAGAATATGGTTTGGAGTTTATATATCAATTTTGAAGAAGAAGAAGAAGACATATGTAAATTTTGAAGAAGAATATGGTTTGGAGTTTATATATCAATTTTGAAGAAGAAGAAGAAGAAGAAGAAGAAAAAGAAGAAGAATACATATTACAAAAATTGTAGATAAATTGTAGATTATTTGTATTCTGATTGTAGATGCTTTATTTTCTATTTTCACAAATGAAAAACGGCTAAAACTTCTACAAATCTTCTGAAAAAATACAATTATGTCAAAAATCTCAATTATGCTACAATTGAATGGGAATTGGAATATAAAATTCAATGTACCCAGTTTGTAGATATTTTGTATATAAATTGTAGATTATTTCTATTCTAATTGTAGATGCTTTGTTTTCTATTTCACAAATCAAAAACGACTAAAACTACTACAAATCTTCTGCAAAAAATGCAATTATGTCAAAAATTCCAATTAAACTACAATCGAATGAGAATTGAGATATTAAAATTCAATATACCGAGTTTGTAGATTAATTGTAGATGATTTGTATTCTGATTGTAGATGTATTGTTTTATATTTTCACAAATCCAAAACGACTAAAACTTCTACAAAATCTTCTGCAAAAAATACAATTATGTCGAAAATACCAATTAAGCTACATAAATGTATTTTGGGGGTAATCAGTATTATTTAAGTGTTTTGGTTGATTTCTTTTGCAGATTAAGACTGTTGACGAGGCTAAGAGATTCTATCTTTTGTTTGGACTTGGTGCAAATGTTGCTCCGATTTTCTCAGGTCGCACAGTTAGTACTTTCTAGCCTCAGAATCTCTTTGGGTCCTCGAGTTGATGGTTGGGCCATATCTCTAGAAGCGATGATGAGTATTGTAGTGTTGATGGATGGGGCAATCTGTTTTGTTTTACTGGTGGGTGAATAGAAATGTTACTGGATAGTAGAAGAAACTTATTATGTTTTGCTTGACTAGTAGAAAGCACTCTCTTTCATCAGTTTGTTTTTGAGAAGCAGATGCACCACCTTATGTCCCTCGTCTATCACTTTACTAAAATGACGATTCATTATTGGGTGAGGGTGGGGGTATGAGAGAGAAAAACGTGGGAGGGTGGGATATACGGTACCTTGAATTATGGAGGGATATACACTACATTAATTGTACCCTTAAAATACACTATGGTATAGAATTGGTAATTTGATATACTAAGTGTAATTAAGTCAAACTTTAAACAATGAGGGTAATAAGATTTTTTATGTGGTATAGGACGTTTCTGTGCTACTGTTAGGGGTGGGCATAGTTTGGGACTTTAGGCAGACCCAAAATTCAATTGAAATCTGAATTTTTAAAATTATTTGTTTGGATTTTCGGATTACGGATTGGATTTCAAATTAATTTCTAATTTTTTTGGATAATGGATTTGCTACTTCAGAATTATAGATATCCGAAAATTCGAAATGTTTATACTTTATATTTAGTCTACTATCCATATGTCAATAATAATAGGTCCTATACTTTACTCATTAGACATTAATTACCTCATATATTCAATACTAAGTATTAAGTTATTGTTAGAATACTTTCTATTGGGACATAATGATTGCAATGAGAACGAAGAATCTTTTAGGTAATTTAATATAGATACTTTATTTGAATGTTCATTTTTGTTAGAATAAGAAACATATAAACTTATAGGGTCAAAATCAAAAGTTCAAAATATCCAAACTGATTCAAAAAACCGATTCAAAATCAAACTTAATAAATCTGATTTAGAGAGCACATTTGAATTGGATTTGAATTGTCATTTATTTAATCCGAAAATCAAATATCCAAACCGAATTTTCATGCACAATCCGAACTTTGAAGTCACCTGTAAAAATAGAGGTTATCAGTCTTTTCTCCTTTTCACGCCAAAAACAAAAAGAATACCGACGAGGACGCCATAGGCGTAGTAGGAAGGACAAAATAGACTGAAGACTAGGATTCTTATGCAATTGTAAGTCGTATTCTCCAAATGCAATATATAAATCGTTATGAGCATGCCTGTTGTAAGTCGCAATTAAGAATGCGATTTGTAAGTATTTCGAGCAAATTAAGTCGCATTGCCAATGCGATTAAGAAACAATAGAATGCAAAGTGAACATCTTCGACAAAGAAACCTTCGAAAGAATATTAACATAATCTAATTATGTCAGAGCAACACATATTCACAATGTAAAAGAATCGTTCAAGTGTAACGTCTGATATCTTCAAGTCTCGTATAATTATTTGGTATCATACAATTAAACAAACAACGTCCAACTTAGCTCAATTTTAACATGACCTATACAATGAGAAGCAAAATAAGAAAACAAGAATGCTATTTTTCGGGTGGCGGAGAAAGGACTCCGAGAGGAGGTGCTGGTGGTGGCGGGCCATAGTACTGAGGAAGCATGGCGGCTTCGCGGCGACCTCGTGATCTACCAAGCAGGTAACAAGCAAGGGCTGTGATGAGGAAGAAGAGGATCAATGGCAATGATATCACAATCACATAACCCATTGATTCAAGTTTTACTTCAACCTAAAAGGCTTTCTTTTCCTGCCAATATAATTGAGCAACAAAATTAAAGCATAATTAAGTAAACACAATTACTCCTAAACTCACGTTATATATGCTAACAACATATAAACTTTTACCAATACATTGTAACTTCTTACAATCTACTTCAAGCTACGGATCTATATTACAGTTTACGCACAATACATATTATACGGGTGTTCCAGCATAAGTATGCTTGAACTTCCGCATATTATACAGGAGATCCAGAATAACTATGCTGGAACTCCCGTATAATATGTGGGAGTTCAAGTATAATTATGCTGGAACTCCTGCATAATACACTGAAGTTCTAACAAGTATAAATATCCACTATAATATACTGAAATTTTGACCACCAATGCTCCAGTCTCCCGTATATTATACATGAGTCAGCAAAGTATACCGATCCAGCATAATTTGCTGAAATTCGTACACAAATACTCAAACTCCTGTATATTATACGGGAACGGTCTCTGTTGCAGTGAAATACTGTTTATTTTTTATTAGCTTGGTAAATGCTCAGATCTAGACCAAGTGTAATAAGCTCAACGAAATCCACTGTATCAATCCATCTTGAACTGTAAAAGCGCTTTGGCCTATGGACGAATATACAAGCATATATTAATTTCCTGATTACACTTTCTCTTGTATAATCACTTTGAGAGCCTATACACAAATTTATAAATCAAAATTTAGGAGGAAAAAGGATGAAACCCACCAGAGTGCTTCTGATAAAATAAAGAACTTTTTAGTGCCTACAACGCCAGGTAGCAATGAGATTTTCGAATATCATACTAAAAATAGCTAGAATTTTCTTAAGAAGATGCCATTCGTTCAATGAAAAATATAACAGATATCAAAAATTCTATTGGTTGAAGATGAAACAACTTGTGCTTTTTAACCAAGCAGAAAGAAAAAAGAAAAAGAGTTGAAAAGAGGATTCCTCGCTTCTGTCTCTCATTCAAAACTGTGCTTCTTTCTCTCCTTCAAAACTGTGTATGAGACTTTCATTTCAGACAGCTCCAAAGTGAATAGGTATATAAATATTTATGATGAAAAAGACTACACATATTTAAAGAATAGACGTCAGCAGATTTCTCTAAATCCTAAATTCGCTACTCCCTTCGGTCCAAAATAAGTGATTTTTGATTTTTTTTGTGGTCCAAAATAAGTAATTTTTTGGAATTTCAAGAATGACTCAATGATGTTTTTCCTACATTGTCCTTGGATTAAATAGTATTGGAATATGTGTTAGGAGTGTTTATATGAGATAGTAAGGTTAAAATTGTCAATTCAATTGCTAATTAATGCTAAAAAGTAATATGTGTGAAAACATCCAAAAAATCACTTATTTTGGAATGGAGGGAGTAATGTTCAAGAGTAAAATCAAGGTAATATTTATGGGTAGATCAAGGCAGCTTGAACCATTAATTTACATGTGAACATAATCTAATAGTAAAATATTTAAACTATAGCCACCTAACTTCTCACACTCTTTAATTGGTTTATGGTTTTGAAATTTGAAGTAATGATCTCCCAATTTGATATAAGCCAAATGAAGGTTAAATCAAATGAAATGAAATTAAAGTAGAGAGAAACGTACCTCGTTCAGACAAGAAAACAGAACTGTTGGGTCACCTAGTACTGAAACAAAAAACTGAACTATTTCTGAATCCTTAAAATCTGAAAAGCAGAGGTGTAGCTAGGAGTTTGTGTGGAAGGTTGGAGGATGATAAGGATGATGAGGTGTTTCAATGTAAAGGCTTTCAAATACGAGTATATGACAGCTTTTCGTTTGTCCTTTATTCTTTTCCTATATTCTGTTGTTTTTATATATGGTCATTTTGAAGTCCTTACTATTTTATACAAAGAATTACAAAAACATACATATGATATCACGACATAATAAAATAGTTCATATTTTTAAGTTTTACTCGACCTAGTCTATATTGTACATAGTTTGAAAGCATTATCAAATTCAAAATATATATTTTTACAAACGTTGCTCTAACATCTATAGAGTTAAATTTATGTTTTCACAATCATTGCTTTCACTCTCTCTTCGTCTCACATCTTCTACATATGATTCAAGGGACCGTGTATTTTCTACTTCTAATCTTGTGTCACTTGATTGCAATGTAAGAAAATTGAATAGTAGAAGTCCTACATTAAAGACCATTCCAAGTTTTGCTTTCGAAAATGGGGATTTTTGAATTTGTTAGTTATTTAGATGGGGTGTTATTCCAATGGATTGAGAATATCATAAGGAGTTCAAAATTTAAATTTGAAGTGATTTGGAGTAGATTTGAGTTAAATTTCAAAAAATCCACTAGGAAGAAAACGGAATTAGTTTTTTTATAACTATATATAATTTTATATAATAACGTATATGAGTGTAAAAACACACCTTATACACTATTATACACTCCTATACTTTGCCTTATAATACGAACTTTGCCTAGGGTCATATGATGAAATACAGTATAAACTTTGCCTTATAATACGAACTCCTAAAGTCCTCTAGTAAATTAATTTAACACACCTTACGACGCCACAATTACTAGTTTCAGTCTTATAAATACACTTATCAAAAAATAGGGTACAACCAGAGAGAATTAACCTCTAGGATAGATTTTATCCTCTGAATAAATGTGACAAAATAATTCAAAGAAAATAGTTAATCATTCATATTATCCACTAAAAAATGAGTTGAATAATAATTTTTTTAAAAATGAATTAAATATGAATAAAAACCATATTATTCATTTAAAAAAATGAATAACCAATGAGTAACCATGAATAACTAATTAATGAAACTAACTTTTAAATTGTAAAGCCTCAAATTGAACGTTCTTCAAGTTAGGGATACTAAAAATTCTCTCAGTTAACCTATTTTTTATTCGTATTAAATATAGATCGAATCAGATAATTAATCCATCTTTATTACACATTTTCGACCCAAACCATATCCGATTCGGCCCGCCCGTTTGCCACTCCTACCTTTGAGTAACAGGTTTCATTTTGTCTCTCAGTATCTGTTTGTCTTATGGGAGGAAAGAGAGGCAATGCTAAGCAGTAACGGAGGCAAAATTATCACCAAAGAAATTACAAAAAAAAGAAGAAGGAAAAGCGCGACAAAATCAAGAAAATTCAACAGCTAATATGTATACATAAAATTCTTTTTAACCTAATTTTTTTGATAATTTAAACCCCTTCTGTCCCCCTAGCTCCGCCCAACCATGCTGCTTTGGAATATCCATTATAAAGCATTTTAAGGTACCGCAAAATTAAACAAGTTGCGTCGTGACTATTTTGGGACAGTGATTCTTTCATCAGCAGCGGCCCCGAGATCTTCCAAACAGGAAACAAGCAATAGCTACGATCAATACCAATATGACCAAAGGCAACGATATCACTATTACATGCATCTTCTTCTCTATTATTGCAATTTCTGCTTTTCTCTCTTTACAACTCTTCTACTCCTGCATTGACACCAAAACATAATTTTTCAAGAAACAAGTGCTATTTATATTGCTTTTTTATTAAAGATAGGGAGCATAACCCACCAGTGGCGAAGTTAGGAATTTCTTAATGCCCGTTCAAATTTTAAAAAAGTAAAAAAAATTTACGATAAAGTGTGTTCAATATATGTTATATACCTCTAAAACGTAATATTTTAGATATGAACACAATACAATTTTTCGACGAAGGTGGTCAGTTGACCACCCTTACAGGCATGTGGCTTCGCCACTGAAGCTACCTAGCGCACTAAACTCCCGCTATATATATGATAGGGTCCAGAAAAAGGCTAGACCATATTGAAATTATTTTTACGGCTCGAACCTGTGATATCCTTTTCTCTGGAGAACAACTTTATCAGTTTCCCCAACTTTCTTATTGAAGATAAGAACATCTAATTTCGAGCTGAGTCAAATAAATTTGTCTTTGACTATAATATTTTAATGTCTTTTAAATTATTAATTATTGTGACTAACAGTAATTTATAACTAGTCTTCACATATGTATATTTCATTTCAAAAAATTTAAAATTTTATGTCCGAATCTATATAAAAAATTAATAAGTTTGACCTTGAAATCTAGTACCACATAATAAACTGAGAAAAAGGAAGTATTAAAATCATTAACATGTTGTTTACTTTACGCGGTTCATGTGATTACGTACAATTACTCTCTTTCTCTCCATATCTCCAATATATCTTAATCTAAAATGTAAGGAAAAAAATAAAACAAGCCAAAACCTCCTATGTCAGAACATCTGGAAATTACTTCTTACGTCCTAATTTATGCGATATTTTTTTCTTTTCAGTCCGTCTAAAAAAAAAAATACATTCAATTCAACTTAATGGACATATAAATTTCTATAAGTTATCTTAGATCACAAATTTTAATTTTTTTCTTTCTTAAATTTAGTACCTAATCAAATAACTTAACATAAATTAAGAAAAAAAAGTATTAGTAAACCACATCCAATTTGTCCAAGAGCTCTTATAGTAAAAGAAAAGAAGATAGAGGAAAATGATTACATACCTTAGCTTGTCCAGCAAAACTACTTGGATTAGATTTTCATGTGGAATTTTATGCAAAGCCAAAACTCAAATAAAACAGAGAGGAGGGAGAGTGTTGAGAAGCTTTGCAGAAAGAAATGAGGAGTGGGAAAGTGATATATGCATTACGAAAGAATGGAGAATAAAAAGACAACCAAAAATGACATGCACACAAAATACAAACACACGATGCTACCAACTTTCTACGTGTATGCTATTAGACGACCTTTCTTCCTTGTCACCACAATCCTTAAAATTAATATATCAATTTCTTTTCTTTTGCTTTAAATATTTGAGGTGCCAAATTTCTTTACTCTTTCTTTTAATTTTTAGTGCAATAATAAAGGGTTGAATCTCAACGGATCGCGGTAATAAGATCATTCTATAACTTACAATATTTAGTTGCGCATTTAAGTTGTCGATTATACTCTGAATGAAAATTGTACTTCAAGGCGGTGAGAGGTGTATGGAAGATTTCTTGTACATGTACATGTGTGCATTACTAAAAAAAGAAAGAAAAAAATAAATATGGAATAAGTTGGAATTAATTCATATTTCTCTTGGAAAATAAACTAATTTTCAACCGTATCATTCAACCTTCGTAGAAAATGGGTTGCTTTTGCTGAGTTCACGTGTCTCGTAATTTTTCCCATAAATCCGCCTTTTAATGCGGTCAATGTGTCTCTTCTGCTACGATGACTTAACTAACATCGCGGGCCCTTGGAAGCTAATTAAAGGCCCCTATTGCGGGTCGGCAATCAGATGACAATCATAAGGCCGAGTGTCAAGATAGCAGGAATCCATCTAAATTTGTTGAGTCGCCAAAATTAACTCAAGCATCGATTGGCAAAAAAAAAAAAATGGACCAAACACATTCGGTAATGATCTCAATAATTTGCAACTAAAGCGACAAAGATAAAGAGAACTTTATTGTTTGCTTTTTACAACCTAAAAATGACATCAGAGACACGAGTGCAGTTATCTTTTGTATCTTGGCGCGATTGTTATAAAGCAAGGGTAAGTGGAACTTTCCCATATCCATATATGCTCTAAAGCTCCTATAGGGACTTTAAATTCTTTTCTATTTTATATATTTGTTTAAGCATACACACAATTAAGTATATGTGCAAATATTTATTTCTATATAATTTTATTTTTTATTTCTATAACAAAAAATCTATTTTATTTGAATTTGAATTAAACATACAAAATAAAGTTACTTTTCGGAAAAGGCCTGACTTTTACTCTATAAATAAATACAAGTTTCCCTACAAAGTATATTTAAAAAATCTGCAAATATTAATTTTGGAGCTTGTTATATTCTAAAGAAGATTGTCTGTATTCCCCCCCCCACTGTTTGCAAATAATTATTACTTTCTCCGGTCCAAAATAAGTAATTTTTTGACCCTTTTTTGTGGTCCAAAATAAGTGATTTTTTCGGATTTCAAGAATGACTTAATGATGTTTTTCCTACGTTGTTCTTGGAGTAAATAGTATTGGAATATGTGTTAGGAGTGTTTATGTGAGATAGTAAGGTTAAAATGGTCAATTTTATTACTAATTAATACTAAAAAATAACTTTCTTAACATGTGTGAAAACAACAAAAAACACATTTATTTTGAACCGGAGTGAGTATCATTTTCTATTATTATTTTTCTAACACTTGGTCAGATCACTACTAAATCTAAACTGGCAACCGAAAAATTCAGGAGTTAAATGAGTATTGTATTGGTTAAAAATGGACTTACCATATCAACAAATCAAATCTTAACACGTGTTGAATATTATCAGGTTCTATTAAAAGGTTGTAGAAAAATGAGTCTAAATCATTGGATATCGAAATCATTCATACTGGAATTACTCATTAGTCAACTCAACACGACAAGATGTGAAAAAGATTGATCAATCAATCCAAGTAAGGCAGGATTTGACATTATTCACTGAGCACTTCAGATCCTCAACGACAACGTAACGTGAATAAAATGCAGTTAATGGAGATAACGAGTAAGAGAGATATTAGGGGAACTATTACACAGATAATATTGCTATTTAAGTCCACCTTCTCACATATTCTACTAAGGCGGAGTCAGAATTATAAGTTATTAGGTTCGCGATTCTAATATTTTTATGTTACTGAACCGAAATTCTAGCCGCCTCTGTTTACAACTCTTTAATACTGTATTAAGTTAAAACCAGTCAGACGATCTAGGAAGAGGAGCAATCTCTTTTTCTTTATATTTGATTGATTTTCTTATTTGATGTTATTAATCACTCCTGCTATTTATATTTGAGAAAGTGAAATGAATAAATTGCTTGTGGTATAAAAATACAAATTTAATTGATTTTATATAAAGCAGGTACAAATCATGGACAGAGCTAGCACGGATATTCGACACAATTCAATAATTTTGATCCATATCATATATATTAGTTGAGAAATTCACAATTTCTGGACTTATAACCTTCAAATTGTGAATCTGAGTCTAATATACTTTTCAACTTCAATACACATTACTAAATAAGATTACATTTGTCTTTTCTCTCTCAACTTCTTCTTCTTCTTTGTAGGGTTCATAGTACTATATGTATTTTAACAAGATCTTCCACATAGATAACAAACAACGGCTACGATCAATATCAATATGACCAAAGGTAATGAAATCACAATTACATCCATCTTCTTCTATTACTGCAATTTTTCCTCTCTATTAAAATTATATACTCCTGTGATTTCTCTCTCCTCCTGCATATACGAAAATCAATTTTTCAAATAATTATTTATTCTTTATTGAATAAGATAGGGAACAAGAAAATCAAAAAATGTATTAGAAATAAGGAAGAAATTTTTGGAAAATGCAAAACAAATCCTCTTGAATGTAGTTGTTAAATTTAGCCCATAAAAATATAATCTGATGAGTATGTATCTAATTTTTTTAATAATTAATTTGAGAAATTCCAAATTAACCCATTCAAAAGCTTAGACCAATTTGGGCTCATATTCACCATGAAAAGCTTATCACAAAATTAAAAAGTCAGTTTTTTTTGTTTGATATAGTCATAATAGAGGTACTCGTTCCAAACAAATCTTACTTTTTAATGACCATAAAAAGCTTATCATTACAATAAATTTGTAAGATTTTTTGTTTTGAATTGTTTTATACGATGGAGTTTGACTGCCCATAAAGCTTAAGGGAAAAAATTAGGATCTTTAAAATATGTGGTCTAAAATAAATTATTAGTAATATTTATGTAGCTGCAATAATCATATTAAAGATAAAGTAAGAAATTTAAAATAAAATTTTCTAAATATATGTGGAATGATACAAATTAATTTTTTGACATATCAAAAGGAAAATACATCAGATAACACATACTTACTGTATGTAATATTGGAAGAATTCTCAATATCAGAAGAACAAGTTTTTTCTTTAACGTTCCCACGAAATTTTTCCAAAATTATAGGGAGTATATAAAAGTCGAATTTAATATTTGGATATTTTTTGTATCGATCAGTGATCTAACAAATTATATAAATTGAGACAGAAAAAGTAAAAGAAGAAAGGGATATGTAATTTTACATACCTTGTGTAGAAAAACTAGTTAGATTGGATTTCCCCTATAATTCTGATGAAACAAAACAAAAACTCATATATACAGAGAGGGTAGAGAGAGTTTCAAGAAGCTTCTTTTTGAAGTGGAGAATGATTAAGCAAACAGAAAAAGAAAAAAAAAAAAAAGGAAAAGAGGAGATATAATAAAAACAAAACCATGAAGTCACATGCATGTGATACACTTTTTGTTAAATATATTTAATAAAAATGTAGTATAATTTAATTTTAAGATTCTCAATTTAAAATGAAGAATATATTCTAAACTCTCACCATCACTAGTTTAAAAGGATACTTTTGATAATTTGCATATCACTAAATCTCGCCAGTCCTTTTTAAATTTCTAATTTTTTTTTTATTCATTGAAAACCCTTTACTCCAAAAAGAAAACCCAAAGCACACTTTTATTTCAACTAAAGCGATAAAGATAAGAATACCTTGTCATGTTGCATGACGTCAGGGACACGAGTGCGATTCCCTTTTGACTTAGAGACCGATAACAAGGACGATTTTGTATTGGGTCGAATCGAATATAACTAATAAGAGCCGAGTACGTCATCTTCCGTGCCCACGCCTAATAAAGATCAGGTATATCTCTCCCCACGCCTACATGGCATTGAGAGTGCGTTTTTAACAACAAAGGCGTAGCGTCGACTTGCACATGCGGACGCTCTATCCCCTCCCATTTTATATATATTTTAGGACGTCAGCGGCCATTAAATGAATTATGCTTTTTACGAGAGAACTTTTCTTCTATATAAAGAAGGGTTTTCTTTATTGTAAAGGCAGGTATTATTTTTTAATAATACAACTTCTCACTATTTCTCTCTCTATATCAATCTCTCTATATTATTTATTCTTCTTTGATCTCCCCAGTGATTTTCATTGATAGTTCACACAATCTCGCTATATTCTTATCAGGATTTGTAACACAAAAATTATACATCTATCTTCGAGATTTATTATAGTTGATTACGATTTACCCATTCATAACTTTTGATTGTCCATAACATAAAGTAATCGATAGCTTTTGAGTCAAACAATTTGGCGACGTCTGTGGGGATTTCGAGAATCAAACCTATAGTATACACCCAAAAGATCAGATAACCACATCATCTATCTCCCACAAAAACCCAGAAATGGCCGAAAACAACACCAGGTCCACAGCTATAATGGAAGTCACCACCAACCTCTTAAGCTCCCTGAACGTGGTCGGTGGTAGCGCTACCATCAGCACCACCCCTGATACCACGCCAGAGATAGAAGTTTCACCTTTCCCGTCCGGGAACCTTGCGACCTTGCAGGACAAAGAAGCTTCCATATCCGCTACAAAAGGAGCACCCCCCCGCAGTTAGAAAGTTAATGGAAGAATGGTTGACGAATACCCTGAGCGGCTTAGTGGAAAAATCACCACAAAGCCACGCAAAAGCAGTACCAACGACGAGTATCGCTACCATAGCGGACGAGCAAGAGGAAACGCGAACCAATAACCAGCTCGTCGAGATGCAAACCCACGATGACAAACTGGCGTCCATTCTGAGAAAAATGGAAGAAATGGAGAGCGAAAATAAGGCCCTCCGCAACCAAATAAAAGAGCATTAGGATAGGGTCGACAAGATCCCCGGAGCGCCTAAACTGCTGCCCAAACGCAACATGGGAAGGTTCGTAGAATAACCCTACTCCGAGGAAGCCGCCCCTTTCACCATCCCGAAAACTTTCAAGATGCCTCATTATCTGAGGGTATACGATGGGACCACTGACCCCGAGGATTATCTAATCCATTATGTCACCGCCATAAAAGGCACTCTTAGCTGCCCGCCAAAGCAATCTCAACCTTCGAAGAAATGGCGGACAAGTTTGTCACCGCACACGCCGGCGCAAAGAAGGCATAGGTAAGGGTGAACAACATCTTCGTCGTCAGGCAAACCACGGGCGAGGGCCTCATGGACTTCCTCGCTAGATTCAACAGAGTGAGGATGAGCCAGCCAAACGTGTCGGAAGGCATGGCGGTAGCTGCCTTCCAGAACGGACTCAACAGGGACGGTTCCAGAGCGACTAAGTAACTACTAAGCCGGATCATGAAATATCCTCCCACAACTTGGGATGAGATCCACAACGCCTACTACGCCGAGGTACAAGCAGACGAAGATGATATCAATGGGCCGACCCGACGATTGACAACTATACACTCAAACACGAGGAAAGATCAACGTCATGATAGACGCCGAGAACTACCCCCTCGCCCCAGTAAAAAATGGCATCAGCCATACATGAGGTCCCCTCATCCGCCCCTCGTCATACAGACGCATTGCAACGACATCTAGCCCCGCTCAGGAATGAAAGAGGTACGCCCCCTGTGCTTTCATCACATAACATTTGTGTCTCTCCGTCAGAGATAGTGTACGCACTGGAAAAGCTTAGCACCAAGGTGAAGTGGTCTCAGAAAATGAAATCAGATCCCGCCACGAGGAAATCAAACGTCCTATGCTAATTCCACCAAGAGCGGGGACACGGGACCAAAGATTGCATAGGCCTGTGATAGGAAGTCGTCGGAATGCTAAACCAGGGATACCTAAAGGAGCTGCTTTGTTACAAGGGAAAAGCCAATTTTGCACGCAGACGAGAACAATCTCGCGGGCCACCAAAGCCACCCTTCCCGACACGGACAGTAAACATGATCATCGGAGACGGCGCCGATGTCGCTATCAACCATGTCAAATTTGCCAACACACACAGGCTTAAGCGAACTATCTCCCACGAACGGTACGATGACCTCGAAGGGAGTATCACCTTCGATAAGTCTAATGCCGACGATTTGTGTTTTCCCTATTATGACGCTTTAGTTATTGATTTGCGTATTGTTGATACGGACCTCAGGACAGTCATGATCGATAATGGAAGTTCTGCATCATCCATCCAAGAGTCATTTCACAGATGGGACTCGAGGATAGGATAATACCCCGTTGTATAACTCTAACTGGTTTCAACAATGTAGTGGAACGTACATCAGGAGAAGTGATTTTGCCCATCCTTACAGGGGGAGTCACGTTGGAGACAACCTTTCACGTAATGGATCAAGAAATGGTGTACAATGTTATCATCGGACGCCCGTGGACACATGCCATGTGAGTAGTCCCCTCAAGTATATACCAGGTGGTTAAGTTCCCTACCCCATGGGGGATATTGAGTATCAAAGGAGAGCCACGTGTCACACCTCCCTTTTTACTACCCCATATAATGTATGCCTGAATAGAGGCTTTTGTGTCGATCCGTTTGGAAAGATACGTAGGGTATACCTCGATGTTCAAATACCCGATACGGATATAATAACAAAGAGAAAGGAGTTTTTCCACACAAAAGACAATCGGTCCGGGATTTTTATTAAATTATCAGAGTCGCCACTTGGGAAAGAAACGGTGTCCCAAGTCACCGGTTAATCACGAATCCGACGAAGTTGACTCTGTTATTACAGTCCGCGAAACAAAGACCTGGATAAGGAACTCCTGTTAATCCAGGAGAAGGTGTTAGGCATTCCCGGATTCCGTGGTTTTAGCACGGTCGCTCAATCATCGTTCTCGAATCTTGTTTGACTTGTTATAGATTTTAACAGTACGTATGTGCTTTTACTTTAATATTTTACAGAATTGCGACATCGCGAAAACGCACTTCGAGTCACACCGCAACCACTACGCCTGTGACTTTTGGTACATTTTGGCTTTGCCGGGATCTAGGATTTGAGTTGCACCAAGTGCACACTCGTTCATAAGGAAGGTATATTAAACCGTGCCTAATAGAGCCTATAGGCTTTTAAATCTTTTGGGGGAAGCTATGAAATTTGCTAGTAGCCTTCCCCCTATTCTACTTATAAATTATCTCATTACTAAAAGGGGGCCCCGTTATTTAGTGTTGTGCGAGGCTCGTCCCAATTACATTTTAGAGTCCAACCCTATCGTTTAACTATATATTTCTATATATATTTTTTCCTTAGTCATTTTTTAGTACTAAACAATTCTAAAAATGAGTCCAGGCCCATGTTATTTCTGTTGTTATTGGGCTTGGATCGCTGGAATGAGCTTTAATGCATTATAAAACGCGTCCAGGTCTTAGAGACCCAAATCCAACTTGGGCTTTCACTTGATAGCCCAACAAACGTACAAGCATAGTCCAGGCCCACGCTACATTATCAGGCCCAGACTTTTTTGAAGTAATTAAAACAGAAATGTAAATAAAACAAATATACAAAAATAAGAATGAAATCAGAATATTTTTATTTATCAGAAAAGGGAAGTCAATATACAAGATGATCCATGTTGACCCTTGGTTATGACTAACTCTAATATATAAGCACCAGCTAGTCGAATTCTTTTTGTTTTTGCTATATGACTTAACTAGCATTGAAACTATTGAGCTAATGAATTAAGAGAAAGAAGTTTTTAACCATGTGAAGCTTTATTTAATCAGTCTGAATAGAGCTAATGCTAACCAAATAACCTAAGAGTAATTGATTAATGGTATACATACAAGGTTAAGTTACTGGATTCTCTACGACTTATACTCGTTCATTATCACATATTTAGTTGTAAATGCCTCATCACTTCTGTTAACTGTTCTTCCCATTTCGAACTAGTTTGCCTCTATATGTGAGTTTACATACGTGATTAATTACTGAAATTAGTACAAACCAAGCTTATCTGATCCCACAAATCTGGTTTTAATCGAATTACTACTTCATTTTAACTGTTTCTCTGTTAAGCCCATTTAAACTAGATATTAGTTTCAAATCAGATTACCTATGTTAATTGGTCGAGCTTATTGCTAGTGATTCCTATTAGAGTCATTCGACCTTGTTTTAAAGGTTTACCTATTTAACTAAGTGATTTATGACTATGACTATACTACCACTAATATACTAGCTATTACATTGTTTGTTTTTGTTTTTCTACTTGTATACACTATACTACATCAATATTACAGATCTAAGCTAATTCTAAACAGCTACGAAGATATTATACTACAAAATACAATATAATGTATGGATCAAGCTGGAACTTCATTTTATTTCAGCACTTCCATTACAGCTTCATTTGAATAGAAGTGTACCTGAATCAACAAGTAGAAACCAATGAGTTCTAGGGATTTAAGCAAGTAATTCAGCAACAGACTCAAGCAGCAATGCAACAGTGGGAGATTGAATATCAACGAACAAAAACCACAGCAATAGCAAACAGAGATCCAAGCGAAAACTCGAGCAGAAAATCCACACACAAATAAGCTTAACCAGTGACTGCTACCTCCAATGCAGGAAAAACTACTAGCTATTAATATATTTTTTCTCTGAACTTTTCCTTATCAAAAGCCAGCCCCTATTTCACTCTTTTTGGGGGTATATATAGGTGTGAGAGTGGCAGATTTCTTGGGGAGAAAGAATGGGATTAAATCCCACTTCTCCCCCTTTAAAATTGCTAAACTTACACTTAGACCATATTTTCAGTTAAAAGATCCCTTCCAGCATGCGCTGGAAGGTTCTATTTGATTCCCTTTTAAGGGTTTTACCAAAGTATCCCTAAGGGTTGAAGATTTTTACTGATTTTCCTTTTTAGGGAGACCATTATACCCTTTAATCTCTGCAAAATTGCAGAAATCAGGGGTACAAATGACTCCCATATCCCTATATGTTCCATATAATTCACTATTTTACCAATTTGGCTTCCTTTTATACCCTTAGTGTCATTGTTGATTTACCCGATCTACCTAGGTCAGGTTTTTAGCATTTTTGCTAATGGCCAGTCCTTGTATTGGTATTTAAGGACTGGCCAATTCTACTTTAAGGAACTATTTCAATTTTAGCCTCTTTTGTTTCATTTTTAGTTAATTAAGACCATTTTATTTCATTTTTAAACTAATTGCAGGACTAACCTGCTTTATTGTTGTATTTAAACCATTTAAGATTTAGCCAGTCTCAAGTTGAGACTTGGCTTGGGTAATTGAAACCCATTTGCTGAACATAGGCTGGGCTAAGGCCTTTGCAGGCCTAGCCACCTGTGATTCAGGGCTCAAATGAGCCTTGGTAAGTCTGAACTTGCAGACTTAACCAATTATTTACATAATTAGCCTATTTAACTGAACACAGGCTGGGCTAAGGTCTTTGCAGACCTAGCCACCTGTGATTCAGGGCTCAAATGAGCCTTTGTGAGTATGTACATTGCAGACTTGCACCACTCATTTACATAACTAACCTATTTAACTGAACACAGGCTGGGCTAAAGTCTTTGCAGACCTAGCCACCTGTGATTCAGGGCTCAAATGAGCCTTGGTGAGTCTGTATTTGCATACTTGCACCATTTGTTGCACAACTAGCCCTTTTAAGGTGGGCCAGTGTGCTGGACCTTGTAGAGTTGATCAATTTGCAAAATTGACCACTCTTTGGTCACTTATTATCTTATAACCTATGGTTGTTTGATTTTTAGTTTTAAACCTATTTCAAAACTAACCATTTTATGGAACTTAGTACTATGACAGCTATAACCAATCCCCTAAAGTTAATGAGTATTAATCATATGCTCATACTAACAAGAACTATTGCAAACTCAGTCATTTTCAACATGTAATTGCACACATAGCCACATGAGACCAAACATTGTGTATCAATTAATTAAAACTCAGAAAGGGGAAATTTGATAGTGCTGAATCTCAATCAATCAATTCACATAACCCAATTTCATGTGGCAATGTGTCAAGCAATATCAATTAGACTTAATTACAACTAATTCATGTTAGATGATACATTAAAAAAACCCCAAAATCTTCAAAGTTTATGAGCATAGACATACACAGAAGCTAAACTCTCACAAACAGTCAGTAAGAGATGAAACATGGCTTAATCAAACATAAGGGTCAAAGGATCTATAAGAATGATCTCAATTAGACCCACTAGATCAACCCAATTTCAATATAGAATATGACAAACAAGATGAAGGTGCAGAACAGAAGGACATGGAGAAAATAATGAAGGAAAAATCCTAAATCTATCATGCCAAAGGATAGGAGAGAGAACATGGTCATCAAAATGCATGTGAAAGACCATAAAGGGTGTTATTAGAGTAAAAAAACCCTTGAGTAGGCATGAAAATTAAACTGCTAATCCTAGAATTAAACTGAGCATGAAAAGAACCAGAAGAGAAGAATCATTCAACTATTGAGAGTTTAACAAAGATAAACTAACACATAATGAGAGTCCAAAAACTTAAACATGCAAAGAAGATATCTAAAACCAACAAGATGAAGAGGCCTAATACTAACAGAGGACAAAGAAGAAGAAAGATATCAAGGTCAAGTCTTCAAAACAAAGAATCAGAACAAAAATCCAAACAAACAAGATAATCCTAGTATAAGAGATGAATAACGATGACTAAACAACTAATCATGTAAAGAATCATAAAGAGAGGAACAGTCATGCTGTTTGAAAACTAACAGATCGATAATCACAAAAACCAAGAAGATGAAGAAGAAAGGGTGAAAGATAGATCTTTTTAACTCAGAAGAAACAGAACATGACTTAAAACAAACAAAACAGAAGAAAGATATGAACAATGAGCAAGTTAGAAAAAACCCTAATACTAACAGATAAAGCACAAGATATCAAGATCTAGAAAAAAGAAAAACAGACAGAAACATCAAGATAAAAGCAAGAAAAAACATGAATATGAACACACAGGGGGAAGCAAATAATCACAGAAGAGGGTTGTAGAAGAGGTGAGGGAGAAGACGAAGATGGAGAAGAAAGGGGATTTGGGCGGCTAGGGTTAGGGGTTTCTAAAAATGGCCGGTCTTCAACACGACCGAAGCCTTTTATAGGCGAAGGGGCTAAGGTGATGTGGGCTGTTGGTTTGATGAAGATCAACGGCCACCAATCGCGTTACTAAAGCGACGTCATTTTGTGACAAATGAAGCCCAGACTATTGACCATTAGATCAACTCGAACGGACGGATGAGATTCGATCTCACACTTAACTAATTGAATTAAATCAGGATTGATTCTCAGCCGTTGGATTTGGTGCAACGAACGGCTGAGATCACTGATCACTTGATGGCTTGGACCGGACTCTTTGGGCTTAAGGACTGGGCCACTATTTTGGAATTCCTTTGGCCCAGTCTCACTATACTATGTATTGTTTTTGTATTTTCTTGATGTTTTAATTATTTTTATGTATTTTCTTTTTGTATTTTGTTTTCTTTTCTTTTGTATTATTTAAATTATTCAATTTCCTACTTGCACTAATTTTCCTGATATTTTTTGGTAATTTTCAACTATTTTTTCCTAATTTCCGCTATTAATGCTCTTTTTGTTGATTTTCTTTTAACTACTTAATTCAAAAATGTATGTATTTAACCTATATTTTTTTATTTTCTAATTTTAATTATTTAAACACATAAAATGCATTTAATTTCAAACAAGACATGCAATTACACTCAAAAATATTATTTTATTTTTAATTTTGGAATTTTGTTTGCCTAGTGCAAAAATCATGTGCTCACACCACGCACAGCGCAAGAGTGTTACAAGATAACATAGCATTGCTCCCACACCCGATAGTTGAAAGGGGCGAGCGCAGAAGCATAGCAATTAGCCATGTTGGGAACCAAAATGGACACGACGACCGATACCATCAAAGATCTGGACATTGTGGAGGCCTGCAAAGCGACGATTGAGGACCTCGATCCGGTTGAGCTGGATCGTCGCGACCCCAAAAGTAAAGCATACATCGGCCATGGGCTCACCAACCCAAGTAAGTATCGCAAATTTTTAACTGACCATGCAGACATATTTGCTTTTTCCCATGCAGACATGACAGGGATCTCGACGAACATTGCTACCCACAAACTCAACGCCGATCCGTTACATCCGCCGGTAAGACAAATCAGAAGAAAATTCAATGTCGCGATCAACGAGGCAGTCCACGAAGACGTGGACAAATTACTCGCCAATTGCTCTATTAGAGAGTCATAGTACCCACAGTGGGTCACCAATATAGTGATGGTCAAAAAGAAGAACGGAAAATGGAGAATGTGTGTGGACTTCACCGACCTGAACAAGGCATGCCCCAAGGACTCCTTCCCCCTCCCGCACATCGACCAACTAATCGACGCTACTACCGGACATGAACTGCTAAGTTTTTTGGACGCATATTCCGGTTATAATCAAATCTTAATGGCTGAAGAGGACCAAGAAAAAACCACGTTCATCATGTATCAAGGTATATACTGCTACAAAGTGATGCTTTTTGGGCTCAAAAATGCGGGGGCCACGTATCAAAGATTGGTCACCAAGATGTTCAAAGAACAGCTCGGCAAGACCATGGAGGTTTACATCGACGACATGATAGTAAAGTCTGCTAGAAAAGAAGATCACATCAGCCACCTGCAAGAGGCCTTCAAAAAAATGAAAAGGTGTGGGATGAAATTGAATCCCGAGAAATGCACCTTTGGCATGGAGTCAAGTAAGGTTTTAGGTTTTCTCGTGTCCTAAAGGGGCATCAAAGTCAACCCTGATCAAATCAAAGCAATCGCCTCAATACCTAAAGTGCTCAACAGCAAAAAGCAAGTCCAGAAATTTACATGTCGGATAGCTCCCCTCTCCAGTTTCATTTCTCGATCCTCGGACATATGCCACAAATTCTTCAGCATCCTGAGAAAAGACAACGGATTCCATTGGAACGAAGAATGTGTCAAAACCCTGCAAGAACTAAAAGCGTACCGGTCATCACCACCACTACTGTCAAAGGTGGAACCACGCAAACCTTTACTGACATACCTGGCCTTATCGAAAGTCACAGTCAGCGCGGTGTTGGTTCGCGAAGTAAAAGGTACCCAATCACCTATGTATTACATTAGCAAAACAGACGCCGAAACATGATATCCACACCTCGAAAAATTGGCTCTGGCACTGGTCACGGCTTCGAGGAAGCTGAGACCCTATTTCCAATGCCATCCCATCAAAGTAGTGACCACTTTTCCCCTGAGGAGCATCTTGCACAAGCCCGAACTACCGGGCCGGCTCGCCAGATGGGCCATAGAGCTTAGCGAGCTAGACATCACATATATTCCTAGAACCGCCATCAAGTCGCAAGTCCTTGCCGACTTTGTGGCTGATTTCAGCGCCAAAATATCACCGGAGGCGAAAAAGGAAGCCCTACATTTTGCCTCGAGTACCAACCTCTGGACTCTCTACACTGATGGGGCTGCAAATGCCTCGGGATCAGGACTGGGACTCGTCCTCGATGTCCCTACGGGAGAAACTATTCGCTAGTCCATACGATGCCCCGATATGACTAACAACGAGGCAGAATATGAAGCCGTTATTGCAGGTATAAAGTTAGTCGTCAGGCACGGGTCCCACCGACTCATCTTGCACTACAACTCACAATTCATGGTAAATCAAGTCACCGGGACTTATCAAATCAAGGAACAAAGGTTGCAGAAACATCAAGCGGAAATCCACAGGTTAATGGCACATCTCGATGAATGTCGCTTCGAACAAATTCCTAGAGCGCGCAATTCCGAAGAAGATGGTCTGGCCAAGCTGGCTGCGGCCGCCACAAGCCTAAAACGAAAGCATCATCACTCTCCTTCACTCAGCAATCGATCACACTGAGGTACTCTCCTTACATCTAACTTGGGACTGGCGCAACCAATTTGTATCATACTTGTAGGATGGAACTTTACCGCCTGACAAAAAGGAAGCAAAAAATCTTCGCATGCAGGCAGCAAGGTACTGCATGATAAACAATTACCTCTACAAGAGGACTTTTGGAGGACCCCTGGCCAAGTTCCTAGGCCCCAACCAGACAACACCGGTACTGGAGGAATTTCACGAAGGCCATTGTGGCGCCCACACAGGAAATCGAGTACTCGTGTGATGCCTGGTGCGAGCTGGATACTACTGGCCTATCATGAAAAAAGATGATGCAGAGTACGTCCACCAGTGCGAAAAGTGTCAAACGTTCGCCCCTTTGATACATCAACCAGGGGAACCCCTCCTTTCAGTCACTTCGCTATGACCCTTCATCAAATAGGGAATGGATATAATCGGATCACTACCCGTCGGATGAGGAAAGGTACGCTTTTTATTAGTTTTAACTGACTATTTCTCCAAGTGGGTGGAAGCAGGTGCCTACGCCCAGATTCGCGAGCAAGAGGTCATCGCCTTCATCTGGAAAAATATCATATGTCGCTTTGGCATCCCCAAAAAAATCACCTGCGACAATGGGCGATAGCTCATCGGCAGAAAAAAATCGACTTCTTCGACAAATGGCGTATCAAAAGAATACTCTCAACACCGTATCATCCTGCCGCCAACGGTCAGGCAGAGTTGTCCAATAAAACCATATTGAGTTATTAAAAAAGAAGCTCGAAGACGCCAAAGGATTATGGCCCGAGCTATTACCAGAAGTGCTATGGGCATACAGAACCACCCATAAGTCCTCCATAGGAGAAACACCTTACTTGCACCGTCATACCAGTCGAAGTCGGTGAGCCAAGTCTAAGGTACTCGCATACAAGCAGAGAGGAGAATGATACGAATCGACTCCAAGATCTTGATGAAGCCGAAGAAAGAAGAGAGATGGACCACATTAGGCTGGTGGTCCAGAAACTACAGATCGAAAGATATTACAACAAGAAAGCAAAAATTCGACCGCTCAAAATAGGTGACTACGTGTTAAAAGCCAAGACACTATCATCCAAGGACCCCAGCGAAGGAAAGTTGGGCACCAATTGGGACGGACCCAACAAAATCACCGCAACAGCGGACAAGGGTTCATTCCAACTAGAAACCATGGATGGGAAAACGCTCCAAAACAAGTGGAACATCTCCCACCTCAAGTATTTCCATTTCCAGAAAGAGTATCCCCCGAGTCGTACTCTTTTTCCCTCATTCGAGTTTTGTCCCAATTGGGTTTTCTCTGAGAGGTTTTTAACAAGGCGATGAAAGAGATGCTCGGAAATGCTTAGGAGGCCAATCTGATACACCAAGCGTTCCGACAATCGGCACGAATGGCATATCACAGGGATTAAGGCTATGGCCATCTCCAATGTATGAAAGGCTACGGCCATCTCCAATGTATGAAAGGCTACGACAATCTTCAATGTATGAAAGGCTATGGCCATCTCCAATGTATGAAAGGCTACGTCCATCTCCAATGTATGAAAGGCTACGGCCATCTCTAATGTATGAAAGGCTACGGTCATCTCCCATGTATGAAAGGCTACGGCCATCCATAAACGCCAAGAGGCTAAGGCCATTAATAGCGTATAAGAAGGCTATGGCCATCTCCAATGTACGAAAGGCTACGGCCATCTCTAATGTATGAAAGGATATGGTCATCTCCCATGTATGAAAGGCTACGGCCATCCATAAATGCCAAGAGGCTAAGGCCACTAATAGCATATAAGAAGGTTATGGCTATCTCCAATGTACGAAAGGCTACGGCCATCTCCAATGTATGAAAAGTTACGGCCATTTCCTATGTATGAAAGGCTACGACCATCCATAAATGCCAAGAGGCTAAGGCCATTAATAGCGTATAAGAAGGCTATGTCCATCTCCAATGTATGAAAGGCTACGGCCATCTCCAATGCATGAAAAGGCTACTGCCATCTCCCATGTATGAAAGGCTACGGCCATCCATAAACGCAAGAGGCTAAGGCCACTAATAGCATATAAGAAGGCTACGGCCACCTCCAATGCATGAAAAGGCTACCGCCATTTCCCATGTATGAAAGGCTACGGCCATCCGTAAATGAAAAAGGCTAAGGCCATTAATAGCGTATAAAGAGGCTACGGCCACCCATAAAAAAAAAGAAGGATAAGGCCACCAACAACGTATAAATAAGCCACATCCATACACAAATGCATAAGAGGCTATGGCTACCCCTAAACATGCGAATGGCCAAGGCCAATGACAAAACAACGCACTCGACTCGACCCGACACGATCGCAGCCGAGGGAAAAGCAACAGCCACTTCAAAACAAACAAGCAGCTGGGACCAGAGTTGATTCAACCTAACTACGACAAGTTAACGCAATAAAAGTCTATACCATATAGTGAGTACGCAAGACAAAAAGTGCGAAAGAAGACATAAACACAATAATATGCATGTATTACTACAAATCATTTACAATCAAGACGTCTCTTCGACTACAAAATCAAAATAAGAATTTAACCTAACTACCACCCTGGCCTTTGCCACCCCCTACTGCACCAGCCGTGCCGTCCCCACGGTCATCACCGCCCTCAGTCAGGAACAACAAAGAAATCGAGGACCCCGTGCCCAGCTGATTCACATCCGCAAAGGTATATCCCGCCGAGCCCAGGGAATTAGGGTTATACCCACAAGCTTCTCGTGCAACCCTAACCTGACGACGATGGTCTTCTACCTCCACCTCAGTGGCCCTACTGACGGCCCGTAGTTCCTCAAAAATTGTCCGCCTTGCCTCGACGTACACCCACATGTCATGCGCTTCACGGGATACGTCGTCGATAGGACGGGCCGCTGTCACTTGCTGAAGAGCGTCCACCTCGGTCGCTTTGGCCCTGAGCTCAGTAGTTAAAGCGTCAACTCTGGAACGCAACTCAGCTGCCTCTACCATCGCCACATGGCCAATTTCCAACTCTTCCTCCTTCTGTCGAAGGAGATTCTCCACCTCGGTGTTTCGAGCCACAGCGGCCATTAAGTCTGCATCTACCTTTTCAAACTGGGTCATACGCTCTCGCAGCCGACTCTCCGCCTGCTCCAACCCCTTGCGGAATACTTGAAATTGTGGGTCCTGGGTATAAAGGTCCGCCAGCGTCTTATGCTTGCCTCGGACCTCCCTGTACTTCTTCGTCGCCTTCTTAAAGGTGGCATTCTTTTTCCGATCATGCCGGCCTCGCTCCACTTTCAAAATAAGGTTCTGAAAGAAAAAAGAAAAGAAACAAAACCCAAATTAGCACAAGCCTCAAAGCTTATAGTAAAACAACAAGAAACAACAACATAGCTTACCTGCAAAGCTGCACCAGCGACTCGACGGGATAAGTCCTGTCGCTTACATCTCTTAAGGTTTCGGTCTCAGCGGTCACGCACAGTAAGGTCATGTCCGCCGCAGCCTGCTCACTGTCTAACAATAGATTATATCTCGTTGGGATCATAAGCACATGGTTAGGCCCCGTCGTCGCCATGTCCACCCGAGCATAGTCCTCTTGCGGCACGTCCGCAGGTATAGGAGCTCATCCAGAAGCTACTTCTCCCTCGCCAGCAGCCAACTCGGTGACAGCCGGTACACTACCTCCTTCGACTTGAGGGGAAGCAGTGTCGCCTAAAACTTCCCGCAGAAGGGCCGCCCTCTCTGGTTGAATAGCATCGCACATGAAGACCGGCCTTGACTCAGGATGGCGAGTAACCGCCTTCCTGCGCTCTATGGCTACGCCTTTGCCGAGAAGTAATAGGCGCCTTTTTCGCTCTAGCAACTCATCGCCTTCGGAAGCCTCCTCTTCGGCAGGAGGAGATGGAGGCGAAAGGTCTTCCTTATTCGTCGGTTCGACTACCGACTCGACTACGGGATGAGTAGTCTCAGAAGCGTCCTCGATAGAGGGCTCCCGAATTACACCCTCGCCCTCAGAGCGAACAGCGTCAGAAGCATTCTCACTGGATACCTCCACATCTGCATGCTCGCCCTCAGGTCGAGTAATCTCAGGAACGTCCCCACCTATAAGTTCTTGAACTACATGCTCGAAGCCGACGAGGAAGCAGCGACTCGACGTCTTTTCCTTCTTCGTGGGACACTTCGGGCTGCCAACACATTAACCAAGGGAAAGGTACATCAGAGAATGCGGTACCAAAGAAAATGGTCGCCAAACCAGAAACTGACGCAATACCTGGAAGGCCATATTTCTTGGTCAACGCCACCCACGTCCTGCATTCTTCGGCGAGTGGGATCAACCGCCCCATCCATTCCCTAATGTCCGGCATGGACGGGGGCGTGGACGCCCTAGCTGCAAGTACAAAAAAATACAAGAGGTTTTGTCGATCGAGTAGGCATAAATAATTGAAAATATTAAGCGCATCAAACGATGCTTACGTTCGGGATTCCACGCTTCAGGGAATCCAGCGGTGTCCGCCACAAAATCCGAGGTTCGGACAAAGAAAAATTTCAACCAAAACTGACGGTTGAGCTTATCGTCCGTTTCGACGACCAAATCCTTCATCCCGCGATTCTTCAGCTGCAACATCGTGCCCCTCATGAATCCAGGACTAAACAATTGCAGCAGATGGTGTATTATGACGTCAAGTCCGTCCCTCTCGGCATAAGTCATTAATATACGACGTATTTTCCATGTATAGGGATTGAGTTGGGCCCGACATATGTTATAAAATCTACACATCCCTTCATCCAACAGGTTGATGGGAAGACCACACCCAATTATGAAGGGGTATTCATAAAAGGCACAAAATCCCTACATGTGTACGTTGGCGAAATCTCCCCCGGCCGCTTCCATAACTATCGTGTCCGAAATCTGACAAGAAACAAGCAGGTCGCCCAACTGTGACGTAGAGAATTTAGACTTCTCCCATGCAGGAGCTGTACACCTCGAGGGAAAATCCCTTCAAATATATAGTTCCCGAGGAAGCACATTATCTATGGAAAGAGGGACAAGAGGCTTTCGGGCCTTTTCCCACCTTCCGAAGACGGAGGAACCCTAGAAGTGGCCTCATCCTCGTTTCCTTCACGACGACGACTACCCTTCGCCATAATCAGTCTTTGATCAAAGATGGGACACGTCAACAAGCTTGTAAAGTTATAAAGCAAACTCTGAAAGTCAAAACGTAAAGTTGCTAAAAGTCACTCTGAAAAGAACAAAGGCACGGAGAACTTTTTCTTGAAGAGATCCAAAGAATAGAAAAACTTAAAACCCCTTCCTATTTATAGTACCCTAATACACGGGATTCGAAGAGGTGAGTGTCGAAGAAAGGGGCGGGAAACTGAAATGTCATATCGCCTCCTGACCTGCCTCGGGAGCAGTTGTAATTATGACGTATGCCGCCAGTGGCGTCAGTTCAAAAAGCAAGCCACGTGCCCATATATGGACGATGCCACGGTGAGTCGATCTATCCCCATATTACAGACGTATGTCTAATACATCTCCAACAGGTGGAGGGACTAACTGTATGGGATCGAATTGGATATAAGTAATAACAGTCGTGTACGTCTCCTCCCACGCCCACGCCTGATAAAGGCCAAGCATATCTCTCCCCATGCCTACATGGAGTCGAGTGTGCGTTTTCAACAACAAAGGCGTAGTGTCGACTTGCACATGCGGACGCTCTGTCCCCTCCCCCTTTTTATATATTTTTAGGATGTCAGCGGCCCTTAAATGAATTATGCTTTTTACGAGAGAACCCTTCTTCTATATAAAAAGGGGTTTTCTTTATTGTAAAGGCAGATGTTATTTTTTAATAATACAACTTCTGACTATTTCTCTCTCTATATCAATCTCTCTATATTATTTATTCTTCCTTGATCTCCCCAGTGATTTTCATTGATAGTTCACATAATCTCGCTATATTCTTATCAGGATTTGTAACACAAAAATTATAGATCTATCTTCGGGATTTATTATAGTTTACGATTTACCCTTTCATAACTTTTGATTGTCCCTAACTTATAAAGTAATCGATAGCTTTTGAGTCAAACAGATTTAATAAAATTTTAGTAGTAAAATTTGGGAACGATAGTGTGAACGTAACTCTACCTCGAAGGAATAAAGAATTTGTCTCCGAAAGAACCTCGGCTCAAGAGGATAAAAAGATAAAAGGAGATAATATCAGTATCACTACAGAAATTATTGGAAAAATAGGAACAACATTAAATCCAGAAGGAAAATGCCAGCAAAAGCGATAGCTAGTAAATAGGTCCGGCACTGAAAAATAAAATAGTAAAACACGACATTGCCAATAGCTATCTAGACAAATATCCTACCAAACTAATCTCACAACGACACAAAGACAAGATCCAATTACCTCCTAAACTACAACCCTAATACTCGATCTTCATGTCTATACTATCAAGTGCCTCGAGAGTGATAACAGTAATGTCCAAATCAACTAGCCTGCACTCCAATATCATATAATATTGTTAATGTGGCCTACCAAAACTTAAATAGACGAACTGCCGGGCAACAAAAACTAACAAAAAAATTTATTCACCAAAACTAAAACAGATAAAAAAAAATCAAAGATTTGTACAGTAACTGAGCTAGCAACAAAACACTGAAAATCGCAAACGAATACAGGTGTAATTACCACTGGTTGGCATATTATTATCCTTTTACCTTTCAAGCAGTCAAATCCTTTCCCTGTTGTGTGATCATTTCATAATATTGTATTATATTATATTGTATCATTTTGATATATATAATATTTAAATAAATTATATTTTTTACCTCATCAATTTATCATTCATCCATCAACAATATGAATAATAAACTTGGAATTATAAAGAAAAAGGCATGAGGTAGACTTATTATATAAAGATAGGATAAAGTATATAATAAGATTATATAATAATAAGGAAAGCAAGATGAAAGGAAAAAATAAGATAACACAAGCACATGAAATCAACCGTTCTATAAAGTAGCACTTTTTGTTGTTACGTAAGGATGAATTTAAAGATATATAATAAAATTAAATAAGAATTAAAAAAAACATTGTGTTAAAAGTAAAAACAGGTAACACCATCTAAACAAACTGTCAACTAAAACCACCACAAAAAGTGGTAAGATAGTAACAAGATGTTGACTAAGTGTAACTAGAAGCATCAAATAAAGGTATTTCAACATGGGAGCAAACTCCATCTGCAGCAACTTCATGAAATATATTAAGCTTTTGATCTAGAAGTAATTCAATAAAGGCTAAGTTTCAACTATGTAAAAAGGGAGAAAACTACAATTTTTGCAATTAACATCTTTTCCCGCCTTTTTAACCCCGTTTCATTTCACCGCTGCAGTTTTACATAACCTCGTTACAACTTCTTATCCTATTTGTATACAAGATTTGAGGTACAAGGGGGTTGGGTGAATATAAGCTGCAAGATTCAAATACACATGAGAAATACAAGGGAGGGAGAGGGTAAGAACAGTACAGAGAGAGAGAGAAAGAGAGGGGGAGAGAGAGGAGCAAATTCATAGCAACTAAGCACAAGTCTAAAAGTGGTAATCACCGGTCAGTTGCTATGAACCAAGAAACAAGTGTTACAAGCTGAAAGGGGCTGCTGAAGGTGACATTACTTTGCGCGGTGCAGCTCCACTGGCCTCCTGGTTTCCTACTGGCTTATTGGATAGTCGACGTTTATAGCGTTTGAGGACAGATGCCAAGTTTTCTTTCCCTTTTGGGAAAGCTACATCCCCTGCAGCAGTGCCTGTTCGTCCCTTTCGACAAGAGATTGCCATCTCCACGTCTTTGATCATATCTAAGAGCATCGGTGCAGTTGTGCATTTTCCTCGCCCCTGTTTTGCTTGTGGCGGCAGACTTCCATTTGAAATTGGAGGGGGGCTTGACTTCTGCTGCCGGCCAATTGGAATTTGAAGACAAAAACAATGACTTGTTGGAGAACGGGGCTTGGAGAATGCCAGATCGATTATGCCCTGAAGTAGGTAAATGTTTCATTAGATGCATAACAAGACCAAGAAATCCCCAAACACCAGTGGCACAAATAATAAAACATTTCCCAAGACCAACTTAAGTAGAGCACCTCACATAGTTACGAGAAGGGATATGTCAATCAAACAAGATACCCCAACAGTAAAGCAGTTTTTTAGCATGAGTGTAAGCAATCACATAGTTACTGACTAAATACATCTAAATATTTCGTTCCACGGAGAAAAGGGAGGTCAGTTTCCAATGGTTTCTTTGAAATTCTTTTACCACTTGTTTCTTTCCAGAAACGAGAAGCTAACCTTAAATTACACCAAAAGGCATCTTTCATTTCCAAATGCTTAAAGTTTCCTTTTCAACAACAAACATAAGTGGAGTCTGGGGAGGATAGTGTGTACGCATACCTTTGACGTTACCCCTTCCTAGAAGGTAGAGAGTCCGTTTCCGATAGACCCTCGGCTCAATATAAAGTTTCCTTTTCAATATAAAATAATTGGAAAAAAAATCAAAGAAATAGAAACTTTACCCACTTTACTGGATAATGTTACTTAACAGCCAAAGTGTCAATCAAATGAGAAATGAAAAGGCATGAAATATGAGGGTTTACCTGAAGACGGTTGAGAACATAGGTATATTTTCCCCACAGCTCTGGCCTACTTTCCATAAGTGAAAGCTCGAGAATTCTGTGAATGCACCATACACCGAAGCTAACAATGAGATCTACTTTCCAAACACATCCTTCCCCACAGTGAGGAACTGAGTCAACTGAGAACTTGGTGTAATCCATCTCTTCAGGTTTTGGAGCAGAAACAGAACCAGGTTTCCTGTTGGAAGAGAAATGTGATTCGCCAATGTTGGTCAATCTACTTATCTCCCTAGTTTCAGCCTCATAGAGAAATTTCTCTCTTGCAGCAATCCGATCAATAAGATCCTCATCAGCCCCATCATCTTGCCTAAATAACCACTCCGATCCTTCCAGTTTCAAAAGTTTGACGACACAACTTCTGAAAGATCGAAGCAGCTTAGCTTCCAAGTCGACTGTAGATGTGCTCTCTGGAGTAGATGAACTCTGCATATTTCCATGATCACTGCTAGCAGCAACATCCGTCTTACCAGCTACACCAAATTGCTCAAAAGGCTGTCTAGACCACAGGGATCCAGATCCAGAACCAGTCCCTGAATTGGAGGAGCTATACTGCAACGAGAAAGCATCTCTACAGACTTTAGATGGCGAATGTTCATACCTCTGAGGACCACCTGCCCTCAGTGAACCAGTCATATAGGCTTGTTCGTATGTTGATCGACCAACAGACGGTCCATATCCCATGGAATTATACCATTGAGCTCTCCCATCTGAGAGTGCAGAATCTTGGCGAGGAACATAGCGTCCTGATATATCAGGCAAGCTGTAATACTTCTTCGAGTTGGCTGCGCCAGCAACGCTCTCGGCAATTTCAGTAGAGCTAAGGTCAGTAAGAGTGTTGACGGGCTGCAAGGAATTATTTCGGGCTACAGGGACATTTCCAAAACCAGGTGGTGCTCGACTACTCACTCCACTCTGAGGTTTTTGTCCCAAAGCACGAGCAAATGGTTCAGCATAGTTTGACGACATTGATGATGATACAGAACGAGGAGATGGTGACTCCAGTTGCCCATTTAAGTAGTCAGATCCTCTTTCTTTAGCAATTTGATTAAGGTAAGCAGTAATCTGATATCCATGCACAGTAGCAGGCTGCTGATCATAGCCAGCAGAAGACGCCGGGATCCGCATACTGGAATAGCGCCTCTCACCTGAGTCAAGTATGTTGCTGTTGGAACTTTGCACATACGCATCTAGTAATTTCATATGGCTAGACCACGAAGATGGCTCCTTTGGGACTCTATAAGTAGAGTCCACAGTGCCTGCTGCGTATTGCTGCTTCGGAGAGTATATATTTGAGTTGATCAAAGACTCAGGTACCCTTGCACTCCCAGATGGAATATACGCATTATTAAAATCACTCCTGCTGCTCTCCATTTTTAATGACGCAGGGGCAGGTTTTGGGTCCACCTTTGAATCCAGACCAAGTATTATATCCAGTTTCTTGGACTTCGCTTGTGGTGTGGCCGCCCCATGGTAATCAAAGAGCTGCCCCCAGAACTCATCTAGAACTATTGTTAACTGCCTCCTAGCTGCACGACCAAGACCTGCTAATCTTGATAGACTTCCGGTACCACTCCCTGTGTCCTCTTTGCCACTAAGACTCTTGAATGATCCCGGACCATCAGAAATAAAAGATTGGGTGTTGTTCTCAGATACTCCTTTATCGGGCTCCCACGAATCTCCTTCGTCATCCTTGTCATTGGCCATGTCCCCTTCAATTCTGAGTGTCTTCTCTACAACATCCACAGATTCATCGGTGGTACTGAAGACGCTGGTATCCACAGATTCAACACCAGACACCTCATTACAAACACTTTTTGCTGCGGCAGTTTCTCCTGCTGGTGCAGATACTTCAGGTTGACTGAGAGGAGGAGCTGAAAATGTTGTTTCAGATTTGCTCTCATCAATGGTAGCCAAGTGAGGGGCCTTCTCATAATCCAAGAGTGATTCCGGCAAGATTTGATCAGGATCTGGAGTTGATAAATCTGGAAGGCCAACCAAGGATTTTTCTGCATGAAATGCAGCTTCTTGCTTTTGGGTGGACCTTTCTAGACTAAAGGTAGAATCACTCGCATCGAATTGATTACGCTCCAGATATGACTCGGGCATTGGTGAATGCAGAAATGCCTGAGCATCAAACCTGGAACTTGCAGATTTCAGTGGAGTAACTGCTAACCACAGCATCAAACAAAGAGATAAAGAGGCCGCAATGAGGAGAAAAACATATGGTATAGACAAACTACTCCCAATATTCCACTTCAAATTATTAACCCAATCACTATTTCCAAATATCATCTCTATGACAAATATAAGCTTTAGGCCAAGTAAGCCGATAAATGTGCCAAGAGATAAAAACTCCATTAACTGAGAAATTTTGTGGATACCCATTATTGATCTGGAAGAAGCAACTCTGAACAGGGGTATGACAGAAGACGGAAGCACAAGAGCAACCACAACCTGCGTGAATATTAGTAGCTGATATAGGCCTTCCGCTCCTGAATTCCAAACACAATAAAGGGTCGGAACAATAGAAATTACTCTGATTGTCACATGGTGTAGCCAGCCTGGGATATCCATTCCAAATAAGTCATGCACAACTGGTTGTCTACCAAGATCCCAATTTAGTGCTGTAATCTGATTGGAAATAAACGTAACCAGCATTATGGTGAATGGTGCTACTGAACTTCTGAACACCTGTGTCAATATTCAAAAACTTGTTAGATATAAAAAGCCCCCACTCTATACAATATACATAGATAGCTCATAACCATCCTTTGCTGATTTAATCCAACCTGATCGAGCAATGATAATGCGTCCTGAAATGTCAGCAATAGAAGGCCAGTACTATAAGACACGTTGGCTGCTGAATTCATCACGGCATAGTTGACCAGGAAAACGCCACTGAATATGAAAACAATGGCAAAAAAATGGTCCTGACACAGAGCTCCCCTGGAAAGTTCTGTTGATTCCTTACCTTGCTGCACAAAGAATTTATATAGAGGTAAACACAAGATGGTCTAGTATTAACCTCACCAACACAAGCAGCTAAGATCAATATGATGTAGAGTTAAGGATCATTTCTAGACTCTGACAATTACTGATGAGAGTAAATGTAACCATCTAATAACATAAAACACACACAAAGTTCTAAAAACTTGTCATATCACAACATCCAAAATTAAATGTGCTAGAAACATGGAAATTATTTTGGCTGCACCAAAAAACCACATGCGCGGCCGTCGAAGACATATCATTGAGCATTTGAACCTGTTTTATATCCTTCTCACTTTCCCCACCACAACCAAAACGGAAAAAAGGACAGGAAAAAACTCTCATTTTGTGATAGTCCAGTTTGCTTTACCATAAAGAAATAAACTCATCCAGCCAAAAGATATTTGATCCCTAACATAAAAAGCTCAACAACAACAGAGGCTTCAGAAACACGGATTACTTCTAAGCTTCAACAGATTTATCTCTTAAAGGAATCAATCTACGCAACTGAACTCATAACATTCATGCCATCTTAAATCCCAAGGATGAGCTGTATAAGTTTAGGATTCATAAACGACAACCACAAGATAGAAGCAAATAGAATTTGCATGTTAAACAACAGTAAACAAATCGTCAGATGCATGCCAAATTCTTCGGTCTGGAGCTAGCGTTTTTTTTGTTAAGTAAAAGATTAATCAAGGCCCAATCTTGAATGGCAATAATTAGCTTAACAATTCAAAATCCAAGTTACAGACGTGTGAGCATGCACTAGCACACAACAATGAGCCACCTAGCATATTGAGAGAGAGAGAGAGAGAGAAGGGGCACCTGTACAATAGAAGAATGAAGGTAAAAATTGTGAGGCATAATACTTGCTCCAAGTAGACTCATCAATGCAAATGCACTCTCTCCACTGAACTTATTCAGCATCCCACCGATGGAGAATGGACTTTCAGGTTGACTTACAACCACTCCAAAAACATAAGAGAGTAGTATAGAGCTTCCCCAGCCAATACATAAGAATTTCGCACTGCCATTGTCCTAGAAAAAGAATTTTTGACATCATTATTATTCATGGATGCTGGAATGTAAAGACAAGAATTTGAGATAATTCATAGATGCCAAATAACAGAAAGTCCGCAAGGATGGTAACCAGAAAGACTTACCAAGAGAGAAGCAAGCAGTGGAAACAAAACAGCACCAGTTGCAGTTAGAAAAACACAGCTAAACAGGTCAACTCCAAACACAACATTAAGCCCATGTGCAGTGCCCAAAACCTATCGAATCAAGTATTTTAATGCGCTACAAGGGTCATAATTTCAGAAGAAACATAGAGTACAAAATGAAATAGTGAAACTACCATTGTGAGGTCCAAAGCAATCATCGAAACCTCAGCTTGAATTCCTAGGAATATGCACGTAACTTTGTCATATTCTTCACTGCAAATCTTTTGACACCATCAAGGACAACAAAGTTATTACACAACATTGGTCATGCAAATTACAAGGGAGATGAAAAACTTCAACTCTGTCACAAGAAACTTAAAATAAAAGGTGTACAACAATGGAAGTTTTGTTACAAGCATTCTTAACCACTATATTGAATGATGGAAGAGAGACAAACTAAATAGCTAGAGTTGTCAAAGGAATGGCTTTAAAAGGTCAAGTCACATGATCATTCCAATATTGTCCGCTCAATAGTGTTTGCCAACTTCTAAGACTCTACTGCGGAATGGAGCTTGTAATCGTGGCATTATCTTTTGCTCACAGGTGATCAGTGTTCTTAAATGCGAAAAGAACAACAAAAAGAAAAAGACAAGGCCCACGGAGCTTAAAGCGAAAAACGGCAAGTGAATTGCACAATTCACAGCGGCAAAGAAGTGGACTTTGGGCACTTCATCAAAAAAAAAAAAGTGGACTTTGGGCTGGGCACTTCATCAAAAAAAAAAAGAAGTGGACTTTGGGCCTAATTCAATCCCAAAATCTAGCTCATGACATGAGAATTGTCCAAGACAAAATAAGGAGACCAATTCCCAACTTATGTGGGACAGCTTAATCTCCCCCCTCCCCCCCCCCCAAAAAAAAAAAGTCTAAGCTTGTCAATACGGAGGCCCAACATCGGGTAAACCAAGAATTGTGATGAGTCTGGCACTGGGTAAACCAAGAATTGTGATGAGTCTGGCACTGATACCATGTAAGGAAATAGACAATGGGTCAAACTTAATACGGAAAGTTAGCTCATGGAGTGAGGATTGTCCAAGACCATATACGGGGAGCAATTGCACATCTCACAACAAATGCGGGACAACTTAACAATACCAGTGATATACGAATTTAGTACTTTAATCAAATTACAACAAAAATAACTAATTTCAGTATCCAATATACAGTAATATTTGATATTAATCCAACTCTCCAAAATTGAGATTCAAAGAACCATCAGCTTCTGGTTAGCCACTCAGTGGGTCATTATCTCAAGCGAACACTTTTGTGAAACGCATGGCTTCACCCATAAAGCGATTAACCCTTTTTTTACTGTCAAACGTTATCTTTCCCTGATTATTTAAGCGACAAAGCTATGGCTTTAATAACACTGATTCTGATATCAGCTGTAAATGTATTCTCCCGGGGGTTAAGGACCTCTGACGGGGCTCCAAAAATGTCAAAACAACACTAGATCCAGATGTCCATACACAGAAAATGCAATTCTTGATCACATCTAACGGTGTTCCAGATAAACATAAAAGAGCAGAAAAATCAACAAGCATCATATCTAACACCACTAAGATCCATCACTATGTAGACACTGTAATCAATAGTAAAGTTCCAATGAAAAAAACACTACCTGAGCAAGATTTCGGTCTGTAACCAAGGCTATACAAGCTGACAGATACTGGCACAGAATTGCAGCAAAATTGAACATGAGTACTAGCATGATTAAATCAAACCCAAATCGGGCTCCTCCATCAACCATTGCAGCCCATTTTCCGGGATCAACATAGCCAATTGCAATCAGCAGCATTGGCGCAGAAGCAGAAAGTATCCGTTGAATCATACTAGGCTGCCTATGATCTATAGTCAGAGTTTCAGATTCCATAATTTATTTTAAAAGAGTTAGCAAGCCCAGAGATTGCAGTCAACTAGCACTACCACATTACAAAGCAACCAGTTTGACATGAACAAGCTAAATAATTACGATGCCAACCAGTGAAGCTCCACCCTTACAGCTTTTCTATGTAGCAGTTGCCGCTGCAACTGTCGACCGTAGCTCAATGTAGCATGGATAAAACTTGACCAAACACCTCGTAATCTCTAGAGAGTTATGAGCAGGTCCGCGCCCAAAACCAACAGACACAAAGAACTTGACAACTGTGCCTTATTACGATGACAGTCTTCTCGAGCTGCTACATCAACCAACTCCAAACAATAAATTAGACAAGTCCGCCTTATTACGCTGATAGTCTTTTCGCGCGACTAAATAAATAACCCAACTCCAAATAAGTACACGGCAGTAACACCTTCTCATTCACCAACAACACGATTGCTGATTCTGATTTCTGAAGGAGTGGAATATTAAAAATTCAATCAATTGTCCAACATTTGTAGATGTAACAAAAAAAGGCAACCGCAACAATCATAACATAAAAACAGCGGGTGAAAGCACTATTATCAGAATTAAAACTGTACAAAGCTTAATACCAGTTAGAAGACAAAAATGCTGAAGTGAATTAACTACCCAACAGAACAAAATTGGATCTTTCACAACTTAATACATCATCAACACATCACAGTGTCCTGTAGTGAAAGAAACATGAATCACAAAAATATGACTAAATGACCTTCACCGAGATCTCAAACCAACCAGTAGCATTAATATATTTCAAATTAATGGAAAAGAGAACTTAAAAACAAGTATACAAAAGTCAACTTGCCAAAAAATGACGGGAAGCAAATGTACAATACAGTTACAGCCTGGCATCTAAAGCTAAATTGTTTCTCCTGCATTTTGATATTACAAGCTTTAAAATAAAATTGATTCAATTTGACTTCAGAAATACTATTTTTGTTCAAGAAAGAAAAAAAATGCAAGGAAACACCTTGACTTCAACCATTCAGATCTTCATTACAGAAACAAAAACCCAACAAATTTATCTATACAAAAATTCCCCCCCCCCCTCCCAAAACAAAAAAAAAACCCCAAAACCCCCTCAAAAAAACAAGATTTTTCAGACCTTTTTATGAGAAACTAATATAAGAAATCAAAACAATCAGCTGAAAAACTCAATATTTACTTCTTCATCGGATCTGAAATGAACTTGACCAATAAAGACCCTCTATTTTTTTAAGATTTCAGAACAGATAATCCCTATAGGTATAACTACAAGTACCCATAACTGAAAAATAAAGAAATAATAGTAATATAAAGACACAAAAAAATTTAGACAAGTGGCTATAGACCATTAGGGTTTTCCATTTTTTTTTAAAGTACCTTCCTTTTTCTGGTGTCTTCTTTGTTTTCTCTATATTTCAGTGCTCAGAGTTCAGATCATAGGCTTTTAAAAGAAGCACTAATATCTATATACTAAAATAAAAGAAGCCCCTATTTGAGATAAAGAGCAACTGTACATAATACATATCCTAGAGAGATGGGGAGTTATGGTGTGTGAGCTGTGAGAGAGACTATAGAAAGAGAAACTAATATATATTATATAATATATAATAATATATATATATATATATATATATAGCTGACTGGAGGGTGGTAGGGGGAGAGTGGGGGTGGGTGGTGTCTAAAAGCTATCTTGGAGAGAGAGAAAAGGTGAGGGGTTTCACTTCACTAATGTGAGTCAAAAGGTAAGGAGAGAGAGAAAAGAGTGAACTAAAAGATAGTTTCATTTTTTCTTTATCTTTTTCTCTTTTATAATTTCTTTTAATCTACTTTCTAATTGATTTGGTCTTTTTATTTATTTTTTGGTTTAAGAATTTTGGGAAACCATTACCCAATGAATTGGGAGATAATAGCTTTTTCAAAGTTAGCTTTTTTACTCTTGCATTACTTTGGTTCTTGAAGGTCAAATAAGTAGTGTGTACTTAAAAGGAATTTTAAAACCTAATCCATTCTATCTTCATTTTTAATGACTCTTAAATTTAAAAAATTTCATAAAATTTTTACTTACTGTAACAAAAGTTAACACAATATTTATTTTAAATAAATATCATTTAAAAAATTATATTCTATAAATACATTTGAATATTTATAGCAAAATATCTAATTTTGATTAGCTCCTAACCCTAAATCATTAAATACATTATTCGGTTATAATATTTTTTTATCTCTCTACTTTAATACATATCATTTTCTTCTCTATACAATGCTCAATCTCAAAATTTCTATATCACCTTAGGCAAACATATGCTCGTCCCTTTCTCCTTAAGATGCCTAACAATACTGCCCACAAGCAATGAGAGGATGTGAAACATTACAAACTCCATTGGAGTAATATATATTTGGGAAAAATACATATCTTCCTGAATCTGCTTTGTGGTTAATCACTTCGCTTCCAAATTGGATTGTGATTAACTATGCTACTGCATCTTACTCTTATTTTGAGATTCACTTCACTTAGTTTCGCTTCCAACTATAAACAATTTTTACTCTCAGAATAGATTACTTTTGCAGTAGTATTCTCGGAGATTCTCGGAGTACTTGGTTCAATCAAAGCTGAAGGAATAAGTCTTAATATATTATATTTGTAAAATAATTCTGGAGAATATAAAATAATAGTATATAAATAGAAATGAAAAATAGTAACAGAATTTAATCCAAACTCAGATTCATAGTGTTTCCTTGAGAAACTTAATTCATTCCCAATACTTAGTTCATTTCAGGATGGAACGAATTACACACTAGTGTAGCGGTACTTCAAACTCCGGTGTTTCAGCGAACACAATGATCGATAGCAAATCTTAGGATCTCCAGTCTTCTAAGTAGAGTTACCGCCACAATGACTTGTTCTCGGCCATAGTCACATTTCCCTCGATGATTTCTCAACTACCTCTCTAATCAAGCCTTTTGTTAGTGGATCCGACACATTATCACGTGACGTTACGTAGTCAATCGTGATAATTCCTCTAGAGAGTAGTTGCCTAACGGTTTTATGTCTTCGTCCTATATGACGAGATTTACAGTTATACATAATGCTCATATCCCTTCCAACTGCCGCTTGACTATAGCAATGTGTGGATATTGGTGCCAATGGTTTGAGCAAAAATGGAATGTCTTCTAAGAAATTTTGGAGCCATTCACCTTCTTCACCAGCTTTATTTAAGGCTATGAACTTAGCCTCCATTGTAGAACAGGCAATACAAGTTTGTTTGGACGACTTCCAAGATATTGCTCATCTACCAATAGTGAATACATATCCACTTGTAGACTTAGAATCGGTTGAACCGATGATCCAATTTGCATCACAGTATCCTTCAATCACCGTAGGTAGGGGTGTACAAATCGAACCGATAAATCATAACAAACCGAAAAAACCAAACCGATTTAAAAAAACCGATTCGGTTTGGTTTGATTTGGTTTGGTATTGAATAAAAAACCCGAACCAACCTGACATATAAATATATAATTTTTATATATTATTTAAGATTTTATATAAATTTTCTTTTAAAAAATGTCTAGAAATATTTGGGATTCTCTTATGGGATATAAATTTTAATAGAATATGAAGTGCTCCATATTTATTGACCTTAAATAATCGTTGTATGATAAGTTTCTTATCAAGTGTTACTGAAATACGTCTATGTGACGACCCAAAGGGTCATCACCTGTTTTTCTCATCTGTTTCGTGCTTCCGAGGCCTTGAACATCTCATTTTATATTGTATCGGTTTGCGTACGTAGTCTAGGCGCGTAGCCGAAAAATTTTTATGTGGAAATATTTGAATTCTGTGAAACATTTAAAGAATTTTGATATTAATACGATTATAGTTGACGTTGGTCAACCTTTTTGGTAACCGTACCCGGACCTGTGATTGGACGATCCCGAAAGGTCTATAAAAAATATGGGACTCGGGCATGTACCCGGAGTCGAAATCCGAGGTCTAGAACCTGAGCAAAAGAATATTTCTATTAAATTATTTTCTATAATTATTAAGGAAAAATGGAAATAAAAATGAGTTAGAAAATATAGGTATCGAGCTCGTATTTTGGTTCCGACACCCGGTACATGTCTTAAATATGCGTTAAGCCCTTTCTGTGAAATTTGGTCGAAATTGGACATTGTCTGACGTGTTTCGGACCTAAATATCAAAAAATTGGTGGTTGATGAACTTTGAAATGAAATTGTGAGTATTGAGGGGTGATTCTTTGAATTTGATGTTATTTTAGTGATTTGATCGCTCGAGCAAGTTCGTATGATGTATTTGAGTCAGTGTACATATTTGGTTTGGAGCCCCGAGGGCTCGGGGGTGTTTTGGTGGTGGTTCGGGGTGTTTCGGACTTAGAAAAACCGGCAGCTTTGCTGCAATTTTTACACAGAGATTTTGTTCTACGCGATCGCGGCCTCGTTCATGCGATCGTACTGCTTTGGTCATTCCTTCAACGCGATCGCGTAGCTTCCAGTCTTTCCTCTCCGCGATCGCAAACCCGTTCACGCGATCGCGTAGAGCAAACGGATCACCCCAGCAAATTCCCTCTACGCGATCGCAGCAGTCCTCACGTGATCGCGTAGACTACAACCTTTCCTCTTCGCGATCGCAGTCCTGTTCACGCGATCGTGCTGAACAAAAATAACACCCAGTTATTTTAAAAACATAACCGAAACACAGGGTTTTATAATTTTTACACGAGTCTTCTTCTCCCCCAAGCTCCAGGAAGCCATTAGCGCCCCCAAACTTCAAGACCATTTGAGTAAGTGATTTTCCGCTTATTTTCTTCGCTTTTCTTTCATTAATTAACTAGTTTCTAAGCCTAAATCATGAAAACAAGGTAGAAATCATGGGGTTTGAGCAGAGTTAGGTTTTTGAGAATTTTGGGTAATTCAACCTCAATTTGGGGTCGAATCATAAAATAAATTATATCTTTGGATTCGTGGGGTTATGGGTGAATTTATTTTGGTTCGAAACTCGTGTTTTGACCAAGCGAGCTCGGGGTTGGTTTTGCAATTTTTTGATAGCATGTTAGGATGACTTTAATTAGGTCATTGGGCTAGTTTGTTGAGTAGAATTGATGACATTAAATACATTGTGTATACATACGATTGTATTGGAGCGAAATTCGAAAGGAAAGACATTGCTTGAGGACTGAGTTGACTATAAGCCGTCGAGGTAAGTGTTTGATCTATCCTAGCTTGAGGGAATAGGATTAGAGTATAATAACTTGCTAATTGCTAAATGATCGAGTGCGGTGTATAGGCGTGGTGACGAGTTTCTATACACCGGAGTCTAGCATGACCGTGAGTCGTTGTTAGTACATGTTGTGAACTAATGTGTAGCTCTCCTAAGTTCAATTTTGATTAATACCTTGCCGAGACGGTTATATTATTGATCCCTTGCCGGGTTGTGAAAGTTGTGTTATTGTTCCCTTGTCGGGACCTTATTGTTGTTGTTGTTATTGTTTCCTTGCCGGGATCTTATTGTGTTGTTGTTACTCCCTTGCCGGGATGGTACTTGTTGTTTATTTTATTCTTCTTGCCCGTTGATTGTGATTGTTGTGTGGGTGAGGAAGAGTGATAAAGCACGAAGGGTGATGTTGTGCCATTTCTAATTATATTCGCACGAAGGATCATTCCGTGCCATGTTTTAACTATTTATGCACGAAGGAACATTCCGTGCCATTGTTAATTATAGTATGCACGAAGGAACATTCCGTGCCATGAATATAAGTTATGAGAGTAAAATCATGAAGGGTGATGTCATGCACTTTTATTTGATTATTTGGGTGAGGATGAGAGTAAAAGCACGAAGGGTGATGCCGCGCACTTCTATATGATTGTTTGGGTGAGGATGAGAGTAAAAGAACGAAGGGTGATGCCGTGCAATTATTAAATTTCTTATTTTGTGATAATTATTGTTGCGTTCTGTTTTCTATTACATTGATGAATTATATATATATTTAATTGTGCTCCCCATATCATGTTCCATCCCTTTTTATTGTTTAATTAGTATTACTGTTATTTTGTGGTACGTATGTATATAGAACTACACAGGTTTACGTGAGTGTCTGGTCCTAGGCTTGTCACTACTTCGCCGGGATAGGCCGGGCACTTACCAGCACATGGGATCGGTTGTGCTGATACTACACTTCTGTGCGTTTTTGCACAGGTCCAGGTTTTGAGCAGCAGCAGCAGTAGTTCGGTAGCAGAATTTTTATACCCACAAGACTGAGGTAGCTTATAGGTGTCTGCAGACCCGATGTCTCTTCTTATATTTTTTATTATTACTGTAGTCTCATTATTTTGAGACAGACGGCCGTTATATTCTTTCAAACCATTATGTGTAGTTATTCTTAGTAGTTCATGAGTTTGTGACTTCACATCTTGGGTAGAGGATTTATGTTGAGTATTTCACATTTATATTCAAATTTATAAAAGTAGACTTCCGCAGTTAATGTTATTATTATTATTCTTGTTATTAAATTGACAATAGAATGGTTTTTATTAATGGAAAGATGGTGAGTAAATTGACTTGCCTAGCTACCACGAGTAGGAGCCATCACGATCCTCATGGTGGAGAATCCGGATCATGGCAGTCTATCTTTTTGTTCTTACATATTCATATCATATGTTAAGATGTATTAAATTCTTATATCTTTTTCGTATGTGAAGTGGTTATTAATATTTAGGTATCATGTTGATTTTTATGTTTAATTACTAAATTCATATAACTTGAAAGTGTATATCAACGAAAAATTAATGTCAGACAATTAAAAAATAATTATTATGTGTTAGCTAATGAAATTCTCTCATAAGAATATTCTAATTGATAATATATATGTCAACTTTTTATATTTTTACTAAATAGATATATACGTATCAAATATTAATAAAGTATGATTGAAATAATATGTAAGTAACAAAAAACCTGAAAATCCAAAAAACCAGACAAAGTCGAACCAATCCAAACCTATATAGTTGGTTTGGTTTGGTTTTGATAAAAATCGAACCAACCCGGTCCATGTACACCCCTAACTGGAGGATATTTACTATAGTGGAAAGCATAGTCCTGCATACATTTTAAATATCCCAAAAATTGTTTCATCGCCATCCAATGAGATTGACCTAGATTGCTCGTGTATCGACTTAATTCTTATAGCACAAACCATATCTGATCGTGTACAATTTCTTATATACATTAAGCATCCCAAAACATGAGCTGCCACGACTCCAAATACCCCAGTCGTGATGGCGCCTATCACAATACAAGGTAAGCCAACCCAAACAATTAACCTCAGTAAATTCCTTTTAGTAATCCATTTTTCTAATACTGATTAAGTTTCAAATTTGCATAACAAATATCTATATCGCTGAAATGTGCAAAAAGACAGTATAACAACAAACCAAACACAACCTCATCATCTGGGGTCACAAGTCTAGAGCCTTTAAATACAACTAGTCTGACCGTTTGCTACATAGCAAGTCTAAAAAATATGAAAAACAAGGATAGGAAGGAGGAAAGTAGGTTGCGGATGTCGTGTAGCTACCTTGCCGTCTCCGGTAAGGTCCAATAATGCTGGGAACCCTCACTGTCTCGCGGGTACCTGGATCTGCACACAAGGTGCAGAGAGTAACGTGAGTACACCGACTCAGCAAGTAACTAAAGTAAATAAGGTTTGAGTGCAGTGATAAGCAGTTAAAAGTCATATATAAGAGTATAAAACATAGTATCAAATCAAACTCAACAGTTTAAAAGCCAGTTACCTTGTAAAACTTCGGTTTCAATTGAAATACTTTGAAATCATTTACGATGTTAACTCAATTACAAAAATATAAGAGGCCTTTAATATATTTTCAGCTACTTTTGGACTGCTAGCAAATGCAGAAAAGAGTTCCATATATTCTACTGGCGTGGCACATCACATAAAAGAGCAACTGCTAGAACTTACTGTTGAATATGGCAAAGTCCCACATCGGTGGGAGACATAAGTTGGGGGGATTTTCCCCCTATAAAAGAAGGCCTAATGTTTAGGATTTAAACACACCTCTCATTTGCCTTCTTATCTTCTTAAGGCATTTGTATCTTCTCTTTAGTATTATTTCACTTGTATTTGGAGTGGAATAAAATATTGGTTGTGTCCGAGGAGTAGGCAAAATTAGCCGAACCTCGTAAATTCTGGTGTTCTTTATATTATTGCTTTATTGTCTTATTTATTATTTGGTGGCTGCCATAATTTTTGGTATAGTAGTTGTGACTCATTCACACTATATACATTTGGCTTCCGCAACAATTGGTATCAGAGCCAAGGTATTATCTCGGTATGCTCTGTGGTTGCAGCGTAGTCTGATCTTCCACATCAGAAAAGATTTATCTTGGTAACTGAGTCAAGGTTCTTTCTCGGTATGCTCTGTGGTTGCAGCTTAGTCTGATCTTCCACATCAGAAAGGAAATAATCTTGATTTGTGTCGTCAGCTATTAAATAATATTTGTGTCAAAGATGGGAGACAATAAACAAGAAGAATCTACATCAAGTGTCAGCAATACGTCATCATTGGCATCTTCGCTTATGACAAGAATTGTGTCAAATGCGAAATTTGCGGTAGAAATTTTTGACGGGTCCGGACATTTTGGGATGTGGCAAGGCGAGGTTCTAGATGTCCTTTTTCAACAAGGGCTAGATCTTGCTATTGAAGAAAAGAGACCAGATGGTATTGGAAAAGAAGATTGGAGAATTATCAACCGTGTTGCTTGTGGTACCATTCGATCCTACCTTGCTAGAGAGTAGAAATATCCATACACAAAGGAAACTTCTGCAAGTAAATTATGGAAAGCACTGGAGGATAAATTTTTGAAGAAAACAATCAAAATAAATTGTACATGAAGAAGAGACTGTTTCACTTCACCTATGTTCCTGGTACCACGATGAATGAACATATCACCAGTTTCACTAAGTTGGTCACAGATTTGCAAAATATGGATACAACTTATGATGATGGTGACTTGGCTTTGATGTTGTTGGCGTCACTTCCTGACGAGTACGAGCACCTTGAAACTACTCTACTCCATGGAAATGACGAAGTTTCTCTCCGAGAAGTTTGTTCGGCTTTGTACAGCTATGAACAAAGAAAGAGAGAAAAACAGAAGGGCGGAGAAGGAGAAGCACTGTTCGTGAGGGGTCGTCCTCAAAATCAAACGAGGACAAGAAAAGGAAGATCTAAGTCAAGATCTAAACCCAAGCAAAGATGAATGTGCCTTTTGTCGAGAAAAGGGGCACTGGAAGAAAGACTGTCCGAAGTTGAATAATAAGGCCAAACATAACAATGGAAAGGCCATTATGAATTCAAATGTTGTTGATTGTGATGATTCGGATTTCTCATTAGTTACAACGGAGCCGTCAACGTCATCAGACATATGGTTGATGGATTCAGCTTGTAGCTATCATATGTGTCCCAACAGGGATTGGTTTGTGGACTTTCAAGAAGGAGAATATGGAGTCGTCCAAACAGCGGATAACAGCCCTCTTACCTCATATGGAATTGGTTCAATACGATTAAGGAACCATGATGGAATGATCAGAACATTAATAGATGTTCGATATGTACCGAGTTTGAAGAAAAATCTCATCTCTGTGGGAGCCCTGGAATCAAAAGGGTTCAAAATTATTGCAGAAAATGGAGTGATGAGAGTATGCTCCGGTGCACTAGTGGTAATGAAGGCCAATCGGAAGAACAATAACATGTACCGTTATCTCGGTAGTACAGTTATTGGGACATCGACAGTAACGTCCAGTGACAACAAAGAGGCAGAAGCAACCAGGCTATGGCACATGCGCTTGGGACATGTTGGAGGAAAATCCTTGAAAACTCTATCAGATCAAGGATTGTTGAAAGGGATAAAGGCTTGCAATTTGGAGTTTTGCGAGCATTGTGTCAAAGGGAAACAGACAAGGGTTAAATTTGGTACAGCAATCCATAATACTAAAGGTATTTTGGATTATGTACACTCTGACGTTTGGGGTCCTTCCAAAACACCTTCATTAGGTGGGAAGCACTATTTTGTGACCTTTGTTGATGATTTTTCCCGAAGAGTATGGGTGTATGCAATGAAGAGCAAAGATGAAGTGTTGGGAATTTTTCTCAAATGGAAGACGATGGTGGAGAATCAAACGGGCAGGAGGATCAAGTGTATTCGCACAGACAATGGAGGTGAATACAAAAATGATCATTTCAATAAGGTTTGTGAAAATGATGGCATCGTCCGACACTTCACTGTCAGACATACACCACAACGGAATGGAGTGGCAGAAAGCATGAACCGGACCTTGCTGGAGAAGGTACGGTGTATGTTGTCCAATGCTGGCTTGGGCAAAGAATTTTGGGCTGAGGCAATTACATATGCATGTCACCTTATTAATCCTCTATCATCTGCTGCTATTGATGGCAATAACCATTTGAAAAATGGTATGGAAAGCTTATTGTAGATTATGACTCTTTGCACGTGTTTGGGTTAACTGCATATTATCATGTGACAAAGTCAAAATTGGATCCAAGGGCAAAGCAGGCTATTTTTATGGGGATTACTTCTGGAGTCAAAGGACATCGCTTATGGTGTCCTATGACAAAGAAAGTAATATTCAGCAGGCATGTTACCTTCGATGAATCTTCTATGGTAAACAAGGTAACAAATGAAGATACCAAAGAAGATGATGGTGCTTCTAAGCAGGTGGAGTTTCAGAGAAAATTTATTTTTCCTACACAAGAAGCAGAGGAGGAAACAAATGAAGATTATCCTCTGGAAGGAGAGCCAGTAGAGGAGATTCCAACTCAGGAACCTCAACAACAACTTGAATCAATAGCAACCAGCAGGCCAAAAAGGAAAGTAACGAAACATGTTCGTCTCATAGAGACAGTTGCTTGTGCAACCGCAATTGCAACTGATGATGTTCCTACCACTTATAAGGACGCAGTCCAAAGTTCAGAAGACGATAAGTGGAGGATTGCCATGAATGATGAATTACAGTCCCTTCATCAGAATCATACATGGAGATTGGCCAATCTCCCGAAGGGAAAGAAAGCAATTGGGTGCAAATGGGTATTTGCAAAGAAAGAAAGATTTCCTAACCAAGAAGATGTTCGCTACAAAGCAAGATTAGTGGCCAAAGGATATGCTCAAAAGGAGGGAATTGATTACAATGAAGTATTTTCTCCAGTTGTAAAACATTCCTCCATTAGAATTATGTTGGCTTTGGTAGCACAATTGGATTTGGAACTAGTTCAGATGGATGTAAAAACTGCATTTCACATGGAAACTTGGAGGAGGAAATCTACATGACTCAGCCAGAAGGATTCAAAGTTGCTGGAAAGGAAAATATGGTGTGCAAACTTGAAAAATCATTGTACGGATTGAAACAATCTTCTAGACAATGGTACAAGCGATTTGACAAGTTTATGTTGCAGCAAGGGTACAAGAGAAGCAAATACGATCATTGTGTGTATTTGCGTAAGCTTAAAAATGGTTCCTTTATATATCTTCTCCTATATGTTGATGATATGTTGATAGCTTCCAAGAATTCGGAAGAAATTGATAAGTTGAAGATTCAACTGAAGAAGGAGTTCGAGATGAAGGATTTGGGTGAGGCGAAGAAAATTCTTGGCATGTAGATAATAAGAGATAGACGTTCAAAGAAACTCTGTTTATCTCGGAAAGAATATTTGAAGAGAGTACTACAACGTTTTGGCATAGATGACAAGACTAAGCCAGTTAGTACTCCACTTGCTCCCCATTTTAAGCTAAGTACTACTATGTCGCCATTGAATGAAGCTGAACAAGAGTATATGTCAAAGGTACCATACGCAAATGTTGTTGGTAGCTTGATGTATGCAATTGTTTGTACGAGACCTGATATTTCACAAGCTGTTGGAGTTATTAGCAGATATATGCACAATCCAGGAAAGGAGCATTGGCAAGCTGTGAAGTGGATTCTACGGTATATTCATAATACAGTAGATGTCGGGTTAGTTTTTGAGCAGGAAGGCAATCAGTCTGTAGTTGGATATTGTGACTCAGATTTTGCGGGTGATCTGGACAAACGAAGATCAACTATTGGTTATGTGTTTACTTTTGCAAAGGCACCAGTTAGTTGGAAGTCTACTTTACAGTCAACAGTTGCTTTGTCTACAACAGAGGCATAGTGCATGGCTATTACAGAGGCTGTGAAGGAGGCAATTTGGCTTCATGGATTGCTAAAGGAGCTTGGTGTTGAACAAAAAGATACCATAATTTTTTGTGATAGTTAAAGTGCTATTCAATTAGTGAAGAACCGAGTTTATCATGCAAGGACGAAGCACATTGATGTTCGGTATCACTTCGTACGAGAAATCACAGAAGAAGGTGGAGTCACAGTGAAGAAAATTCATACTACGGAGAATCCTGCTGATATGCTAACAAAGGTGGTGAATGCGATCAAGTTTCAACATTGTTTGGATTTGATCAACATTGTCGAACACTGAAGATTGAAGATGAAGACACAACCAAAATTGAAGATGTGAAATTTTTGCCAAGGTGGAGATTTGTTGAAATGTCAAATATTTTAGCATCCCACATGGGTGGGTTAGCAAAATTGGATGAGATTTTTCCCTATAAAAGAAGGCCTAATGTTTAGGATTTAAACACACCTCTCATTTACCTTCTTATAGGGGAAAATTCCATCCACTTTAGTATTATTTCACTTGTATTTGGAGTGGAATAAAATATTGGTTGTGTCCGAGGAGTAGGCAAAATTAGCCGAACCTCGTAAATTTTAGTGTTCTTTATATTGTTGCTTTATTGTCTTATTTATTATTTGGTGGCTGCCATAATTTTTGGTATAGTAGTTGTGATTCATTCACACTATATACATTTGGCTTCCGCAACACTTACTAGATATACAAAGGGTTTCTTGCCCTTTAAGTATCTGGGAGTTCCATTGTCGACAAGGAAGCTGATCATTCACCAATGTCTACTACTGGTAGAAATGATCATTGAAAGGGTAAAATACGGGTCAGCTAGGCTGCTTTCATACTCGTGAAGACTTCAATTGATCAAGTCTGTGTTGTTTGGCGTACAAACATATTAGGCTTAAATTTTTTTATTGCCAAAGAAGATCATGAAGATGATAGAAGTAGTAACTGGCTCAACAGAATGCTCAAGGAAAGCTTTGATCGCATGGGACAAGCTATGTCAACCTAAAGCTATAGGAGGTCTGAATATTACATGGAGTTATGGAATAGAGCAGCATTGATGAAACATTTCTGGGCATTGGCTATGAAAAAAGATGCAATGTGGATCAAATGGGCTCACACTTATTATATAAAGAACGGAGATATTGCAGGAATGGAAGCAACCAAAGCAGCAACATGGGTGATAAGGAAAATTATTGAGGCAAGAGAGGATGTAAAGCTGATGAAAGTGGGATAGCATATTACAGCCACACTAGAGACACTAACAAGGTAGGACAAATTCCAAATCCACAAAGCTTATGTTTAGATGCAGCCTACATTCCCAAAAGTTATGTGGAAAACTCTCCATCTACACACAGATGTTCATCCTAGATTCAAGTTCCACATGTGGCTGGTTATTCATCAAACGCTAGCAACAGCGGACATACTTATGAATTTTGGAATACTAAGTCCTACTAGACTGTATGTTCTGTTCAGCCAACATGGAAGATTTTGATCCTTTGTATTTTGGTTGTCCAAAAACAAACAACTTATGGGACAGACTATTGAGATGGCTTGGAATCGCAAAGAAAATAGGAAGCTGGCAGACTAAGCTCCTTTGGATCAGCAGTCAAGCAAGAAGCAAAAAGTGTAAGGCAGAAGTAACTACAAAAACTTTTACGATAGTAGTATATTGCATTTGGCGGTAAAGGAATTCGATTAGATTCAACAAAGACCGATATAATATAGTTGAATTATGCAAGAAAATTGCTATACATATACACATTCACGGGAGGAAGAAAGCTAAATGGCAAAAGAAATTGAAGAGCTTAAACAATTTTCCTTAGTATAGTTAGCTACTATGACATAGTGTGGACCAATATTTGTATGTAAATAGAAGTAGGAGATTAATGGTTTGCATTAATCTATTTATGTAATGACAGTTTTTTGATGAAATAAAATATTAGTTTTATAAATAAAAATAAAAAATTACTTATGCAAAAACTCAGTTATTTTAGGAGTTTGCTAATACTACTGCTTAGCTTCACATTGATGGCCAATTCACATCGCAAGTTAGCAGTCAAGATGCAACGAGGTTATCGTGGTATTAAGTTATTTACCTATGAAAATTGACGTAATCTAATTATTCTCTGAAATAGAGAGAAAATCAAGACGGTTCACTTTGGTATATCAGACTGTTTGGTTAAGTGATTCATAAAAGGACATTGTCTTATGTGGTACTTCAGGTCTTCTCTTTGATTTCGACAAGCCTACAATGTGATAAGTCCTGAAGTAGGGGATATTTATAGACATATAAAATTTATTGGGTTTAATCCATATAAAATTTGGATTAAATTTAATTAGGTTAAATAATTAATTTGGGTTTTACAAGTTAAATTAGTCCATTTTATTATTTTCAGGCCCAAAGTCTACTTCATCTTAAGGCCCAAACTTATATCATGTGACATGGCATTTCCAGTCAAACTCCAGGCCAATAAGATGATGCCACGTGTTGAATGATGTAGCAATCCAAGTAAAAGAGTAAGAACCAACCACAAGTCACCAAGTGGCTAAACTGACGTGGGCCAATCAGAATCAAGCAAGAGAGTTCTTATGTAGCTGGATTGTCCATCCTCTATAACTATAAATAGAGGTGTTACATAACTTTCAGGGGACATTCAAAGTTGGAGAAGAACACTCCGCAATTGGTGAAGGCATTCACAAATAGAGAGATCAATCATCAAGTGCTTAGTTATTCGACAAATGAGTGATCAACGGAGTTCTTCCCGGAGAGCAACCCGTAACAACAAAGTGCTACTCGACGTTCTTGGCAATTAAATACATCACAAGGAGGTCTGTATCATCCTACATTCGAGAAAGACGCTTCTCAAGCCCTCGAATCATGGAGAATTTTAGTGACGCGAATCGAGGGATGCCTAGAATTGTACTCACAAATATTTATCAATAAAATCTCTTTTTCTTTATATTATTTTTGTTGTACTTTATTTTTCGTATTACGAAAATTTGTTGCGAACAATCGTTCATCACCAATGATTTCTTTGCCCATCGCTTAAGAGCTTAGCAAATGACGATCCTTCATTAACATCCCTGTTATGCTTCATTTTTTTGCGCATGTGCCCTAGCTTTACGAGGGGTAAGTGGAGACTTTTTCTCTGGTGTTGCGTGACACGACTTCACCTTTTTTGGGGGTGAATCATGTGAGAAAGCACCCAAATCAAAAGTAAGAATTCCGTCATCTCCCGAATCAGTCGATCTTTTAGGGATTCTCGTCGGAGTTCCTTTCTTCTTCATCGAAATAGAAGGAAAGTTGATGAACTAAAGATTTCGAATAATATCTCTCAACCCTAGAATTATGTTGAGAGAAATTGGGAATTTTGAGAGAGTAAATGAATAAGCTTTTGAAAAATTAAGAAAATTCAGCGTTAATAGAGGGAGAGATGTTCATAAACGCTAGGGAAATGAGTTCAGAAATGTGGGGGGAGCGGGGGAGGACGTTAGATACAATTTAGCGTGAGATATGAGATTAATTGATATCTCTATTAGTTCTTAAAATGTATATAATTGGTAAATTATATATGCCCATGTAATTAAGTTAACTTACTTAGAGAGGGTAAATTTTTTTATATAGTGTATAGTTAGGTAAAAATTCTTAGATTTTATTTCTTGAGGTACACCATCATTGAGCCCGAAAGTGTGCGTATAATGTGAACTTGTGATATGCCTATAAAATTCTTCACTTTTCTCTCCCATTTTAATGTGGAATTCGCATAAAGTGATACGAACATACTTCTTTAAAAGTTTGTCAGCCTAAAAGCTTGCCAATCTTGCTTGCCTTGTAATGATCTGTTTGAATTTCTATAAGTTTGAATAATATATGTCAAGTTTTAGCTTAAAGGATTATAAATAATCAGGATAATATGATAGCTCCCTAAAGAAAAACTTATCTTTATTTCTATTTAATTTAGACATCACTTGTCTGTATTAGTTAAGTCAATTTCATTCTCATGAAAAGTATTCACCACTAAAAAGAAATTCTTTTCCTACTGAAAAATACAATATTGGTGTTTAAAAGTAACTTGCCGATTTTTTTGGTCAAAATTGTTCGAATCGGTCATTTGTTTTTGCGCCAAAATACAAAAAGTTATTTTTAAATGTACCAATATTTTTTCAAAACATTGATCGATTCAGTCAGTTTTAATATTTATTTTTATACAGAAAATCGATTGAATCAATTAGGTTTTTGGTCAAAATTAAATTAAAAAAACTAATGATGCTATCGGTAATTTTTTTAAAACACGACTGAGCCGGTTGGTTATTTTCGGAGTCAATTACTCAAATGATGACTCAACTATCTCAAATTATCTCCTAAAGTCACTTTTCTTTCGTTTGTAATAACAAAATCACTGAACTATGCTTGTTGCACTCATAATATCACTCAACTAAATTTTTCAAATTTTGAATTGTCAAATACCTATTTCACACTCTAAATTATAAACATTTATCTTCTTTTTAACTTTTTAGTATTAATAACAAAAATTCAAAAATTTATTTACACAATTCAGAAAGAAAATAAAGGTTGTAAAAAATATATTCCATGCACGTAATATAAAAATAATTATTCAAATAAAGGTATTTTTATAATATTCATTATATATTCTTGAAAATTATGCTCAATTATATTATTATATTTCTACCAATTTTCTGATAACACAAAGTTATGTCACCGGAAAGCAGAGGGACTATCTGTATAGGGTAAATATTCAATGTTAAGTTGTGCATGGAATATATTTATAATATAATTGAGCATATTTTTAAGACTATATAATGTATATTATAAAAATACCTTTACTTAAATAATTACTTTTGTATTACGTGCATGGAATATATATTTTACAACCTTTATTTTATTTCATTCTGAATTGTGTAAATAAATTATTGAATTTTTTTTGTTAATGCTAAACTTATTATTACTAATAAATTATTATTATAATTAATCTTTTTACTATGCTTATTATTTTATTATTCCAGCATTATATATGCTTAAATATTTTTTATTTTTTTAATTTATGAATAATATTTATTTATTCCGTAAGTCCATATTGTATATTAAAAAATAAAAAATTATAATATTAAAAATTTTAAAAGAATAAAAAGAAGATAAATATTTATAATTTAGAGGGTAAAATAGGTTGTTGTAGGGTAAATAGGTATAATCCAAAATTTGAAAAATCTGGTTGAGTGACCTTCTAAGTGTAATAGGCATAGTTTAGTGACTTTGTTGTTACAAACGAAAGAAAAATAACTTTAGAAAATAATTTTAGATAATTGAGTCACTATTTGAGTAATTAACTCGTTATTTTCGCTCATTGAAGAGTACAAATAAAAAAATTATAAATCAACAAGTATAAGTGGTCTACTCTACTCCAATAATCTCTCTAGAAAATAAATTCTCATGAATCCTTCTAGTCTAACTGCTGAATTAAATCACAAACATGATCCTCCTGATATAGGTTCAATGCAAATTGATGAACCTAAATCTCCTAATCAACACAAAAGTTTTCTTCAAACCCTTTTAAAGGACACTTCTATCATTCCAAACTTAGAGAATCCACATACACAAGATCTTGTGCTAGATTTAGCGGATGAAACATCCTTCTCTGAGGAAGATGAAGACAATTTTATCCCAATTACAACTCATGACAAATCTCGGTTATATGAGCCATGGAAATTTTCAGTTATTATTAAGCTATTTGGGAGGAAAATTGTTCATCATCTTTTAAAACAGAAACTGATAGAAATATGGAAAGCTTCAGAAGATATTACACTGATAGATCTTGGATCAGATTTTTTTCTTATCAAATTTCAAAAAGAAGAAAATATGATCAAGGCATTACATGGAGGACCATGGTTCATACTAAACCATTTTCTATCCGTCCGACATTGGGAGCCTAAGTTCATTGCTTCATCAACTTCTCTTACATATTCAACTCTATGGGCAAGGCTTCCGGAACTTCCAACTGAGTTTTATGATTTGGATATACTTCAGCGTATTGGATCCAAATTAGGCAAGCTCCTTAAGGTGGATTCGTGTACATCTTCTACCACTCGAGGAAGATATGCAAGAATTTGTATTGAAGTGCCTTTGGAAAAACCATTGAGAACTCATGTTAACATTGGTCTTCATAAGCAACCAATTCATTATGAAGGTATAAATCTCCTTTGTACGACTTGTGGATGTTTTGGTCATGCCAAACAAAACTGCTTAAGTGTGCCTACATCGACTCTGGGTTTGAATTCTAACTTGATTTCAAAAGATCCAAGCTCAAGCAAAGATGCAGACTGGCACATTGTTGAGTTTAAACGAAGGAATAATTATCCAAGAACAAATCACCATGCATCAATGAACAAGTTGGTTGATATGGGAGCACAACCACAGAAGAAACTGGACTCAGGTAAGTTTTCTATATTGAATAATTCTAAAAAGGATTACCCGGCACAAATTGAAAATCATTTGTCGGATCTTTCTTTTAATCATGGTATTAAGATAGAAAATCCTCGAAATTCAACTAATAATATACTAAATAAACTAACTACTAATGATAACATTAACTGCTTAACTAATTTACCTAATCAGTCTCTAATGACAGATAATGTCCATAATCATACTCTTAAATTGCTTAAAACTTCTAAAACACCACCGGCTAAGACAGCCAATCAGGCAACTAACTTGCCTTTAATTACTGTGCCTCTTAATCCTCAAATCTGTCATAATCTTTTGGAATTACCAAAGCCACAGACTCACGCCACACTGCCACATCAATTTACCACTCCACTTGGCAAGTCTGCCTCCCAAACAAACCACTCGTTTCATTACAACTTGGCACACGATTTGTCCCTACTTGACACATCTACAATTTTGATTAATCAATCTACCACTATCTGCATGCTACAGTAAATTTAGAAGATAACATATCACCTCTTCTTTATCCATTAAAAGATAATCATTGCACTTCAGATGTAAACTTGGCTACACGGCAAGTTAGTAATACAGTCAGCAATCTCGATTCCTCTTCATTATCTACACATCAGCATATAAAACAACAGTCTCCTTCGATAAAAGAAAACTCATAAACATTCTCTCCTTCACAAACTTTACTGTGCAGCCATGCAGAACAACACTATAACCAACAACGACCTCTTTTATCTCCCTCGTTTGATCATGCAAGGCCCTCAATTCCCACCACAGTTGCCAAATCCAATGACCCCTCTGATTTATACCTCTCAAGTGATAGCCTCCGACCAACCTCTACAATCATGGTTGGAAATGGGCTTGCAAGGCCATGCACTAACATTCACCATGGATCTCAATGGTCAAGAGGTAATACTTCTTATCCAGAATCCGACTCATTTAGCAGAGATTGTGACGGAAGGGATGAGATTAAGACTAGAAGCATACACTCAAAATCACTGGTTCACGACACAAACACCTCTGCCAATTTACTCTCAAACACCATCATCGAACCACCCATGGGAACATCCTCTGAATCCGACAAACCTTCACATGAATCCAATCATCAGCCTAATACCATTTTACCCACCACATCATATGGGACCAATCTTTGCTCCTTGGTTCCAGTCACTGAACTCCTTCAACCCATTATCCCCTTATGCGAGTCCACTCAGTCCTATGAATACATTCAGTCCACCAGCAACTCCCCCAACCACCCCTCCACAATCACCACCCGTACTAGACAGTCCCACAAGAAGGGAGTTAACTCAAACAATACTGGAAATGAGAGAAACAAGGACAGTGTTTTGGTGGTTAAAAGTGATACTTCTTTACGACCTAAAAGAGGAGTATGAAAAAAAGTTCATACTCAAATGTCCACCAGATCTGGAAAAATACAGTCTAAACATTCGTCAAACTCAGAATCAAGCATTAGGAAAATATGCAATGGTAGTTATTCCGACTCTTCGACTGAACATTCCGATAATGAATCTAGAGCAGCCTCCTTTGTTTCCCATGCAGGGATCTCCAGTACCAGTGGAACCAAACATGTACCCTAATTTTATGAATATGATAGTATGGAATTGTAGGGGGTCACATAATCCAGAATTCAGGCGTCACTTTCGTTCCTTATTAGATAATCATCGACCAATCCTTGTCATATTACTAGAGACTCACATGCATGATCACTCAATACTTCGAGATGATTTCAATTTCACACATATGTCTCAAGTTCCAGCACAAGGTTTTAGAGGAGGTTTGGTTGTTCTTTGGAAAGAAGAAGGTATCACAGTCACGGAATTAACCACATCTGAGCAAGAAATCCACTGCTTAGTCCAGGTATGTACTTTTAAAATTCCATGGTTATTATCTGCTGTTTATGCTAGTAATCAATACTCTGAAAGACTACGGTTATGGGATAATCTTATTATGCTTAAGAATTGCTTAAATATGCCTTGGTTAGTAGCAGGAGATTTTAATGAAATTACTTCAAATTCTGAAAAATTTGGTGGTCTTCCTATTAACAACATTAAAGCAAATAGATTTTTAAATTTTATTAACTGTTGTCAATTGTTAGATTTAGGGTTTAATGGTAGTCGGTATACTTGGTCAAATAAACGAAAGCCTGGTACAAAAATTTTAGAAAGACTAGATAGATGTCTTGCCAATTATGATTGGATAAACCTATATCCTAATGTTATCATTAATCACTTGCCTAGAACTTATTCGGACCAGTGTCCGATACTTATTAATTTAATACCTATTAAGAGACTTGTGACAAAAATCTATAGGTTTGAAACAATGTGGACGTCACATCCTCTTTTTAATAACTTAGTTCGTAATATATGGACGGGTAACCATTCCCTTCCTAAAACTACTGAAATATTCCAACAAGCTACTACTAATTGGAATAAGAATACTTTTGGAAATATTTTTATTCATAAAAAAAAATTGTTGGCTAGATTAGCAGGTATTCAAGCGTCAACTCATTATCCTACAAGTTTATTCTTACATAAACTTGAAATAGATCTATCTTTAGAATTTAGTAACTTACTACTACGAGGAACAATTTTGGAAATTAAAATCTAGAATTAATTGGTTAAATGATGGAGATGCTAATACTAAATATTTTCATCTCACTACTATTAATAGGCGTCGAAGAAATAGAATTTGTACTCTTCGAGACTCGGTAGGAAACTGGATTTCCCAACAAGATGAATTAGAACATCATATCACTAATTTTTACCACTCTTTATATAATACAGGCAAAGTCATCTCTCAAAAGAATTACAATGACGTATCTCCTCATTGTCTAAATCATGAGGATATTCTTAATTTAAATCAACCTTTTAATAATACTGATATCTATAAAGCATTATTTAGTTTTAAACCTTTTAAATCTCCTGGTCCGGATGGACTACATCCTTTTTTCTATCAAAAATATTGGAATGAGGTTAATCATAAAGTTGTTCCTTTCTGTTTAGATATTTTGGATCATCAACAAATACCTTTTGAATTAAATCAAACTTTTATTTGCCTTATTCCTAAGGTTAAAAATCCTATTACTATTCAACAATATAGACCTATTAGTTTATGTAATACTTTATATAAAGTAATTACTAAAGTAATAGTTGCTAGGTTGAAAGTGATTATTGAAAAAATTATTGGTCCTACTCAATCTAGCTTTCAAAAGGGAAAACGAGCTTCTGATAATGCTATAATAGTGCAAGAAGTGCTAAATTACTTTAAAAGAACAACTGGGAAAGCATCTTACATGCTTCTAAAATTAGACTTAGAAAAGGCTTTTGATCGATTAGAATGGGATTTTATTCGTAGAACTCTCTTATTCTTTGAAATACCCACCCACATGATTAAATTAATCATGTCTTGTGTTACAACCTCTTCCTTCTCAATCCTCCTTAATGGCAATAGAACTCCTTTTTTCAAACCAACAAGAGGCATTCGTCAAGGGGATCCTTTGTCACCTTACTTATTTATAATGTGTATGGAAATGCTCTCACGTAGTATTTCATTATCAGTAGACTACTTACAGTGGCAACCTATTAAATTAACTCCTAAGGGACCTCCTTTATCACATCTACTTTTTGCGGATGATATTGTTCTACTTTCAAAAGTTTCAACGAAAAGTTGTCATACTATAATTGATATACTTCAATACTTTACTTCCGCCTCCGGACAGAAAATAAATTTGGATAAATCTAAAGTTTTTTTCTCTAAAAATACTACTCTTAATGATAGAAACTTTATATCACAATCTTTCTCCATTAATGAAGGTACTTCTTTTGGTAAATACTTAGGCTTTCCTATGTTTAACAACAAGCCTAAGAATGAGGATTTTCAATTCCTTTTAGATAATTTTAAGAATAGACTGGCAGGTTGGAAAACAAATTTTCTAACTTTATCGGGTCGATCTACTTTAATCAAATCAACTCTTAATAATCTTCCGAATCATATTATGCAATTTATTAAAATTCCTAAAAAGATTATTAATAATATGGAGAAATATCAGAGAAATTTTCTTTGGGGTACTACTTCAACTAAAAAGAAAATACATCTTCTTAATTGGGATTCAGTTACTACTAATAAAGCTATTGGAGGATTAGGGATACAGAAGCTTAGTATTAAAAATAATGCCATTCTTGCGGGACTAGCCTATAGAGTTTTTAAGTCTCCTAATGCCTTATGGGCTAATATACTCCTTAGTACATACTTACATAAGTCTTCTAATAGTAATAACAAAAATTATTCTAATACTTGGTCTAATATCCTCAATGGATGGAACAATTGTCAAAAAGGTTTACAGTGGAGAATTGGAAATGGAAAATTTATTAATCTTTGGAATGATCCTTGGATTAAACCAGGTACTACTCTGAGATCTTTAATACAAGGGCCTTTAACCTTGAATCAACAGATACTTTCCATTTCAGATATTACAAGCCATGCCGGTTGGGATATAGATAAAATTCCTTTTGTATTAGATAATACTATCTTAAACTTGATAAATGCTTCATATATTTCACATACTAGTAATAACACCTGATTTTCTTTACTGGGGATTAACAAATGATGGAACTTTTTCAGTTAAATCTATGTATAATCATTTACAAACAGACTACACAAATACTATACCTTCCCAAAACAATTTTAATTGGATTTGGAAGCTACCAGTTCACCCAAAAATTAAAGGTTTTATTTGGCTACTTTGTCACAATAGATTAAAAACTAGAGTTTACCTAAATCATATTAATGTTATCTCAAATGCTACTTGTTTATATTGTGGAAAGGAGGATGAAACAACTAAGCACTTATTCTTAACATGTTCAAATTCTCAACGACTATGGAAACTCTTAGGTTTCAATGAACAAATTGAATCTGTACTCCATATTCAAAATTCACATACTTGGGTTCGTCAAATACTGTTCAATAAAAATGTTTTATTTCCATATTTCATTAATCACCAAACTTTTCTGGCCTATGCATTATGGAATATCTGGATTACTCGTAATAACAATTTTTTTGAACAGAAGTATAACTCCATTTCCCATTCATTAATTAAACAACAGGCAGCAGAGTTTACTTATTTAACTTCGTATAATTTCAAACCTAAGCTTACTACTAAAATTAGATTAGATATTAATTGGAAACCACCTCACAAAAATTTCTTTAAGCTTAATACTGACGGAGCTTTTTCAAAAAAAGGGGCAGGCATAGGAGGAGTAATTCGAGACTCTAACGCTGGATGGATAACAGGATTTTCTGCTTCTTGTCCTAAAATATCAGCTATTTTCTCTGAATTATACGCATTACTACATGGTTTAAAATTAGCTTATACAGCTCATTTGACACCAATAGAAATAGAAGTAGATGCACATGGACTTCTACTTCTATTACAATCTAACAATATTGAGTTATCTAACTTAATAGTTGATTGCAGGTACTATCTAGATCTGCTAGGTAAGCCAGTCATCAATCATGCGTACAGGGGACAGAATATGGTAGCAGACCAGTTGGCTAAAAAGGGACACAATTTTGAAGAGAAAAATTTTCCAGTGATATTTGATAGTGTTCCTCCTTTTGTAAAGGAATATTTTGAAGCTGACAAGTTTGAAACTAGTAAAACGGATATAAATGTAGTAGGCGTGCATGATTGTCATGATGATAAATCCATTAGGAGGACCATGACAAATGTAATTAATACTAATCCGTACTCTATAGTTTGTAATAGAATGCCATATAGGCATCAAACCTCTGTACGCATTTAATTTTATTAATATATTATCTTTGTTTACCAAAAAAAAAAAATTGAAATGGCAAAAGAAAAAATAGGGTATGAAGGAAAATGTTTTCCATGGAAAATATTTTCCTAGAAAATGTTTTCATGGAAAATGAGTGATTTTATCACTTATTTTCTCTTGTTTGGTTGGTAAGTGGAAAATATTTTCCGGAAAATATTTTCTATGTTTGGTTAGAGAGTAAAAATAGTTTTTTTAGAAAAATATTTTTTTTGCAACTCTCCTACCCCTCCCCCTCCCACCTCCCCCACCCCTTTCCTTCCCGAAGTCTCTAAAAATTGACACAATCTAAAGGAACTAATGTGATGCTTTACTTTTTAACGCAAAAATTGCGTATTTTCGAATCGGTAAATTTATAATTTCTAAACCCATAAACTTCCGAACTCATAATTTTGAAACTTGTAAAATATTGAGTCTTTAAATGATAAATAATAAAATTAAAAACTGAAAAATATATTTTAAAATTTTTTCGAGGGGGGGCTGGGGGGAGGGGGTGGGGCTAAAACAAAATTTAAATTACAAAAAAAGTAACTTTTTTTTGTGCAGGGGAGGGGGTAGGGGTGGGGGTGGGTGGTGCAGAAAAATAAGAAAACAGAAATTTAAAATTATAGAAAAAAAATTAAGGTAAAAGAAATTTTTTTTTGCGGGGTGGGGTGGAGGGGTAGTAGGGTGGATGGTAACGGAAAAATCTGAAATTTTTCTAAAAATAAACTGTTTTTTTGAGAGGGGGTGGAGTGGGTTGGTGAGGGTGGGGAAGATTGAGAAGCAGCTTTGAAAAATGTTTTCCCTTCTCTTGATAATGAAAATATTTTCTCCAATTGGAATAAAGTAAATTGATAAGGAAAATATTTTCCAAAACATTTAAGCCAACCAAACATGGAAAAATTGGAAAACATTTTCCAGAAAATATTTTCCTTCATACCAAACACACCCTTAGTTCGATTTCAGATGAAGCATATTATATTTGCGTAGTTTAAGCAAAACGATCAATTTTTTTTATTATTTCTTCGCCAATTAACCAATTGAGTAGGCCGGATTTTGATACCTATCAATAATTTTTGGAGCGACCCAATTCGATCGATTTTTTGTTGGTATTTTTATAAAATCGACAACGTTCGGTCGATTTTGTCTGGTAAAGAAAGCTAGATTTAGTAATGATAATTATATTTTAATAAAAGAGAGTATAGTGAAGCTCTCGCTTTCCACAACTTCTATTATGAGTTATTGAAGATTTACACACATTTCTTAAAAAGTCTCTTTTCTTTATGACGAGACTTCAACACAGACCAAGGTGTAAGGTCAAGTCTCTTATCTTTGCAATCAACATAAACGCCACTAAAGAAATTTTCTCTCTCCATATAACAACTATGCATGAGCAATTCATGGAACCACCCCTTCCATCAGAACCACGGATAAACAAACTTAAATAAAGGTAGAACTACCTCATTACCTCCTATAAGAAAATGCTACTAGATAAGTAAAATTACAACCAAGCATACTACGACATGGAGCACTAATCAACCCTGAAGGGGTCAAAGGGAAACATATTGAAGGATCCATCCCACTATCCCCAGAAGAAAAGAAAAAACTATACGAACCATGTAAATTCTCTGTGATCATTAAAGTCTTCAAAAGAAAAATGCCCCACTACATGCTACGCTCCAAACTAATCGAGCTATGGAAGCCACTCTAACAGTTAATTTTGATTTATCTAGGATGGGACTTCTTCATAGCAAAATTTAGCTTAGAAAAAAGTATGGTGAAAGCATATTACTTAGGACCATGGTTTGTTTCTCAACACTTTCTCTCTGTCCATAAATGAGAGCCTAAGTTTGTTCCTCAGGAAGCAACGCTTACCTCAACTGCCATCTGGATATGGCTACCCCAACTGCCAGCAAAATTCTACGATACAATGATTCTGTAAAATGTTGGGAGGAAGCTAGGAAAACTCCTAAAAATTGATCAATGCACTTCTTCCACCCTAAGAGGAAGATATGTACATATATGCATCCAAGTCCCACTGGAATCACCAGTAGAAATATCAGTGACCATTGGTGATCACAAACAGGTATTGATCTATGAAGGGGATGGAACACTATGCACAACATGTGGTAGGCTAGGCCACACAGCCATAAGATGCCCTTACACTCAACGTCCACCCACCACTACTGATGGAACACACGATCAACCAACAACAAACTTTCCACTGGAGGAGAGTCAATGGAAAACTGTAACCTTTCCAAGAAGGCGGAAACAAGGCCCACAGAAATCAAGCTCAGAATGTCAACACCTAAAGACAAAAAATAATGCATCACCATAGGAGGTACGGGTAAATATATTTGATGCTATCTCAGTTTCTCCAAACCAACCCCTGCAATTACAATATAAAAAAGCATGCCAATATTGCTACTAATAAAATAATAAGGCCACACGACCCAATAAAGCATTACACTCTGGAACCAAAACCAACAAAACAAATGCATAACCAAAACACAATGGACTAGGCAAACACGGGCTCCAAAAGGAAAGCAGGGTCCAACTCAAACAACCCCACCTTTTCAGACCAACAACCCAGGTCTCACCCAGACCCAAGCTCAAGTATCAAAGCCCCAATCATCCGACAAGGCAATGTGCCTAAAGGTACATGCCCCACACACTCCAAGGCCCAAGAAATCATAGACTCCACCAGCAAAGCACAACCCAAACCAATCATCCCTACCTACTCTACCCCCACCACAACTACTGCTTCTCCCTCTAATGAAGAAATCCCAAAAGACAGTCATGGCAATCGAGTGCAATCCCCTCCCCCTTCAACCAAAAAGACCCCAAAGGTCACCTCTGTTACATCCCCAATTAATGACAACCCCAATTCCCTAATCCCAAAACAAGGCAACTCTTTCGCTATCCTAGATGGGACATTAGGGGGGTTTATGATGGGGAATCAGACAAATAACCCCTGCCCACATTTTCCCCAAAGTAGCAAAGCAAAAAAATCCAAATGGCAAAAGAATAGACACCCACCACCATCACCACCGGCACACTACTACCGGACCACCAACTGGCCTCCTGGCTGGAGATTGCCTTACAAAGGCAGGGCCTTTCATACGATTTCACGATCGACAATAAAGTTATCACGCTGATTGTGCAAAACCCAGCACACCTATAAAGAGTAACGGTGGAAGCTCTCAACAAAGCATTGACAGTGTTTGGTCCACTCCTATGGTAGTCGATGGCCAACAGCGACAGCCTAGCCCCAATCACAGACCCCCAAGCCTTGAGCAGCCACATACTTCAAAGCTTCGAAACCCTTCCCTTCTTCCCAGATTAGATGAAGGAAGACCCATCAGCGGAACCCATCTTTACCAATTAAACCTACCACAGAAACACATGATATCCACTCCAAAGAAGGCTTCTTCCTCTCCTCCACTATAGAACATCTACCAAGGAATCTCTACAGAATTGGAGATCCTTAAAAAGAAGGATGCCACACTGGAAACGGAGCAGGGCTGCCTACCGCCAAGGATCGATTCAATCATCCTGAACTCAGTGAGGTCAATCGAGTTTAACTCAAACACAACAGAAGTGATAGTGGTGCTATGTCCCAAAACGATGTCCAAATATGGACTGAGCCTAGTCTCAGCCCAAACTCGAGGACCGTCAAAGCCATTATTTAACTAACACCAATCTTAAATTTGAAGAGAAGGACCCCTCCACCTCTGGTGCTCAACATACCAGGCCAATCAAACCCTCAGAAAGGGTCACAATCCCCAACAACACCTCCAATGATGAACTACATCATATGGAATGTTAGCGGGGGTAATAGCATAGAATTCAAGCGGCACTGTCTTGAAATGGACAAAATGTACAGGCCAACAATGCTTATCCTGTTAGAAACCAAGATGACTAATCACCAGGGGTTGGCGAAAACTCTGGATTTTGATATGGTCATCCAATCCCCAATTGTGGAAACTTTGGGGGGAATAGTGTTCATATGGAAGGAACTTCTGGTATCCGTAGAAGAGGTAGCCACCACCCCTCAAGGAATCCACGCTATGGTAAAGGTAAGACCTAACCACACTCCCACGTTATTTTTTGCAATATATGCTAGCAATACTTTAGCTGATATAAAGCTCCTTTGGGAACAATTAATTACCATAGCCAGGAATACCAATGACAACTGGTTCATTGGTGGAGACTTCAATGAAGTCCTAAAAGCTAGGAATAAGCTTGAGGTAATCCTATAAACCCTGGCTGTAGTAAACAGTTCTGGAACTATATTAACAAATGTAACTTTATTGATCTAGGGTACAAAGGAAGTTCATACACTTTGTAACCTTATTAATTTTAATACCTTATCTTTGATTTTATTAGCTAAATTAGTTGTTTGTAGCTATATTTACGTCATGTAGTTGATTTTATTAGATTTGAAACACTCGGAGTTGGATACTCATGGAAAGGGCGTGATTTCAGATTGATTTGAGCTTGGCTCAAGGTAAGTGGCTTTTAAGGGGTAACTCCCCTTAGGAATTTGGTATTTTTTGATATATGAATATCGTGTACGTGCGGTGATGAGTGCGTACACGGGCTATTTGTTGAAAACCCCCATTTTCATTAAGCATATATTTGCTTTTCCTTTAATTGAGCAATACTAGTATATGTACTATTCTGTTTAGCCTAGAAAATCATGCTTACGTGCCTTAACTGCCTACCTGAACTCTGTGTAGCGTGTTTAGTGCAAAATTATATGTCTTCTTTGATATGAATTTAATCTTGTTGAAATTGTTATTTATGTTGATTGAGATGTATATTTACTTTGGGACTAGAGAATGGTATTCTGGGATATCCCCTTGTACATTTATATTGGGGACTACGGGATGGTATTTCGGGAGATCCCTAGTTGCTATCTCTATGTAATGAGTTGTTGTTTTTCTATGATTTCATTTTTGTTGACTATTAGTATTTTTCTTTACTGTGATATTACATATTGTTTTATCTTATTATACATATATACCAGTAGGGTTCTGGTCTGATTTCGTTACTACTAGTTAGGCTTGGCACTTACTGAAAGTACATGAGGGGGTAGATTGTATAATTTTTTTAACTTAATATCTTATTAGTTGACTAGTTTATCTATTAGTCGACTGGATATAACAACTCAACAGTTATAATGACATAAAGTAAATTGCGGAAAGTAAGTGCAGAATTAAAGACACCGAAATTTTTATATTGGTTCGAATTCAATGTGAATCCTAGTCCAGTCCCATAGGGTTGCAAGTGAGGTATTCTTAGTAAATGCGTTTCTCCTAGTACAGTGGAAATGACTTGATAACACAATTCCTCTAACACTCATTTCTTTTTTATACAATGCCTAACTAGTGTTATAATCTCCTTTTTCTCTGACTTGTTACACAGCAGATCCTAGTGAACTACAATGTTTGTTTGCAGTAGAATAAAAAGAGAATTTTTTTGTTCGATCAAAGTATGTGTGCCTAAGGTTAAGTATGGGCATAAATAATTTGACGAGGATCGAAGCTCTACAACCCAAGGGATTTGATCCTTGAAAAGAGATTGATTCTTTCCAAGAATAAGATAGCTATCCTTTAACAATTGTATATAATGAAGGCTTGTTTCCTTGGTTGTTGGTTCTGAAATTAGGCGCATAGAAATCGTTACAGGATCTTAGATCTTTCAGATATGTTGGCCGTGATTCATGCCTTAAAATTAGGCTTGCTTGATTCTTTCCATTGCAACTGCCTATTAATCTCTGTTGGTTGATTGTTTTCCTTAGGCGTCTAGTTTTGCTGATTAATATGCTTGATTTATGCTGATTGTTTTCTTTCCTTAGGCATCAAGATTGACTTCAACGATCTTGTAATATTCTCTTGATTTCTTGTTTTGCTGTGATTGATTTCATGCAGAGATATATTATTTGCATCATTAAAACTAGATCTAAAACTTACTGCATACCGATGTGGTGTACTCATGCCCTTTCCTGCACATATTTTTCATGTGCAGATCCAGATAACTTTTCCCAGCCATATTTCTAATGAGGCGAGGCAATATTAGAGACTTCGAGGTATATAAGCCGCGTCCACAGACCTGAAAGTCTCTCTCTACTCTTGCTTAAGTTAAAGACTTCTTGTATTTTCTTCGTTGATAGTTTTCTGGAGTTTAGAAGCACTATTTACTTATGTAACTTCTGACTCATGATATTTCGGGCTTTGGGAGCGTTTATGTTCAGTTCGAGAGTGTTTATTGTATATGCCGAGTGCTATCTAAACTTCTTAATTAAATTTACATGTTAAATTTTTGGATTTTCATGTTTTCGTTTCTTTTCCGCAAATGTACATACTTAGTCGTAGAGACTAGGTGTAGTCATGACGACTCACAGAGGGAGAACTTGGGTCGTGACAGACAGTCACCTCCTAAACTAATATTTTTTCACCAAACGATTCATAATATCCGATATATCTTTAGAACTCTGGGCAATTATTTCGATCATTTGACACTTAGCCATAAGTGCTTCATCCCATATAATTTAGCATAATTATTCTTCTTGATATATTTGTGATGATTATTTAAGTTATTTGAAGAAATATCAAATCTAAAGTGGGTGGCCTCATAATAAAATTATTGTTGGCACTCTACTTACTATTATTGCTAACCGTGTCATGCCTCTTGATATGATATTTGAAAGTAATGCATTACATACAAATATTATTTCAATTCTGTTGGAGGCATCTAGAAAGAATAATCACGTTATTCCATAGTCGACTCTTTATAATATAGTCTTGAAAGCTTGTTCTTATTTAAGATTTAGCTTTGATTGTGCTTCCTCAGACACATAAAAATTGATTAAAAAATTATTTGAGTAGGAAATTAGTTCAAATATAATATAAAAATATATTATCGTGGGGTATTTTTTTTTCTCAATTTCAATTTTTTGTGCAGTCCATTTAATATTATTTTTATTTTTTCTTTGTATTGGACATTATGGAGTTGTAATTTAATGCCAATATGGAGGGTTCTTATAAAATTAATTTTATTAAATCTTCCTACATATTTTTAACAAAAATTTAATAGATAAAATTTTATTTATTTTGAAATTTTAAATATTAAAAATTAGCATAGAAGGTATTATAGTCCAAAAATAAGTTATTGTGGTTACGTCCTTTCCCTATCAGTTTATGTTTAATATTATAAGGCTATTTTCAAATATTAATATTGTATTTATGTTTTTATAGTAATATAGGCTATCATTTTTCTAAATGAATTTGGACAATATAATACATTCTCAAATTAAATTAGTAATAGGACATTATAATACGTTTTTAAATTAAATTATTAATAGGAATTTTTAAGAAGTGATAGGATAACATGACTAAAGATATTTATTTATTCAATTTTATATGAATTAGACAGCCCCAAAATAATTATACTAATAGGATTCCTAAAGGTAATCATGTAGGATTCCTAACATGTAGTATTATATCCTAAAATTAATAGGATTATAAGGCTAATATTTAGAATTCCGGTTATATCCTTTTATTATGAGTTATTATGCTTAATATTATAAGGTTATTTTTGTAAACCGACATTATATTCATGCTTTTATAGTAACTAGTTGATATGTAAGTACGTTGCACGTAAATATTTTATCAGAACTATAAGCAGAATTTATGGAATAATAGTTTATTGTTTAGACTTGATAGTACTCTATGGTTTAGCACACACTCTTACAAATGAAAACAAAAAAGACACAGAAGTCAAACTAGTTCTTTCCCGAAACGTTGTCGTCTGACTCTTTATAAAAAGATATTGAAAAAATATACATAAAGCAAAGTCAAATTAGTTTTTTTTTTTTTTTTGTCACAACCGGGAAATAGAATAGAGGTCAATATATATACACGTAAAATAAACAAACAAAAAACTTATTGATGTTTAAACAAGCATTAACCTACCAAGGATGTAGTGGGAAGCACATTTCCAAATTAATGCATTGGGGGATTAACTAAACCCAAAAGAAAATAAAAAAGACTCAATTAAGCAACGGGTTTTATTTTCAAAAGGTTTATTATTGAATCTCTAGTTCGACTATTTAAATGGCAGCTTAGTGCTTAAGGTAAAAATCGCAATTTAAAAAGTATGATGTTGACAGTCTACCATAATATAAATATTAATAATTATTTTTACGGTTCGAATTTTGAATATTTGTTTATTTTATTTGTTAGGCACATGCTAGTATCAAACATATTGGCTTTTCATTACATCCAAACAACCATATAATTTGATAATCTAATGTATTATTAACATTATTAGTCCACAAATAGTATAAAATATTACGTCCAATCGACTAGTTAAGTGCACCAGCCAAATGAACAAGTATATAAGCCATGTTCATTGAACCTTTTAGGGAACAAAAAATCCTACAAAATTCAGAAAACTCTAATTTTATAACTTCAATTAAATAAATGTGTCTTTTAAAAATGTAAATAAATAAGTAATAAAGTAGTGTTCAATGTTAATCCATCCCTTTTGGGCAGTTAATAATACCGTTAACGAGACAAGTTCTATCTGACCAAACATGATAGGTCCAAGAATCTAGTTTTGTGTTTATATTTTTCTTTACATTTTACTGAATTGTGATTTTTGGGGTTTCGAGCAGATTTTCTCTTGTGAATATTGAATTGTTTGTTAAATTTTAATATGGTTGATTCATTGCATCTCACCTATATTTTCTTGTGTTTTATGCCAGTTATTTAGCTCATATTAGACATGTTTAATTTTTGTAATTTAGAGATGCTCTGACGTAGGAGACACTCATATATAGTCTATATCCAATATTGTGAAACATGCAGTGAATTTTTATGGGAGTTATTAATTTCTTTTTGTGTTTATCTAAAATTGTAAAAAGATGAGTACGTCAAGTTCGACAGGATGGAACAAGTTAGCTCATTTTAATTTTTCCAAGTTAGCTCATTTTAATTCATTTATTTCAGTTTAAAATAAGCGGGTCAATAACATGTCTATTCATTCGTTCGATTCATTTTATTCCTACAAAATTCAGATCACGTTTGGATTGACTTATTTTAAGTATTTTTAAGTTAAAATATCCAATAAAACAAAAAAGTGCTTTTAAAGACTTATTTTTAATCTAAAAATTAAAATAAATAAATAAGGCACAAGCCAAAAACAACAAATTATATTCCTAACTTATGATTTAAAAGTTATTTTGGTTTAAAAATCACTTAAAATAAATTCATCGGCTATCAATAAAACCTGCTGTCTGCCCTAATATTCCTCTGCCTTTGGACTTGGGTATCTCGAGAAACCATGGACTTTGAAATTATTCAATTTCATTATGTTTTGGTTCGGATATTTGGGTGTGGGGGGGGGGGGGGGGGGGGGGAGAAGGGGAGGAGAAGTGAATGAAAAGGGAGAGTAAAGAGAAAAATGATCAAATTTTTAGTAATATTTTTATAATATTCTTTTTTTTTGGTTCATATTCGACATCCATTATAAAATTTCGACTAATTTAAATTTACGCAGAAATCCTTCCTATTAGAAAAAAAATTCTAGCATAACTCAAACCAAGCTCTAGTTAAGGATGGAGAAATTTTGTCCATCACATCATAACTATCGATGATATTTTCTTAACATTATCAACATAGTGGAACCAGGAATTGAATCTGTGATTTTATGCACATTTTGAACACCCTTGACTACTGAGCCAAACATTTGCCTTGTGTCAAGGGTGTTTAAAACTTAATATATAGAGATAAAATATAGATTTTGCCTTATATATACAGTATAATTTTTCGGCGAAGGATGTTCGGATGAACATCCTTGCGCCCCTTGCCTCCGCCCCTGAGTGGAACTACCACGTAACTAATTCTATGTTTACGATAAAACGATTATATCAAGGTATGCAAAGCTAAGGGGGGATTTGGGTTTGGGGTGGGGGGGTTGAAAAATGTCAAAATTATATTTGAAGTTCAAATGCTATTATTTTAAGTGTTGTTTAAAGCAAAATTCAATTTTCATGAGAACTTTGATTGATGGGACATTTTCCTTAAGGAAGTGTTAACAGGAAACGTTAGACCTATTTGATAACAGGAAAATTTAGATATATTTGAGTGAAAAATATCATAAACAAGGTGCTTCAATATTCATTATATTGTGTTGGAACTTTTCGTGCGCAGAAGTTCTACCATAATATATTGGAAGTTCATACATATGTACACTAATCTTCAGTATATTATTCTTAAACTTTTTGTATTACAGGAAAATAATTATTTTTCAATGATTTTGCAAATTCTGACTATTTTTAATTACCTTGTCCAAAAACTAGCTAGCCCATGCTATTTTCATCACAATCATTATAGAGAATTTTTCACAAAAGGCATTCATTAAGACCTAATTAGCAATAAATAAAAACCCTTTCCTATATTACGTGATATAAATATGTTTTACGTTATTTTATGATGTATATAGTGTATTAAACGAATTGTATTCAATAATACAACATGAAATGACGCCGCACAAACAGGGATTCCTGTAAATCATGATCTGTATTTAGGTGTATTAAGTTGTATTAAGCGGGGAAAAAGTAACGTTTCAGCGCAAATCATGGGAAGGTGAATCTGTATTTAGGTGTATTAAGCTGTATTAAGCGGCGTTATTTCACAAAAAACGGGAGTTATACCATAAATTGGTGAGATAAAAATATTTTGTACCATCTAATAAGGTTAAATATAGGAAAGTATTAAATTTAAATTTTTTGCTACAAAATAAAAAATGTTATTATATTATGTAAAATCTTAAAAAGATATTTATATGTTATAAATAGGGTACTAATCTATTCTATAGATGGTAAAATTTCCATCATTGTATATATATTGTATATTTGGGCTATCATCTGTAACTATTTGGGCTACTAGGCCTAAAACGAAAAAAGCCCAATTCAATTGCTTAGCCCCATATGTGTCTACTAATATAAGGTTGTACCGGTAAATACTTACTAAACTCGACATTTTAATCAGATCAAACAATTAATAATCAAAGGTGAGAGTACAAGATTAAGTAATAAATATATATGTATAAAAGGACACATCTCTTATATTCATCGATTATGTGTAACATGAATAATCTTTTACCCCCAAAATGTCAAAAATAGAGAGAACAAAAAGATTCTCCTCCTGCCTTCCCATCCTGTTTTTTTGATCTTTCAACGTTCGCGTAGTTATTGACATGCAGTTAAGGGCGAATATAGCGTATTAGTATCGGGTGACGAGGAAGGTCAGGGCCTTATTGATAATAATAATAATAATGATAAGTCTTGCAACCATATGAAATAAACAGAAATAATAAGTAAGAATATTAAGTAAGACAAGATATACAAGGGAACAAATAATACACAGAGAATAAGGTAACATAGAGTAAAACAACTTAATATCAAGAGGAAAGCAACGAAGGAAGAAAGAAGGAAGCGAAAAGAAAAAGGGAGAGATAAATGATAAGTAGTACTAAATAATAACAACAGGGAATATAGTATCTGAGACGAACAAAATCACATAACATAAAAAATCTAAGAATATGAAGGGACATGCATGCTACTAGGACAAACAGTTAACAACTAAAAACTACTCACCTAGCCTTCTATCCTAATCCTCGAACTCCACAACCTCTTATTTAGGGCTATGTCCTCAGTCAACTTTAGCTGCGCCATGTCCCGTCTAATAAACTCGCCCCAAAGACTTCTTAGGCCTACCTCCACCCCTCCTGATACTCACTGAGCTAACCTCTCGCACCTTTTGACCGGAGCATCAAATGCTTCTCCTCTTAACATGTCTGAACCATCTCAGCCTTGACTCCCCCATCTTATCCTCCATGGGGGGCTACTCCCGCTCTATCTCGGATAGCTTCATTCTTAATCATATCTCTCCTGGTATACCCACACATCCATCTCAAGATCCTCATCTCTGCTACTTTCATCTTCTGCACGTGGTAGTTCTTGACTGGACAACACTCAACCCCATACAGCGTAGCCGGTCGAACCATCACTCTATAAAACTTACCCTGAAGTCTTAGCGGCACATTCTTATCACATAAAATACCGAAAGCGAGCTTCTACTTTATCCATCCCGCTTTGATGCGATGTGCGGCATCTTCGTCAATCTCCCCATTACCCTGGATAATAGACCCGAGATACTTAAAACTCGCTCTCTTGGGGATGACTTGGGCATCAAGTTTTACCTCTAAAAAATAATTTTAAGTGTAAAATTACCAAAAATGATAGTATCAAAGTCTTATAATTATTTTAAATAAAAAATAAACTTAAATATTTATCGTATGAGACTTTTATTATTTTTATTTTATTTACTGAAAGTGTAAAACACAAAGTAAACGTACCTATTAAATATTTAAATCAATATAACATATATAGGTATACCTAAGCATACAATATTATCTAGGTATAATTATTTATTGTCATCAATTACTCTATATTGATAATGCATCATGAAATAATTAGCAAAGTCATTCACACATAATAATATTTCTCAACAATTCATCTCTAATTCTAGCACACAACGCCTTCATATTAGTAGAAGACTTGCCTTGCACTTCTAAAGGAATACACTCCACTGCCCGAATTAGCAAGCCTTGAGCGTGGGTTCTCTATAGTTGCGTGTTGTTTGGAGGTGAAGTTGGGTGGTACAATTGGTAATCTACAAACAAAAGCTTGAAGAGGGGTGTTGACATGTTTTGCAATTAGTTGCTTCAATGCATCTTCAGCAATTTGATCTTTCCCTTTTTGGTTATTCACATGTGATATTGATCTATCATGTGACCCTTCTCTAGAGTGCTGAGGAGAATCTTGGGGTGAAGGGATTGGAGTTTCACCCTCTTGTTAATTCTGTTGATTTTGTTGGTTGTTGTCATTGGTAATCGACATGATTGTTTTACAGAAAGTGAAGATTATCAGATTTCTGGTAACAGAATAATTTGTTTAACCAAAAAAGTTTGTATTTTGGTCAAAGCCTATTTTTAGAAGAACTCGGGTTATTGATAACAAAGAAATTTCGTACTCTCAATTATATGAAAGGAAAAGACAAAGATAATTAAAGAAATAATTGATTGCAAAGTCATGATAGCGGAAAAGTAAAGTATAGTCTAAGATGATCCTTCAAAAATGGAATTCTCTTCTCTTTTATAGGGATTTACATAGGGGTTTACAAATATAACGTTTTCTTCCTTTTATGGCCGAATCATTATAACATTAATGACACTAATAATTTGTTATAATTGACAATCGTAACTGTTTGTTGGAGATTTTGTAACGTTTCCAATTCTTATTCCTCATTGATTAGAGGTTCGTGAATATTCCCTTTCCTATTGTCTTGATTCATTCAACCCATATTTACTGAATGATTTGATACGAGCAACTGCATCCCTTCATCCAGTGAGTGAATTGCACGCGCCTCTTGTATCTCAGGAAGACTAACTTGCGGTAAATGAAAAATAGGCACCAGAAAACTTGAGGCATCACATTTCGATTTGTATTGTTTAGTGAAAAATAGGGAGATGTCTCAAAAAAGGTTACATTCGTAGAGATCAAATATTTATGTGCTTTTGGATCATAGCATTTATAACCATTTTGGTAACGAGAGTATCCAAGAAAGACACACTTAGGCCTCATTTGTTTTATTTTTTTATTAAGACGTCTGAATCTGAATATACATCTATATCAAAATGTGTATTAAGATTAACACGTTTGTATCTGGATATACATCTGAATATATTAAGATATGTATTAAGATCTGAATAAAAATAATTAAGACTGCTTGATTTTTAACATATAAATGTATAAAATTTATCTTTATTTAAAAACTAATAAACATAAAATTTAAATGAAATAACTAATCTAATATTCTATCAATAAAATATATAATTTTTTACAATATGATAGTTGTTGGTGGTGATGGCTAATAGGTGGGTGGTTGGTGTTAGTTTTGGTTGATGATGGTGGTTCATGCTGGTAGCTAGTAGTGATTGGTAGTGGTGGAAATTATGATTGAGGATGGTGGTGGTGGTTGATGATAGTTAACAATGGCGGGTAGTGGTAATAGTTGTGACTAAGGAAGGTTGTGGGTTGGTGGTAGTATGTTATAATGATGGGCAGCGTCGGTTGTGGTTGTTGATGGTGATGGGGTGATCAGTTCTGGTAGTTGAGGTGGACGAGTGTTGATTGTGGGGGAGGTGCTTCTTTTGCAGCGGACGTGGAAGCTTCCTAATCCTGCAAGGTCGCAAGGTTCCCGGATGGGGAAGGTTAATCTTCTACCTATGGTGCGGTGTCGGGGATGGTGTTGGTGGTAGCGTCATCACCGACATTCGTTCAGAGAGCTTAGGAGGTTGGTGGTGACCCCCATTATAGCTTTTGATCTGGTATTGTTTTCGTCTATTTCTGGGTTTTCGTGGGATATGGATGATGTGGTTATCTGATCTTCGGGTGTATACTATAGGTTTGATTCTCGAAATTCCCACAGACTAACAAACACACTTAATGACTAAGATCTAAATGATTAAGATTCAAACCTCCATTAAGTGCAAACAGATGAGGCATATATATGTTATCTAATTAAGAGGGTGTTTGGACTGGCTTTTAAGCTGTTCAAATCAGCTTTTAAGCTCTTTTTAGCTTTTTTCAGTGTTTGGAAAAGTCAGAAAAGTGCTTAAAATAAGTTAAAACTGCTTAAAACAAGCCAAAAACAATAAGCTGGACCAACCCAACTTATTGATTTTTGGCTTAAAAACTATTTCTGTTGAAAAGCAACTTTTCTATCATTGGGGGGCAGGCTAGTTCTAATCAACTCAGTTCTAGACTCACTTCCGACTTATATGATGTCCTTGTTTCCAATTCCAGCAAGCATTTTACAGAGATTGGACAAGAAGACCATTCCTTTGGTAAGGCAATAAGGAGAAAACGGCATTCCATTTAGTTATATGGAAGACACTCACACTGGCAAAAAAGCAAGATGGTTTAAGAATAAGAAACTTGAAGAATCAAAGCAAGGCTCTTAGAATGAAATGGTTATGGAAGTACTCTCAAGAACCCCAATCTTTATGGAGCAAAGTGATCAAAGCTAAGTATGCCGTGTCCATCTACGATGTTATGTTGATATGAAAGACCAAGGTGATCCAGAATTATCCACATGATGCAGCCATTCCTGCCATGTTAAATGCCTTCACCAAATCTACTCCAAAGTAGCAAGTTGGATCTCAATTTCGTAATTGTACCTATTGTTCCCAATTGAATTTCTTGCATACTCTAATCCCTGGATTAATGTAGTTAAGTTCTCTGAATTTTAGAATATTCTGCTGCCCATTTTTAACACAAATAACCTTTTTGTATCTTGATAGCCGTTGTCAATCCCTGTAGCATTCTTAAGGTAGGATATTTGTGATGTCCATCACTTTGCGGGAATTATCTGTAACACTTCCTAAAGTAACATATTATCAAACTGCATTGATTCTTCAGTCCAGATTGCAGCTGTCGTGTCCAAGAATCTATAGCCAACCAGGTCTGCATATTGTTGCTGATTTTTTCAGTAATTTCCTGTAGTTTCCATCTGATTGTTGTTGTATCCTTTGTGCAGTGTTGGTCTTGGGTTATTGAATTAATGAAACTGCATTGAGATTTTAGTCATGTTCATAATTGTGTCATCCAATTGAATGCTTCTTTATATTCATAAGATTCCGCTGTCAACAATTTGTGCATAACTATGACTCTATTCGTTTGAGTGTTTCTATTGTGAGTAAAATATGGTTGGTATGTCGCCCCATCAATGTGATTTTCTCTCCTCTGAATTTGATGTAGTGATCTGCCCTCGATTAGCTGTGTTAACCAGTTTTGACTTTGATATTGCCAACAGTAATCGCAAAGCTTCTGTGCATCATGTTCTGCTCTATGTCTAGGTATTTGGATTCTTCCTTCTGTATATGAGGTGTTCACCCTGTCTTGAGACTCAAAATTCCAGTTGCTTTAAACGTAAACAGGAATATGTGCAAAAATTCAACAGGTGGGACAGCCCCAGTAGTTGTCTATTCTTGATTCAACAAAAGAACCAATTAATCTTTTTGAAACAATAACCACATATTTTAAAACTACAAAAAGGTACATAAAAAATCAAAGTTTTATTGTTTAATTTATATTGTAAAACCCATTTAACTATCTAAAAATATTACCGTAATATACTGCTATTTTGACATAGTTCTTTGGAAATTCTGCAAATTGCAAAAGAATATCATAAAAGAATTATATCCAATAACCTTGGGCAAAAGTAAAGAAACATAATTTTCTGTTGGGCTCATAACTTTTATTCTTCTGATTTTATTTTTGGTTTTGTTTTATTTTGCAGAAATTATTTTTTAAACACAAATTACTGGCAATAGTTTATGACAAATCGATCACTAATTTTGTCGGCATTAGACAGTTATTATGAGGACAATTACATTTCTAATGATATTGATATCCAAATCTTTTTGGTCCCGTAGCCAAAATTCCTTTTTGTGGTGTTTCTAATGTACAACAAGAAACTTAGTATTCTGGGGCTTTGGCTGAATCCCCGTTAACTTTGTTTAAACGGAAAAGGGCCTAAAATGCCCCTCAACTATCGAATTTGGTCTAAAATTGCCCTTCATCCACGTTTTGAGCTAAAAAAGCCCTTCCCGTTAATGTTTGGGCTCTCAAATGCCCTTCATACTAACGGTCCTTCTCAGATTTCAATTTTAAGTGACGTGTCATTAATTTATTGGCTAATTTAAAACCCACCCATCTTATATCCAACCCACCCATACCCGTTTTTAAACCCAAAATCACTTTATATTTTCTAAACCCATTCCGTCATTCATCTGACTCCTCCTCCTCTAAATTAGGGTTCCCCTCATCATCCCAATAACGATGACTCTCCTCTCTTAAATCATATGGTTCCCCTAATTTTTGCTACTCCCAACTTCTAATTAGAGTTCTTAGATTTCTCCATCTTGTTAAAGCTTAAAATGTCAGAATCTTCTGCTGTAGATTCTCGTGACCAAGGTGAAAATCGTACATGTTATTGCGGATTGGTTGCCAACCATTTGACTGCTACAACACCTTCGAATGGTGGTCGTAGATTTTATAAATGTCGCCATTATGAGACTAATGGTTGTCGTTTTTGGGAATGGCGCGATGAAGAACTTCCACCTCATGTGTCGATGTTTATCCACAAGCAAAAACTTTCATTGAATGCCCTTCGTCAAGAAAGGAACAACCTGAGGAAGATGGTAGATGATATTGTTGGTGGTAAAGCTGTAGATGTGAATAACATATCATTGGAGGAGAAAGTTTCAAACTTGGAGCAGAAATTAAAGCGATGGAAAAGACTTGCGACATGGTCATGGATTCTTTTTGCTATTTTTGTAGCGGGCAGAATGATGTAATGAAGTTGGTGGCCTCTAATATTTTATGATTGTTGATGAAAAACTCCAACAGATCTACATATCTTTGTACTTCTTTTATGTGAAATAGTTAGGTCTAGGTATGATGTCCTAGTTGTATCAATGATTGAAATTTGCAGATAATAGTTATTTAAACTGTTTATTTTGGCTGTTAAATGAATGAAATCTGCAGATTTTTGTTATTTTAGTTAGCTCTTTTGGTTGGTGAATGAAAGAAATGTGCTTGTACAATGTATTGCAATTAGCATTTTGGCCAAACAACCTGCATATGGGAACATTTGTGTCATTTTGTTAAGTTTCTAAAGTGCACATCCCAATCCCAGTCTTGAGTTGCTCTCCTAAGTGCCACAGTTTTGCCAATAACTTGTTGTTTTATCGCAAAAAGGCAAAACTGGTCAATGGGGTTACTTCAACTTGGTCTTACGAAGCATGTTGCTTTATATCGTTTCTAAATTGATGCCTAAGAAAAGGAACTAGCAGTCTGGATGATCAAACACAATATCCATGCTGTGATTTGGTGGACATTCTGAAGAAAAAGAAATGCTACAGTTTCTGCCTCATTTGCATATTGCATATCCACAAAAGGTCCTCTGTATTCCCAGGCATGAACCATTTGATTCCGGCAAAGTTGAGAAATATCTGCCATAACTGTTTGATTATAATTTATGTACAATGTATCTCTACCAAGGGAAGTCTAATGTATTTCTCCTTCCCAGCTGAAGGTCAAATATCAGTTGTAAATTCTCCGTTGTTAAACGTTTTGTGTATACTTTTGCTTAGTTTTCACTGCAACAGGGCCACAGTAAATGTGAAGCTACATTTTGCTTAGTGTTGGTTGACTTCCTCAGTTATTAACACGCATTGTGAAGTTACATTTTAGATGTATTCTTCTTCTAATGCTGGTAATGGTGCACTAGTGGAATTTATTCACTGCAACTGTGAATTAGATATCATTGGATCAGCAGTAACTGTCACAAAAATAAGGTAGAATTGAAGGTGAACGTTTTTATTTTGGAAGAAATGCTAGACCTTTTAATGAACGATATGGCCTATAATCATGGCATCTTATTTTTAACCTACATGACCAAAGTGCTATTGCACCAAAGCCAAGTCGGACTCCTATTCCCAGTTTCACCCGTCTGAGCAAAGGCTGCTAGTTTGAAAAAAACAGCAGAACGGAACTAGCTTCGCTGCTAGAGGCTCTCAAAAATTCATCACACCAAAACAGTTCATCAACAGCTGAATAACAGTTCAAGATTTACAACACATACTGCAAAGCTTCTGAGTTATCACAACCAGTATACAACTAAAAAGCAATACATTGCTGCAACCTTGCTGCAACCGATTCACAGCAAACTAAAAAGAAAACTAAAAAGCAACCTTGATGCAACAGTACATTTAAAATAGATTCATTAAGCTGAACTGATTAAATTCAATGGTGCAACAGTCATTTAAAACAGTATATTTCACAGTCATTACACAAAACATTCACAGTCATTACAGATTGCTGCAACAGTACATTTAAAACAGAGTCATTAAACAGAGTAATTAAACAGAGTCATCAACCGATTCACAGTTATTACACAAAAGTTTATACAAAAAGTCATTAAACTGAACAAACTACTTTAATGCTTGGCCTTTTTAGTCTTCAGTTTTCCAATTTTTTTTCCTTTTCTGCTACCAATTGGCTTGAGGACATAGCTGATTTTCCTTTCCATGTGAGCTTCTTTGGTGCATAAGGCAGATTAGTAGGCACATTGAAACTATTTATATCTCCTTTGAAGGCAATCTTCCTGGTACCAATAGGTTCTTGATGCAACTTTCTTTGTTGAAGCCTAGTCATAGCTTCAGATATCACCTTAGGCATCACATCTGGCTCTTCATCTTCATCTTCATATCCATCTTCATATTCATCACCAGCTATTATTGAAGGTGCAACAGATTATTCAAGTGTGTTTTGAAGTCCAGCAAATTGACTGGAATGTTTAGGAGAGGTCATTCTCACACCCAGAGTAGGCATGAAAGCGAATTCTGAATTTTGACTATCTTGGGGAGCCGTCAAGGGCACATCTTGTACTGTTTGGTAAGTTCCTTCACCATTAGCCTACAAGAGTTATTCATTATAAAACATTATGAATTAAAAAAATTTGTAAGTGAAGAAAATATGTGAAAAGGACCGTTACCAAAGGGCATTTTCTTCTGTTGTGACCTGTTATACCACAGAACCCACATGTCATTATAAGTCCCTTTCTTGAAGATGACCAGACCCCCTCCCTCTTTCTGGCCTCATCTTTTTCTCCTTTTCTCTTTACTTTTGGTCTACCCACCATTTTATGTACTTCTGGTGGCTCCATTGCATGTTCTGGCTCAATTTTCCAAAATTTTTCACCTCTCACAGGTTGTAACTTGTGCATGTATGACAACATATAAGCTTCCTTTGAATACCACCAGTGCACCTCGCTTAATGGATCTTGTTTATCGTGCATTAAAGCTTTGATGGCATGAGGACATGGTAATCCTGTTAAATTCCAGGCCCGACAAGTACACTTCTTTAATTCAAGGTTCACGGTATGCTTATCTTTTCCCTCAACCACTTCATATCCGTAATCTCCATTAAAGACAACTTTGCACTCTATTGCAATTACTCTGTAATCATTGTAAAGCTCTATGGCATATGGGCTAATTTCTTCCTTCCAATTCCTACATTCCTCCTCACGGTTCTTTAATAAATTCATTACCTACAATAAAAGGAGATCATTGGCAAAAAGTTAACAATCAATTTATAAGAAGTTAACAGAAGAAAGATACAAAATTTACCTTTAATCTAATGTCTTCGAACATCTTAATTATAGGTTTATTTCTAGCTTCAAGAATCCATTTATTGAATGATTCTGTAAAGTTATTATCAACCATATGATTCTTGCATTTACTTACGAATGTTTCCATATATTGTTTCATAGACATGATTATCCATCCGCGTGATTTTACTGCATCTAGATAGATCATCGAACTCTTACTTCAATTTATCGTTACTGAGGTCTGCTTCTACTCCAGGTTACTCCCGTTGCTCATCCCATGTGTATAAGTCTCATCTGTGATTTGCTTTTGGAAGGACAGTAGAAACAGCCTCCAAAAGCCCCTGCAACAATCAAAAAATCAGTTACAAATAAAATATAAATTAAAAAAAGAGAAAATTTGACAAATAATTACCTTTTGCATATCTGACATAAATGTCACTCCTTCACCATCTTCAAGCTCCAAAGAAATTCTCAGTAACTCCATAAACCACTTCCAGGTTCTACCAGTTTCTTTATCAACTACTGCCCATGCAAGAGGATAAAAATGTTTTACTGAATCTTGTGCCATGGCCACCAGTAGAATTCCTTTACACTTCCCTTTTAGAAATGTGCCATCTAGGCCTATAAGAGGTCTCAAACCTGCTTTCCATCCTGCTTTCAAAGCTTGGAAACAAATATACATTCTAAGGAACCTTCTTTTTCCTTCTGCCAAAGCATCTTTAGATATGTTTATCACCACATCAGAACCAGGATTACTATCCCTCAACTCTTGAGCATATGCATCTAACCTATTATAATCATCAATGAAGCTACCCTCCAATTTCTCTAGCGCAAGCCTCTTTACCCTCTTCATCTTTGAATAGCTAACATTCAGATTGAATTGATCCTCTAGTTCCACCCTCATGTCTTTCACTTTATATTTAGGATTATTTTGGACTTTATTCTTGAAATAGTGCGCTAAAGCTTGGGGAGTAGCTCTTCTATTCTTGTATGCTGGCTGACAATTGTGTCTTGCATTCAAAGACTTAATTTTAAATCCTTGATCTTTATTATCCTTAGATATCAAGCACCTAAATGGACAACCAACATCACATTTATAACTAACTCTACCGGTGTCGCTCTTAAAGACTTTAAGGCCCTTTTTATTAGCAATTGCATAAAAGCCCACAATTCTTTTAGCTTCATCCAAATCTTTAAAACTCATACCATGTTCCAACTCTTTATAGTTGTCTAGTTTGTCATTAACTTCTTTAGTCCTTTCCTTACTAAATATATCCAATTGATTACTATCATAATCACTAGAGTTAAGTTCATGTGCTTCCTCTTCCTCACTTGACTCACAATCGGTGCCAACATCTAGTGTGATACTATAAGGTTCATTATGGTGACTTATGCTAGGAGCTGGCACATGTTCTTCACCCTCATCAATAGCAAAGAATTGAAGCACACTAAACTTGTCAGAAAAGAGTTGTTGTAGTGTTCTGATTCCTGAATCACCTTCAACCAGAAAGTATCTACTCGAAGGCCCTATTATCAGAAGTTGTTCCACCTTCTTAAACCCACATTTATCAATGTATTCTAAACAAATATCTATATAAGACAGCAAAAAATTAGTTGATCTGTCTATAGTTTTTATGTACAACTATTACTTCTTTGCATACAATTAAGCTTCCTGATTTTTGACAAAGGATATAATCCTAATGCATGGGTGGGGTCCACATACGTGTGAATTTAAATTGACAAACAAGCAAATATGTGATCAACCCGAATTTATTATTTGAATTCAAAAACAGTCAAAAACAGTCACAAACACTAAAATGAACAAAAAGTGAACAAAAACAGTCAAAACTTACTTGAACAAAGATGGAATTTTATATTTGATCTTCAACTTGAATCTTGGAAGAGAAATAGCAAATAGCACCCATATGATTTAAGAGGAGCAGCAAGAATTAGGGAAAACCTAATTTAGAGGAGGAGTCAGACGTATGAATTTTTGGGTTTAGAAAATATAAAGTGATTTTGGGTTTAGAAACGGGTATGGGTGGGTTGGATATAAGATGGGTGGGTTTTAAATTAGCCAATAAATTAATGACACGTCACTTAAAATTGAAATCTGAGAAGGACCGTTAGTATGAAGGGCATTTGAGAGCCCAAACATTAACGGGAAGGGCTTTTTTAGCTCAAAACATGGATGGGGGGCAATTTTAGACCAAATTCGATAGTTGAGGGGCATTTTAGGCCCTTTTCCGTTGTTTAAATAATATATTTGTGTTAAAAAAAAATTATTAATCATATATAAATATTATATTTAGAATCAAGTTATTAGTACTTTAGATTGTCATTCTAAAATTCAAAATCTATAAAAGTTGAAATCCTAATTTTCTTAGAGCACAAGTTTGATCCCACAAGGGCCTACAATCTCAGTGAGTTTGCTCCAAAAAACTTCAATTCAACAAGTCGTACAAATCCTGTACACATTCTCATTCCTGATTCATAACTAGTTTCACTGCATATTGGATTCCAGATTTCTTCCTTACAGCAGCTCCCTTCAACATAATATGCTAGAAGTTTAAGAATACACGCTGTATAATCCTGCATATTATGCTAAGACCATGATGTTGGAGATGCCGGGACCAGGGATTGCCTAGAACTACGAATTGGATATCGAAACGCATGAATTTCAAAGAAAAATTCAAGAACCTCTAGAATTGCAACCAAGAGCCTGAACCCTATCAAACCAACTCCAAATAACGTCAAATTTTGTAGACAAGTTCCTAATAGCAAAATGGACCTATTCAAAGTCCCGAAACCAAAATCCAAACTCAATATCCTTAAAGTCAAACTATGATCAAACTTAAGAAAATTCTAAACCTCTAAATTGCTAACTTTCACTAAATGGTGCCGAAAGCTTCTAGAAACATCATAATATGGTCCAAGTTTGTATGCAAAAGCTCCATAATGGAGCATATTATGCCAAAAAAAAAATTGTATTTCAGTAAAATAATGAATATTTTTTAATGACTTTGCAAATACTAGTTATTTTTTGATTACGACTCCGAAAACTAGCTAGGCCGTGCTAATTTTCACACTAGTATTTAATAAAAGAGCCACGTCTGAATTTGTTAATTTTTATGTTGATTATTTCTACACGTTCTTTCTAGGTGTTCAACGAATCAACGCTATCAAATCTCAACATCGATGTTAACTAAGCGCCAACTCTGCCAAAAAATCCCTTTCTTTGACATTATTATCTTTCTTTATTTTCAAGGATGACACGTATACATTAGGGAAACAAAAAATGGAATGTAGAAATAATCATTTATAGATTTTATCACGCGTTTCAGGATTTGCGTTTGAATGTTCCTTTTCTTCAAGATGAGCTATAACATGGGGTTCAATTAATTTTGAGAATGATTGAAGACAATGGGTTTTCTTGGAAGTTTGTTAGGTATTTTTGGCTTTGGAATTGGAATTTCCACAGGTCTGGTTATTGGATATTTCTTGTTCATACACTTTGAGCCCAGAGATGTTAAGGTAAATATACCTGCTTTTATTTCAATGGAATGATAAATTTATTTACTGTTTTCCTTTGATCATCTTATATAGGACAGTAATCATTTGGTGAGATTTTAGTTACAATGACTTTTGTTAATTATCCATTTCCTATTTTGGTTCTTGTTTCCATGTTTTACTAGAAATTGTTTGCATAAGTCAGTTACAATAGATGACCTTTCTGTTGAGCTAAAACGTCCCAAAATACTCTTAACATGGTGTTATGTTATCCACTTTGGACCAAAGCCTGCACAGTTTTCCACAAAAGGCTTCATACTATCTAATCATGTGGGATTTTGTTCGCACACACCCAACACGTTCGACAAACAATTCACTATGTCTTCCACACGCCATTCAGGTTTAGAGTCAGTGTTCAGAACGAGTGTGATCTTATCGCTCCCTATGTTTTCTTTTTTATTTCTTTTCTTATACATATATAGTTAGAACTTGCACAAAATCCACTTCAGTCCTTCAGTATCATGTAAAGATGCAGATAGACATGTTGATATGTTTATATGTGTCAGTAGAGATACATTTTGAATAAATTTCTGCTCCCTTTAAAGGTTTAACAAATGCAAACCAACTTATCGGAAAGTGAACTGAACTTCTTGAACAAAAATCTCCAGGATTTACCAGAGAGTACACCATTTGATGAAATTGAGCCTAGCTTATTAGTTGATCTTCTACCTGAACTCCCATTATGGGTGATGAATCCAGACTACGAGCGGGTAACCACTTGCCCCCTTTTGAATTTAAATTCTTTATCCTATTATCCCAAGTGAAGGGGAGCCGTGGCGTAACTTATAAAGTTGTTGCCATGTGACCAAGAGGTCAGGGGTTCGAGCTGTAAAAACAGCCTCTTGTGGTCCGGCCCTTCTCCGGAATCCGCACATAGCCGGGAGCTTAGTGCACCAGACTGCCCTTTATCCCACTATCCCAAGTCAAATCTTATCTAGGTTATGATCTTGTTCCTATTGTTGTGTAGGTTGACTGGTTTAATGAGTTTATAGCGAATATGTGGCCCTATCTTGACAAGGTAATCCAAATTCGCCGTTTGTTATTTCCAACATATCATTCATATCATGTTTGGGATTCTTATTCTTGTTTATGCCATGGAAATGATCTGAAGTATAGCAGCATGCCTGAATAGTGCGGTCTGATTTTATTTCCTCTACAGGCAATTTGTGGAATTATTAAAAGCACATCAAAACCTATTTTTGCAGAGTACATTGGCCAGTATCAAATAAAATCTATTGAGTTTGAGCAACTTACTCTTGGAACAATTCCTCCTAGATTCCACGGTGAGCACCAACTTTTATCAAGCACATGAAATGTTGTAATAAACAGTCATCTATAAGCTTAGAAGTTACGCCGTGTTTCATTTGATCTTGATCAATTTGGCAGGTATTAAAGTATATGATTCCAATGAAAAGGAGCTAGTATTTGAGTTTGCGGTCAGATGGGCTGGAAATCCAAATATAGTTGTGGCGTTGAAGTTATTATCTCTACAAATCTCGGTACAGGTAAGACTAGTTTCCCTTCTGTTATTCATACGAAAGATAGATTGACATAATCTTCAAATGAAAGTGCTATGCAATTTGCTTTTTGTGTTAATTATCTGATTTACATCATTTCTTTTGATTGCTTTAGTAGAGCTTAGAAGGGAGTCTTGGCGTAACTAGTAAAATTGCTGCCATGTGACCAGGAGGTCGTGGGTTCGAGGCTTTGAGCCGTGAAAATAGCCTCTTGCAGACATGCAGGGTAAAGTTGCATACAATAAACCCTTGTGGTTCGGCACTTCCCCGGACCCCATGCATCGCGGTGCACTATTACTTTAGTAGAGCTTAATGTTTATGGATGATACTCAGATACAATGTTATATATGTTGTATAAAGATCGTGACACATTATTGTTTTTTGGTTATGTATTTCAAGAACAACGACATAGAAACTGAGAAAATGAAGTTTTTTTTTTGAAATTTTAGGTGATATTAATATTGTAACTCTCACTGAGATATTTTCTTGATGTTTGCTATAATCTTCAGGCACAATTATGTTTGAAGAGAAAGAACAATACTGAACCTAATGAATACACTGAAACTTGTATGCACAACCTCTATAGAATGTCATGATTATGATTGTGTGTAGCATCTTGTGCATTATGAAATGCACTGATAGCCTACGTTGATGAGGTTGTTGCTGGGTTAATTAGAAATCTTCCATAAGATGCCTAACTAAATATTATCGATCATATATGTAGCCAGAGGTTGACTTTGGGCTAAAAGTAATTGGAGGAGATTTAATGGCAATCCCCGGTTTACACCATTTTGTTCAGGTAAGCTTCCGCTTTTTACCTAGTGTGCTTCTTAAGTTACTAAACTCCATAGGCTAAGCTTCCATTGGATTTATAGATGAAAGCTAATACGGAATATGATACTTAAAGTCAAATTCTCCTGCACCATTTGGCACAGACACAACAGCAATGTACGTTTCGAGTTAATTATGTTACTCCAACAGCCTAAACCAATACAGTTCCTAAAGAAATTGAATCAGCTGGAGATATTTGTTCACAAAGAGATGTAAATATACTTTATGTCTCTAATAAGCAGGCAGGAATACTTAGTACCGGACATTATAGAAAGGCTTGAGTGCTTTCCTGGCTGCAGACTAATAGTTGTAGAAAGTGCACCTTGAAATCTTATACATCGGTTGCCTATGACCTAAAACAGTAGATAAAGCTACTGAACTAGGAAAACTGGTGAAAAGGAGCAAGTAACATAACATGATTCATCGGCTTAAGAGATATTGCTCTAGAATGAGTCTATATTACCTATTTTTCCTTTGTAAACATTTAAATATTGTGATAGCATTATATCTGAGTTTGGCTATTATTGTTTCATACACTTAAAAGTACAGAGATCTGAATAAAGTTTTGCTCTCCCTCCTGTTCCATGTGTTTCTAGATTCAAACTGAATATAGAACAGACAGGAGTCTTTGGTACATTACCCTCAGCTAATTTTAATGACAGTATTCGTTGCATGGCAGGAAACTATATGCAAGCAAGTCGCCAGGATTTATCTCTGGCCACAAACACTTGATATACCAATTCTTGACAGTTCAATGTAAGTTGTCGACAAACAATAATTTACTTGAAATATTGACGATGGACTAATTCCTGACAGCCACTTGAGCATTACTGTTTTTGTTTCAGCGAATATAAGAAATGTAGCCTAATAAAATTCTTATGTTTTGGTTTTCTCAAGATGAAATCATCTTCTTCATATTGAGCCACATAGATTATGCATGTCAAAAAGCAATATGCATCTAAATGACATGAAAGTCTTAGAAATATATGACGCCTCGTATATCAGATAACTATGCATCCAAAGTGGTTTAACTTTAAGGTATCGGGTTGGATGCTCAAATTCTTTCATATTTTCAATTGACTAACATTAGCTTTTGAAATTTTGATAGAGGAGCTGTGAAAAAGCCTGTCGGAATACTGCATGTGAAGGTTCTGAGAGCACACAAACTTCTGAACACGGACTTTTTGAGTAAATCAGACCCTTATGTTAAACTCAGCTTAGGCGGGGACAGGCTTCCAGCCAAAAAGACTACTGTAAAGACGAACACATTAAATCCAGTATGGAATGAAGATTTCAAGTTGACCGTAAAAGATCCCGAGTCTCAAGTTCTGCAGCTGCATCTATATGACTGGGAAAAGGTCAGAATCTTGATATCTCATGGTATTGTGGCATCATCTTGAAGTTTAAAGCTATTTAATTGTTTTGTAAAAAAAAAAAAAAAATTGATGACTAGAATTTTCGTTACCTATTTTCCGTGAGAAGGAATTATTTTCTGTAAATATCTATCTCAAATTTCCAGACCATGTTTTACTTGCTTGGAGTTTTAAGTGTAAAATGTTAAGCGTTACGATTTTGAAAACAAGAATAGTTAGTTAAAAAGATGTAATATCAAATTTTGTGTACTATGAAGTATTAGTTAACATCAGTTTGAATTTTTGGAGGGACTAAAATTTGATATTTATGGAAAGAGGTTAAGTACTTATGTTCAGATAAGAAATGAAATCAGGTCAATTATTTTGGGACAGTATTTTGGTGGTCGTATCCCTTTCTGCGGATGAATGCATGTCTCATGATTCACAGCAAATGCAAAAGATTAAGAATTTTCGTTTTGTTTCACAGATTGGGGCACATGACAAGTTGGGAATGCAAGTTGTGCCACTGAAGTTGCTGAATCCATATGAGAGGAAAGAACTAACGCTTGATTTGGTCCACAGCACAAATCCAAATGACCCTCAGAACAAGAAGGCGCGAGGCCAGATTATGTTGGAAATGTCCTTCATTCCTTTCCAAGAAGATAGCAAAAAGTTTAGTGGACTTCTTCATATTCACGAACGAAAGGAGAGTATTTCAAGCCTTTCAGATGATAACTATTCCTTGCGCGGAGCAGGTTTGCTGTTAGTTACAGTTATTGGTGCCGAAGATGTAGAAGGAAAGCACCATACGAATCCTTATGCAGTGGTAGTTCTTAGAGGAGAAAAAAAGAAAACAAAGGTGACATCTACACTCTCATATATAGTTAACCATGTAGGTGGATTCATAATTTAAACTTGACATTTCAACCTTTAAGGTTCTTATAATAGGACCTATTGCACTTTTTGAATTAAAAATTCAGAACTAATAAAGGGTAGCCCAGTGTACTAAGCTCCCGCTATGCGCGTTGGGAACGGCCGGACCACAGGGTCTATTCTACGCAGTCTTACCTTGCATTTCTACAAGAGGTTGTTTCAACACCTGGAACGCGTGACCTCCTGGTCACATGACAGCAATTTGACCAATTACGTCAAGGCTCCCCTTCAAATTCAAAACTAATATTTGGCTGAAATTTTAGTTATTTTCACATATAAATCTATGTTCCATACAAAATAGTAGGTTTAGAACCCATGCTCGATTCACCTCTAGTTAACAATCTTATTGCGAGTGTTGTCTTACCTTTAAACAACAACAACAACGACATACCCAGTGTAATCCCACAAGTAGGGATTTGAGAAGGGTAGTGTGTACGTAATCCTTACATCTACCTTGAGAAGGTAGATAGGCTGTTTCTAGTAGACCCTCGACTCAAGGACAGTTGAAAAAAAGAAAACAGTAGCAACAAGTATGTTGCCTTACCTTTGTTTACCAAATATTTGTAGGCAAGGAACAAAACCTGGAATCCAAAATGGGAAGAGGAATTCCAGTTTGTGTTAGAAGAAGCTCCATTGAAGGACCTAATCCATATTGAAGTCAAGAGCAAGAAGAGAAGATTTGGTTTTCGGTCTAAGGTAAAAGAACCATGATCACAAAACTCCTCAACTTTTCATTACTACACTCTTTGAATACAAAAACTGATTTTTGCTGCATGTAATTTCTGTAGGAGTTACTTGGTTATGTAGATATCCAACTGATGGATGTAATATACAACGGACGTATCAACGAGAAGTACCATCTCATCAATTCTAAAGATGGAATTCTACATGTTGACATCAGATGGAAGGTGATCTAGCAACTGCAACTGCGCCATGCCTTTGTACTTTGAATTATCCGTTTAGATATTAATATCATCGATCCTATCTTTGAACAATCTGCAAAAGTTCTCCTAGCATTTGTTGTATATCTTGCATCAAAATCATAGCACAATGTCCATTCTTTTTTAAAGGCATGAAAGAAATGCATACAAACATCTGCGCACGCGCGAACACACACATACACACATGAAAGAAATGCATACAAACATCTGTTCAGTAGTACCTTTGTTTCTATCAGGTGTAAGAATACTTATTTGTGTATATTATATCAATCAATCAACTACACGTCAAGTTAAATTAGTTGAGATTGACTATATGTATCCTCTGTATTAAGTCTGCTCTAGTTAAGTTTATTTAATTCCTATACTAAATAGTTTGTTCTTTTAAGGTAGATCAGGGATTCTTTCTGACTTTATCCCTACACGTCACATACAAGTTTCGTATCAAAATAAAGGAACTTTAACAATCGTCAAAACTAATGCAAATGTTATAAAAACTTAACTACTAAGTCTTAATATCCATTGCATGCATGCTTATTTATGGTATTTATGTCTCTTATGTTTAGATAATTTTTATGCGTTGTATGCTGGAGTAACTAATGCGGTTTTTGTTTTTGTTTTTGTCTGCTTTTCCTTTCCCTGCGCCGAGGGTCGATTGGAAACAGCCTCTCTGCCCTCTCGGGTAGAGGTTAGGCCTGTCTACATATTACCCTCCCCATACTCCACCTTGTGGGAATATACTGGGTTGTTGTTGTTGTTGTTGAAAGTCAGTACACAAATCACTAACTCTAAATCAATTATCTATTGTACATGAGAATTTTAAAGACTGTTTCTACTTTCGATTCCAAATAATAAACTTATACTAACAACTAAGTATCTGCTAGTTGAAAGATTTAAGAAAAACGATTCGATTATATGTGAGGCTTGAAGAACATTTAAATTAATTACCTATAAATTATCTAAGACTAAGGTGGATTATGCGCAGAGTTGAGATTATACCACTGGTTTCGTTATGAGCTAAGCTTCTTAACATCACAAATCTAGTTCTAATTAAGTTGTTTCATTATCTAGTGATTTCCCTTTTAAACTTACTCAGATCTGAACTTCTGATCTTTTAAAACTTAACTAACTACTTGAGCAGTGATTACACAGTCTAATTACTCGTTTGTACAACTCGAGTACCTAAATTCAAGTGGCTCAAAGACTTTAGCATAATTAGACTATTGATTTTATCACAGCTTAGCTCATTACAACATCATTAACCTCAATTATGAATGAATTACGGTTTGATCTAGCGTTTTCCATTCTGAAGCTTATCTACGTTTAAAATGCAGATCTACAATATAAGAGTGACTATGTGATTACGACTTATGACGTTACTGTGGATAAATAGTTAATAATTCGAAACTGTGATTAGTTAACTTATATTTTAAGGTTTTACCTAGTTAAACTAGGCGATATATACTAGCTACACTACACTACCCACTATTAAGCTATTACACTTTTTGTCTTTGTTTTTCCACTGTTACATACTATAATACCACTAAACTATAGATCTACACTAATACTAACAGTTAATGAAAGAGTAATTACAAAAATACAAAATATCAAATGAATTTTAAAGCTAGAGCTCCATTTCATTCAGCAAATCGTTACAACTTCGTTTTGAACAGAAGAGTACCTGAATCAGCAAATAGAGAAAAGCCAATAAGTTTTAAGGGGCAAGAAATAAGCACATCAATAGACTCAGGCAGCAATGCAACAGTGGGAGCTTGAATATTAGCAAGAATGACTGGCTTATGAACTAGTGTGAAATTAGTACAGCAGTAGTTGCTCTCACAGGGGGGGAGAGTGTATGTGGGCATGCACAACCATAGGAAAGTCAGGTTGCGTCGGCATTATAGGAGATCACTAAAATGCAGTGTATATATATATATATATATATATATATATATATATATATATATTCTGTATTTGAATCAAATATGAAGTGGTCCCTTTAGGGATATCCGATAAATGGAAAATGAAGAAAGGGACGGTGTGGTCCAATTGATGCACAAACTGTTGTTTGTTAGGTTGTGCTAAAGGCAAATGGGTGTAGCAGATGACAGACTTGCAGCTGTTCCTTTGCAAGTTGCTTTTGCTATCCCTATCAGTTAATGTGAATAAACTATAATCTACAACTGGAACTGTTTCTTATCAAAATATATCTACAACTTGAGCCTTCTTTTTCCCGCCTATTACTTCCTTCTTATGGCATTTAGAAGGAATTTTTACTTTCTGATACATTATTTATTTTAAATAAATATTCTTTTAAAATATTATATTTTATAGTAACTTTTTTAATTTTTATAGTAAAATATTTATTTATGATCACTTCTTACTCTTAAATCATAAAATACGCCTATATTATTTTTCTCCATCATGTATTAGAATATCCTTCGTTTTCTATTTCTCTAATGTGCAAAACCTCTAAATTTCTCCTCCATTTTTTACTCCCAAATGTCAAACTACACTGGACGAAAATCATCCTTTTCTATACCTAATTCTAAGGGTGTACAAAGAAAACCTATAAACCGCAACAAATCGGTAATCTGAGTCAAACCGGAAAAAAAATCCGATCATGGGTTGGTTTGACTTGGTTTGGTATTGGAAAAAATAATCCGATCATAATTGGTTTGGTTTGGTTTTAACTAAAAAAGTCAAACCGAAACCAAACCAACCCGATATTACATTTATTCAATTTTTACAAATATTTTATACATATAAATATCCTGGTAAAATAAAAATTTAAAATACCTTTTCATCTTGTAGAACCAAATTCAATCGAAAAAATATTGCCTGGATTAAAACGATCTGGTACTTCCCACAACCGGACAACACAAACTTTTAACTTCCATTGCATCTTCGAAATAGTTATATCTTTGATGAAATCAAAGTTAGTAGCCATCTTTTGCATAGATACAAAGTTTTGAGGAAATCGTTATATAAGAACTTGAAATAGGAATGTAGATTGTAGAGTTAGAGGAAGATTTATGTATTTTGAGTTTTTAGCATTTGGAAAAATGTGTAATTGATAGTTGAGGGTAAGTGGGAAAGTGGTATGGTGTATTGAGAGCATAAATTTAGGTAAAGTTAATTTGAAAACCATCAAAAACTGAACCGTTTTTTTTTAAAATATATTTATGTAGTTATCTTCCTAAACGTATACCAATATAGTAGTAATATGATAGGAACCGTTTTAGACTTTGTTAATATCAATACTGTTTCTTAAAAATATATACTTATATACTTATATCTTCCTAAAGATATACCTAAACGTAATAGGGACTCAAATCTGGAATTGTTGTTGAATACTGTCTACTGCTGTTGCCAAAAATATTACTGTTGATTTTCTGTTTTCCTATTTTCCAGGTACATTTTCTATTTTCATATAAATTTGAAGGATTGAAGTAATCAATTCAAGTTAATGGAATACATGTTGAAATATCATATGAAAGGCTATCTTAAGATATTTTCCTCATTTTGATAGATCTAATGCAATATATATTGATTAGTTAAATGTAATTAATTGAATCTGTGTTGTGTTATGAAAACATTTGATACATATAAACTGGATCTGGACTGTCTGATAACCATAACCACTAACTAAATGACTTAATTTTAATAATATATTTCATCTTGTTTATTCCTAGATGTATTAATTGTATTTCAATGTATCCTGTTGTATTCTATATGTGTTCATTATTGATCATTTTTAATAAATATGTTCGTGAATGCATTTCTTGTTTTTGAACGATCCATTTGTATAGAACCATGTATATCACTCTCTAGAAAGTTATATATTTTGGAATTTTTAGTTGAAGTCTTTATAGCTGAAAATATGATTTATGTTAATTAGGGTTGTTGGTTATGTTCAGAATATATTATAATCATTGATTGACACTAATAAAATGAAATTGTATTCTCATTTCTGATGTGGAATGCGATCCCCAATATAATAATTTGTCATTGGCAATCTAAAGACAACATGACTTGGATCTAGGTGAATATTATCGAATATAAAAATTTAATAAGTTGTAATCGCAGCACCATGGCAGCTAAAGATCTGGATCAAGATCTGACAAATGATTAATTGGACTTCTGGTTCGCTATTTTTGCTAATGTATTAGCGAATCCGGTGATAAATCATCATCATCTTATAAATAAACGTATTTGTTCAGCAAATTACGTAAATGACTATAACGAATATTATTACTGTAAAGAATGATGTTTACAAAGTTCTCTCTATTTGAACCTCTATTAAAATATGAAGATGGTGCTCTATTTTAGTAAAAAAAACAAGAAGATAGTTAAACTACTGCAGGTCACCCGTATTTAGTAAAAGGCTATAAACTTGAAGACATGATTTTTATGCTTTGCAAAGTGGTTTGTTAATTAAATAAGAGAAGAGTATTACTGCCAATTTAGTGTTTAAATTAATGGTAATAATAACTAAATTTATTGATGGACTTTAAAAAATCGTGATCTATTTTTATCTTGGTTGTTAAGTAATTGATGCTATATATGTGGAGACTTGGGGTAAAATAAAGTTAAGAAAATTTTAAATCGATGGTATTCTAAATTTATTAAGGGCCTCGTGACAAATTCAGAACTAATTACATTATACATGAAACAGCTAAATTAAGAATATCTGTAGTTAAAAATAATTGAAACTTTATGGAAGCGTGAATGATAAATAAAAACCAATTATGAATGCTAAAGAAATTGTACTGAGATAGTATGTTAGAAGAAAAATCATTCGCCTATTATTTAGGTATTGAATTACAATTAGAACAACATTTGGTTACAAAATGATAAAGGTTCACATATAGAAAGGTATATAATTTATAGTACATTGGTGTAGAATACTGGATGTAGGATAACGACATAACATACGATTAATGAAGATCCAGATGGGCAATTGAAGCACTTGGACGCCATGGGCGTTAATGTCTTGGGAAGCTAAAGTATTTACCTAATCATGATCAATATTATAGATGAAATATTGGCAAAACTGGGAAAGTCTTCGTTACAGCGACATCTCGAAGACTTAGTTGGTGTCCAAATGTAGCGAGAAAAGTGGATATGGTTTGTTATCGGATAATTCGCGTTCCACAGAATGAGCGATGAGATGATTTGATGTGACCTTCGTTAACTGCAATCTTGTAATCTTGATAATGGAAAACTACTAGTTGCGCTTGCCAACGAATATGGGGCGTCATGGACTTGTCTTTTAATGATAATTCGATCTGTTGTATACGTTCCGTTATTCAAGTATTAATGATGCCAACATCGGTTCATTACCATTAACGTGTTGATGCTGTTCTTAGATCCGATATGATGATGGTGGTGGTATAATCATATATAAATGAACGTTCTACTAACTGTCTTATCAAGATATGCTGCAAGACGGTCATTATTACCATCTTGACTTCTCTTATCCGTTCTTGGCTTGGCACATTATTAAACAGTTCGCGATTTTAAGGTTATATGGCGGCGTTTATTAGGTGTGCTGGTGACACGTCACACCACAAACCTTCCCTTCGGTAAAAGTTAATCGTCTTTATCGTATTGCTTATTATTACGTATTATTGACCATGTTGTCGCTCGAAGACGGTGATCAATGATATCTTCAAACTAGAAAGGATATTTGGAAGCTTCCTGCTAACACTACGGTGTTTTAAATATGGCGATCTGGAATATTAATTCATGAGCTGGTAGTCAAGTAAAGGTGGGGTACCATTTAGTCTTGACATTTGTTTTAGTAGAACTTACAATCACATATAAATACAATGTATTCCATGATTCAAGAACAAGAGGCGTTCTCCTAAGTCTGGTGGATATGAAATATGACGTTTTTAGGTAAATCAAGCCATGGCGGAAGTGATTTCTTGTTCATTGCTACATGTTAGGATCGGTTGGGACTCAATTAATGATCCAATTGATACAACATTGTTCATATCAATTAAAATGCTGTATTTAGAAGCTGTTGGGTGCGATACATGTTGTTGATATTTGTAGAGAAAAATGACCAACAATATCATCAAATGAAAAGTTGAAGCAGTCTAAGTCCTATTACGCTAAATGTTGAAGCATCTACTGGTCTGGTATCGGTTTCTTTCCGGTGATGAATATTTTATGTCCCTAAGTACAACCATTCAAAACAAGCGTCGGCGTATAAAGTTATGTTGTCGTGACTTCTATATTGATTCTAATTTTTAGCTTGATACATTGAAATTAACGAAGATATTTTATTGGTGGTACATTACTATCTGGAAGGTAGTGACTTAATGTTTTGATGTCATGGGCAATCTTACGTGTTATGAAATTCGCCATTGAGTTACCGATTCGTTTTAGGAAGGATCCATTGTATAAGCGCAGCTTGATTTAATTATCTATGATTTCAACAATGTGATATGATGTACATCATCCGACGTTGAAGTTGTATTCACAGTAGCGAAAAGGTGCAGCAGGCAATACGCATTTACTATCGATCTGATCACGGTGATAGTCGCAAAGATGCAATAGTCCATTTGTTAATGGAATTATTGCAGGGTAGGTTGCAACAGGAATTGTTATCTTTAATCATGGTGATGTCATATTCTTTTGGGGTGTTTGATTGAAGATAACATGGCGAAAAGCTACAAAATTTGTATTATGCTATTGTGATATGGTGTTAAGTCGATTAATCCAGATGATTTATGCCATTTAAAATAATATAATCTTTGTTTAAATGCTATAAGTATTATCTAATAAATGTATGTCGGTATAGCGTTTCATGTTCATGAAATACTTGTCGAATACTATCGAATACAACAAGCGGACTTAAAACGATTAAACGCTTTCCTTTAACAATATGATAGCAGATAATGGCTTCATCATCATTATGCTAACAAAAAATATATCCTAAAATTATAATATCAACAATTTAAATATATGGCAAATGTCGCTTCTCGATAATCGTTTCATATTAAATATTATAAATCATATGTAATGAATTAATTATTTGCAGTTGTATCACTGGGGTGGTAGTATGTACGAAAAAGATATTTATATGCATTTTTAGCTATAAATACTTAAAGTAGCTAGATAACTCTCTCTCTTTTTTAATAAACATGCATGATGCCATTAATATACTTGATGCAATTTCTTTGGTTTTATAACATTGTTATCTGGTTTTCTTGTCTGATAACTAACGGTAGTGTTCATTTGAAAAGGTATTAACTTGTCCCCTCAATTTGTATTGAAAAGATTTTCCTGCATATCTGGTTCATTTTCACATGTATACAGTATGGCTGAGCCATGTATTTATTACTGTTTGTACTTTTGGTATAGTCTTCTTTTATTTTTTAATTTTTATATCGTTCTTGTATATTTTGATTATTGTGAAGGCTGTTTATTGTTAATAATTTTGATTACATTAGTATAGATATAGTATTAGATATGAATTCTGTATTTATAACGTTTTGCCTTTATTTTCTGTTGTACATGATTTAACTGCACATATATATTTATTTGGTAGCCTAGTCCTAGCCTCGTCACTATTTCGCCGAGGTTAGGTTAGGCACTTACCAGCACATGGGATCGGTTGTATTGATACTACACTCTGCACTCTTTTGTGCAGATCCTAGTACTGGAGCATATGGACCTTTGCTTTAGGTTGCTGCTTGTTAGATGTGAAGACACGATATCCTCAATTAAAAAAGCTTGCACTCGCATTTATCATGGCATCTAAGAAATTAAAACCTTACTTTCAATGTCATCCTATTGCTACGGTAACTGCTTATCCCTTACGTAATATACTACATAAGCACGAGTTATCAGGTAGGTTGTCTAGATGGCTATTTCATAGATCCATTTGGCTATTTTTAAATTTCATGGGCTTAGAAAATGAGTAACAACAATATACCTAAGATCAACATATGAATGGGTAAAATTCACAAATAGTCACTTTTAAGTCCCTGTAATTGAAAAATAGTTT
>JASVEL010011831.1:0-78696 GCA_032618575.1 Nicotiana noctiflora
CAGTCCTTCTTTATACTCAGCAACTCAGGATCCCCGGGAATTGAACCCGCAGTCCATATATCAATCTCACAGAATCTCCGGAAATTGAACCCGCAGTCCTTCATCTCAATATCGCAGGATCTCCGGGAATTAAACCTGCAGTCCGTATATCAGTATTTTTGGATCTCTGGGAATTGAACCCGCAGTCATTATCACAATATCTCAGGATCTCCGGGAATTCAACCTGCAGTCCTTGTCTCAATATCTCAGGATCTCCGGGAATTGAACCTGCAGTCATTTACCTTAGTAGCATCGGATCTCCGGGAATTGAACCCGCCCACAAAACACAACACAATCAATAAGAGGAAAACACGGAGAAATATGAAGTACACAGCTACAATTAACACCAAATCCAGTCTACACAAGTTCCAGGAAGTCCAATTAAGTCAAGTAGGCACTTAGACAGATAATCCTATCTAGTCATGCTTTCCTAGCTATCACCAAGTAAGTCTTACAATTAAATCAATTAAATAACAAAGATATCACGATTTGAACAATTCAAGTAAGGTGTTTTTCAATAATTTGCGCAAGTACATGCCCGTCACCTCGCGTACAAGACATTTAATTCAACACATATATATCCTAGGGGAGAAGATTTCCCCCACGCAAGGTTAGACAAGTCACTTACCTCAATTCCGGTACAAAACCGCTAAGAAACGACTCCCTTTCCACGAGTATCCGACTCCGAGTGGCCCGAATCTAGTCAAACCAATTACACAGCGTAAATAACATCGCAAGTAACTAATTACAATGATAAAATTAAAGCTACGGTGCGAACATGGGTGAAATGACCAAAATACCCCTACAGTCATCTGCTCGGAATCGAAATATTTTTACGGTTTCAGAAGCCTCGTACTCTCACGAGTCTAACCATACCAAATTATACAATTCTCATGTCATTTCGGCCATCAAATCACGGATTTATCATTTTTCAACTTTGGGGCTCAATATCCCAATTTTTACCATCCAAACACGGATAATAATAGAAACCAGCAAAAATAATCATGGAGAAACATCAAAATAAAGGTCTGATATTTACCTCCTTGATGAGACGAGAACAATGCCGTGAAAATCACCTCAATCGGAGCTCTAGAACTCAAGATATGCCCAAAATACTAAACTTCTCGATTTTAAACACTATCTAGGCCCATTTTCCACTTAAGCGGGTAATTTTGGCATATGTGGTACCGCTTTTGTGGTTCTATTTCCGCTTTTGCGGTTCTGCATCCGCGGTCAAATTCCGCTTTTGCGGTTCTGATAGACACCAACACTTTTCTCGGCACGGACACGAGCATAACTTCCTCATACGATGTCCAAATTCGATGATTCTTTTTGCTATGGCTCCGAAATTATGATACGGATCTAATGGTTCAAACAAAACTGAATTTGGAGATCATTTACTTAATATGGTACCCCTTTATGTTCAAAAAAGCAATGTTGAAACATCAAATAAGAGCGTGATCACAACCCGAAACACATCCGAGGCCCCCGGGACCCCAATCAATCATACCAACCAACCCCAAAACACATTACTTGATCGAGGCCTCAAACCACATCAAACAACTCTAAAACCATGAATTACACCCCGATTCCAACTTTTATTTCCGATGCCAAAATGTATCAAATCGCGTCCGATTGACTTCAAATTTTGCACACAAGTCCAAAATGATATATCGAAGCTACAAACACTTTCGAAATTCTATTCCGACCCTCGGATCAAAATCTCACCTATCAACCGAAATTCGTCAAAATACTAACTTTGCCAATTCAAGCGTAATTCTACACCGGTCATTACAAAAATATTTCGGACACACTCCTAAGTCCCAAATCACCTAACGAAGCTATCTGGACCATAAAATTTGCATTTCCAGCCCGATATCAAAATTTTCACTTCAGGTCAAGCTTCTTAAAAACCTTCAAATTCCTACATTTACCCAAATGAATGCAAAATGACCTACGGACCTCCGAATTCATTTCCGATCGCGCTTCCAAATCCAGAATCACTATACGGAGCAATGCCTAGTCTTGAAATCCCAAACGGACATCAATAATGCTGAAATGCACTGCAAGTCAAACATATGAAATTTCTTCCAAAATGCTAACTTCCACAATAGGTGCCAAAATTCTCCCGGGTTATCCAAAACCTGAACCGGGCATACGCCCAAGTCCGATATCATTATTCGAACCTGTTGGACCCTTCAGATCCTAATTCCAAGGTCGTTTAATCAAAAATTCAATCATAGTTCACTCTTTTAACTTAAAGCTTCTGAAATGGGAATTTTCATTTAAATTTAACTCCGTCTCCCTGAATTTAGATTTCAACCGTGCAAACAAGTCATAATACCCGAAATGAAGTTGTTCATGGCCTCCACAGAGCGCTAGTACTCAAAATGACTGGTCGGGTCGTTACATTCTCTCCCACTTGAACATACGTTCGTCTTCGAACGTGCTGAGAATTGTACTAGAGTAGTCTGAAATCATTTTTTATCATATTATGCACCTTCTCGTGCTTCCAAAACTAGCTGAGCACATTAGCCTGATATAATCCGAAAATATTCCCTTTTATTCAAACAAATAAGTCTTAGAGCCTAATTCCAACATCCATAATTCTATGTCAGGCCTATTTTCATCAAGAAATCACTCAATTATTCACCATACGCCGTCCTCAAACATGACTGCATAACTTTGCTGGATTCTTACCTTGCAACACAAAATCCACAGGACCACGATAATATTTTATGATCAAATTAGCCAAAGTTCAACGAATCAGATGCTCCCATTGCACCTCATGACCTACATAGGTCTTGTGCTAACTTTTACAACACTGACACGACGGAAGAGATGTGCCGATATTCATAACCAACTACTGAATCAACAATTCATTGGATTTATACTCCTAACAAGATCCATTACCTTGTCCTAAACCAGAGAATAATCTTTTCTCTATAATATACTTCATATAATCAGTTTGCACTAACCCCAAATCCAATAACCTCATCTCACCCAGTACGAACTGCTCAGGCGATAAGCCACCTCAGACATAATCAAAAGTCCTGCAAGATGACACAATGTGCCAGTAAGCTACTAATTCGTACGCGATACAAAAGGAAGGCGAACTCTAGAAAGAACTATTCAACTCGCACACTAACATGGACTTCATCAGAAAATAGGAAATAGAACACATAAAAGCAAATATGGGCACTGAACTAAACATCACACTATTGCTGTGTGCAACTCGATCCAAACAATATACCCATGGCGGCGTGCCACCCGATGCATATATTGAACTCACATAAGGAGATATACGTCGAGCTGAATAGCTCATCACTTGAAAATACTGAATATCGGTCATAAGCACACTAAGGTTCATAATATCATTCACAAGGAAACATATAGTGTTATAGGCTACAAACTCAAGCACAACTGAGGTGCGATATATGATCTAAGTCTCAAGAGCCATCATGCTCATATAACATCACCGCTGAGCAGAACCTCAACACATAAGGAATTTACCAAGCGGTCTCACAACTCATATGGCGTAATATATCTTTACATGAATTAACTAACCACGACTATCCCTCTATAAAGAGCGCATTGCTGAAATAAACACAACTGGCCTGACGTAAGGCTTACCTCTACATTTAAATCTATCTACTGACCTTAAGTCTATCCTGATCGTGCCAAGCTAAGCCAATAATATTTCACAAGTCTATAACCCAATAAGCAGAGAGCCCTCCAAGCATAAATTCTCAAATGTATGATATTACCAAAATCCTCATACTTGGTCTAAATTTCTAATTAATCAAGTGACTACATGTCACACCTATACAATCTTCTTGTGGGACAAGCTCCCACCATCTTCCGAATAATTAACGGGCCTGCACATGCAAACCACCGGCTACACTAACGCTGAAAAGTGATCAGGAGTCCCTAACTGGGATGCAAAGCCTTTCTCACATAACAATGATCTCAAGTGATACTCACGTTAATACCCATCTTACTCAAAACACAGAAACTCCTTTCCTGCTCATCCGAGCTCTTTATATCACATTCATTGACAAAACTGCGACCTTGGTCCTTACTTCAAATTACATACCACTCACTGCACCTCATGTGCCGATATACGATAGACACGATTTCCATCACAACTCCAGAACTGATGATAGTCTAATACTTCATCACATAAGACTTTCCATTTAACTCACTTCAGGAGAACTATAGCAACATACAGGCGAATTCTCATAACCATCGAATATGCCAATCTCTAAGTAGTGGTCCAAGCCACTATAACCCTTTCCGAGATCCGCCTACTTATACAAGGCCCTAACAGAAGAATACTTCAGAATAACATCAATCACTACTGCCGATAAGCCTCAAATGCATCACCACAAATCACATGCATAACTCGAACACGCTGCATGAACCGATCTCTGACACCAATATGCCAACTCAACTATGGCTAATCAATCTACTTCCTTTTAGTTTATCCTTGATTGCCTTATAAATGTTAATATCTCCCTTCAATACCTAACTTATTCCAACCGCACTCTCCCCGAGTGACCTTAAATCATAAGGCCATGCTGTCTCAAAAACGACGACCATTTCATGTCTCTCAAATGTTACACCACAAGTCAAAACATCATAGAACATTTTGTGCCTTGCTTCATAAGTTGCTTCAAAAGTTTGACTCTCAACTGTACTTACAGACTTAGAATAATCAGGCACCACACTTTACCTCTTGAATTCACTAGGACCGCTATTAAGAGCCATCCGACTCTGACTTGTCCCAGTATGCAATCAACTCTACTGAATTTTATAACATATGAATACCCTCTCAATAAAGCACCCAGCGGGATCACTTCCCTCGAATACTGCACCTATACGAGGCATAAATCGTGAATCTTCCCTCAAGTTTGAACATGAGCCAGTAAGGCTAACCATAACATGCATTCAACAATTCATATAATCAAATTACCACTCATGGTCCTTTTCCATAGCTGTAATAACCCATTAATACGCTAATACCCAGAATTCATGCATGTAATTAACCATGCGACCCAATCGTAAGCGGTGGGACTCTCCCACTTAGCTCAAAGCCACTATTACATGACTCTCGAACATATTAAAACCTTTATCTCAAGTCATTTACTCTTATTTAACTACAATTCACTTGATCCAACTAACATAACCACCTATGCCCTATTAGCACTCTGGCACCATAGGGTATAATCTCATTCCAATACAAGCAAACATCTTCCCGCTCCATGCACCGAGCATTCTTTACCAACGATAGCTTAAGACATATTGTGATTCTCACACATCTATGAGGCACCATGTAGCGTTTGTCAAACATAGGAACATCAAAAGTCCCAACGTCATACCATACAAATCTCAACTCTTACTCATCAGCATGTTTCAAAGAACTTTTGAATAGCACTTAAATACATCGCAGGCCAAATCTGATATGACACATGACCCATAATTTGATCGTTGATAGTGAATCCTTTCACTTGGCACAAAGCCATAAGATACATCCTGCTAATCCATGATACTAACCTTTATCATTTGTACGTCATCATCATAAGACAACCCAAGACATTCGCTTGGTACATGTTCTTCTTATGATAGTTAAACTCACTTCCCCCAGTATCTCTGTCGCTAGTTGAACCCTTCGCTAAATAGACATCTCATACGAACCATATAGTCTTTATTACCACCAACTATCTTTAGATCTACATCCACCTCGTGACTCTGCCATTTCTGTAACGATTAGGCAGTTAAGTAAACCTTCTTAAGACCATACTTATCAACCAAATGTCAGAACCTAGTGCAGCCCCATGTGCTCAATTGAATAGATCTCTCAATACTTTGCATTATCGATATGGATGACACGTGGTATCAATGGTTGAGTAAATTCTTGGCTTCCTTATAATCCCTCTGTAGCATTATGAACCGTCAGTGCATACTTGATACTGAGTGCCCAATTTCAATACACGAGTGGATGCAAAAGAACATATGATATAGGCTCCAACTGAATAAATGACGCACGATAAGGAATGAACAACAACAACAACAACAACCCAGTATAATCCCACTTAGTGGGGTCTGGGGAGGGTAGTGTGTACGCAGACCTTACCCCTACCTGGGGTAGAGAGGCTGTTTCCAAATAGACCCCGGCATCCTTCCCTCCAAGAACTTCCCACCTTGCTCTTGGGGAGACTCGAACTCACAACCTCTCGGTTGGAAGTGGGGGTTGCTTACCATCAGAGCAACCCCTCTTGTCCACGATAAGGAATGAAATGAAGTGGAATTTTTCCTAACGGTTACATAGCCTCTCACAGATAAATACAGACGTCTCCGTATCGATCAGCGAGACTCTAAATAACTGGTCTGTGTCCCGTGACTCCTATGAACCTAGAGCTCTGATACCAACTTGTCAAGACCCTAGTTCACGAATCGTGAACTTGTCAAGACGACACCTAGTCTTCGTGACTAGGTAAGCCTAACACAATGCGAAATATACACTTTTATGAGCAAAAGATAAGATAATAGCGGAATAATATAAAAGAAATGTAATAAGTGCCGCTCGGCACATACACTTCGCCAAATACCGGGAGAAATACAACCACCAAGACCTGGAAACTCACGGGCAACACAGACTAAGAAAGAGTACAGTTGTGGCTCTATACATCAAGAGTGTCTACACAACAAAAATAAGGAAATAACTGATATCACTAAGAAGCATAGAAGAAGACCCACTGGATCTGCGGACGTAGCAGATCATACCTCGAGTCTCCTGAAGGTGCTCCTAAATCACCTGTAGTGCACCTGATCTGATGTACCTGGATCTGCACAACAAAAGTGTGCAGAAGAGTAGCATGAGTACACCACGGTGGTACTCCGTAAGTGCCAAGTCTAACCTCGATGGAGTAGTGACGAGGAAGGTCAGGGCCCTACCGATAAACAATAACAATAATTATAATAATAAAACTGAATAGCTCAAATAAGAGTAAGTCTGAAATAACAGCAATGCGATAAATACTACAACTGTCTACAATCAAGCTAACAAAGAGAAATCAACACAACAAGTACAAATCAACAAATCCATGATCTCCGGGAATTGAGCCCGCAGTCCCTCTTTATACTCAGCAACACAGGATCTCCGGGAATCGAACCCACAATCCATATATCAGTCTCACAGAATCTCCAGGAATTAAACCTGCAGTCATTCATCTCAGTATCACAGGATCTCCAAGAATTGAACCCGCAGTTCGTATATCAGTATCTATGGATCTCCGGGAATTGAACCTGCAGTCCTTATCTCAATATCTCAGGATCTTCGGGAATTGAACCCGCAGTCCTTATCTCAATATCTCAGGATCTCCGGGAATTGAACCCGCAGTCCTTTACCTTAGTAGCATCAGATCTCCGGGAATTGAACCCCCAGTCCACAAAAGACAACACAATCAATAAGAGGAAAACACGGAGAAATATGAAGTATACAGCTACAATTAACACCAAATCCAGTCTCAACAAGTTCCAGGAAGTTCAATTAAGTCAAGAAGGCACTTAGACAGATAATCCTATCTAGCCATGCTTCCCTAGCTATCACCAAGTAAGTCTTACAATTAAATCAATTAAATAACAAAGATATCACGGTTTGAACAATTCAAGTAAGGTGTTTTTCAACAATCTGCACAAGTACACGCCCGTCACCTCGCGTAAAAGGCATTTAATTCAACACATATATATCCTAGGGGAGAAGGTTTCCCCCACGCAAGGTTAGAAAAATCACTTACCTCAATTCTGGTACAATACCGCTAAGAAACGACTCCCTTGCCATGAGTATCCGACTCTGAGTGGCCCGAATCTAGTCAAACCAATTATACAGTGTAAATAACATCGCAAATAACTAATTACAATGATAAAATTAAAGTTACGGTGCGAACATGGGTGAGATAACCAAATTACCCCTAAAGTCATCAGTTTAGAATCGAAATATTTTTACGTTTTCAGAACCCTCGTACTCTTACAAGTCTAACCATACCAAAATTATACAATTCTCATGTCATTTCGGCTCTCAAATCAAGGATTTATCATTTTTCAACTTTGGGGCTCAATATCCCAATTTTTACCATCCAAACACGGATAATAATAGAAACCAACAAAAATAATCATGGAGAAACATCAAAATAAAGGTCTGAAATTTACCTCCTTGATGAGACGAGAACAACGCCGTGAAAATCACCTCAATCGTAGCTTTAGAACTCAACGTATGCCCAAAATACTAAACTTCTCGGTTTTAAACACTATCCAGGCCCATTTTCCGCTTTTGCGGGTAATTTTTGCATATGCGGGACCGCTTTTGCGGTTCTCTTTCCGCTTTTGCGGTTCCGCATCCGCGGTCAGATTTCACTTTTGCCGTTCTGACAGACACCAACACTTTTCTCGGCACGGAAACGAGCATAACTTCCTCATACGATGTCCAAATTCGACGATTCTTTTTGCTATGACTCCGAAATTACGATACGGATCTAATGGTTTAAACAAAACTGAGTTTGGAGATCATTTACTTAATATGGTACCTATTTATGTTTAAAGAAGCAATGTTGAAACATCAAATAAGAGCGTGATCACAACCCGAAACACACTCGAGGCCCCCGGGATCCTAATCAATCATACCAACCAACCCCAAAATACATTACGGACTTGCTCGAGGCCTCAGACCACATCAAACAACTCTAAAACCATGAATTAAACCCCGATTCAAACTTTATGAACTTTGAAGTTTCCAACTTCTATTTCCGATGCCGAAACCTATCAAATCGCGTCCGATTGACTTCAAATTTTGCACACAAGTCCAATATATCGAAGCTACAAAAACTTTCGGAATTCCATTCCGACTCTCGGATCAAAATCTCACCTATCAACCGAAATTCGCCAAAATACTAACTTTGCCAATTCAAGCGTAATTCTATATCGGTCATCACAAAAATATTTTGGACACACTCCTAAGTCCCAAATCATCTAACGAAGCTATCCGGACCATAAAATTTGCATTTCGATCCCGATATCAAAATTTTCACTTCCGGTCAAGCTTCTTAAAAACCTTCAAATTCCTACCTTTACCCAAACGAATCCAAAATGACCTACGGACCTCCGAATTCATTTCCGATCGTGCTCCCAAATCCAGAATCACTATACGGAGCTACGCCCAGTCTCGAAATTCCAAACAGACATTGATAACGCGAAAATGCACTGCAAGTCAAACTTATGAAATTTCTTCCAAAATGCTAACTTTTACAATAGGTGCCAAAGTGCTCACGGGTTATCCAAAACACCAATCGGGCATACGCCCAAGTTCGATATCATTATACGAACCTACTGGACCCTTCAGATCCTGATTCCGAGGTCGTTTACTCAAAAATCCAATCCTAGTTCATTATTTCAACTTAAAGCTTCTGAAATGGGAATTTTCATTTAAATTTAACTCCATCTCCCTGAATTTAGATTTCGACCGTCCAAACAAGTCATAATACCCGAAATGAAGCTGTTCATGGCCTCCACATAGCACTAGTACTCAAAACGACCGGTTGGGACGTTACAAAGGTATAAGTTATACCGGTGTTAATTACCCCACCTTTTATAAGGTAGAAGTTATCCGTGTGTTAAAATTAACACCGGGATAACTTATACTTGGTTTACTAACCAAATAAAGTATTAAGGTGGTATTAAATTTTTATACCACCCTTATACCTTCTTATACCTCATACCAAACGACCCCTTAGTGTTTTCGTCCAGGTCTGACAAATTTAGCATTGAACAAAAATTATTTATTTCAAGGCTTTTTCTTTGGATCCTACTAGCCAAAATTAATATGGTATTAATATATTACAACACTAGTATTTTACAATCGTTTTCCAGTAGCTCGCGTATACATAATATATCCACTTTAGTCTGTACTTTGTAATACTTAGTCATTTTCTCAAATACTACACTTATATTTTAAATTAACCTAAGTTTGACCGGTTAACCGTAGTTAACGGATCATATAGGGTTATTTAACAACCTTTCCTATAGGATTAATTAGAACCCTTACCCATATTCTTAAGACTAAGCAGACCATATAAAACAGAGTTAATTTTACTATTTAGCTAAAATTGGTGTCCTAATTCACCGTTAAAATAATTAGGTGGTGACTTTTTTATTAATTAAACCTTCAAAATTACCAATATGTTACACTCTAGTGTGACCCGTGTTAAAATGTGGTATAACAATACTGAATACAATTGTATCTGACAAATGCGGAAAAAGTCTAAAGATAAAAGGATAGAAGGGAATGTCAGGTCCTGCGGACGCTACCAGCTACCTTGACAGTCCGAATAAGCTCTCTAAGCAGTTGGGGAGTCAGCCCTGCTGTGATGTACCTAGATCTGCATACAAGGTGCAGGCAATAGTGTGAGTACTTCCAACTCAGTGGTAATAAGTACGGATAAAGACAGTGAACATAAGAATACCCAATATTGCACTAAGCAACACTATATAATAATCTCTTTTACCATTTTTAACAGTATAAGTCTCAGAATCAGCAATAAGAGCTAAACAGCACAATAAGTATATCAATGCAATGCAGATGCATGAACATGACCGCTACGGCGTGTAACCAGATCCATTTGGGTACCCACGCTCACTGTGGGGGTTCAGAATCCGGAGGGGCTCCTATAGCCCAAGCACAATATCAATGATATGTTGTGGCACGCAGCCCGATCCACTATCAGTCCAGCTACATGCAATGCAAGCTTCACAGGCACAGGTAATATCATTTTGAAATCTCTTTTTATCAATAACAGTAGAAAACAATTTTCAGGAATACAATAGTTTGGAAAACCATTTTAGATAGTATTTAGCTCAGGACTGATATCAAGATGACATGCTATAATCATAGAAGCAATGATAACGATCCTCACGAGATCCAAATAACTGGCTCACAGCCCAAGATATCCATAACCGTCCAAGTAGGAGGTTTGCCGGCTCATTTATAGCCAACAACACAATATAATACTACACAATCGCACTAAGCCATAGTCCCCAATCACAATTGATCCCACACTCACAGTAGAGTACGCGTCTCGCCTCAATACAGCGTCACATAGTGATATACTGGGGTTTCAAACCTTCAGGTCATCATCCATACCCATTACTCACCTCGACTCGGCTCGAAAACTAGCCCGCAATTTCCTTGCCATGAGAACTGGTCTCCACGGGTGCATAATCTGATCAAACCCAATAGGAATACATCAAAATAGGCTAAAGGAACATAACCCAATCGAAATAACTCGAATTACACTAAAAAATACGAAGTTTCCAAAACCTGACCCCCGGGCCCGCTTCTCAAAAAATTACAAAAGTCACATTTTCAGAATCCTTATCTCGCCACGAGTCGATACACATAAAGTTTATCAAAATCGGACTCCATTTGCCCATTCAAATTATTAATTTCTATAACCTAGGCTTAGAGCAAAAATCCCTCATTGTTACACCATAATTTCTCAATTTTCAGAGGTTAATTCCATAATTTATCTATATATTAACATAAATTGAGTCAATGAGTGCTTACCTGATGATACCCCTTGATTTTCTCCTCAAAATCGCCTCTAAGTTCGAAGCCCCAAAGAGTTAGAAGTTCTGAAATTCGAAACATCATAGTTACATTGAACCCAGGCATTTTTCGTTTCTGCAATACTTGGCCCGCTTCCGCATGTCCGCTTCTGCGAATATTTGGTCGCTTCTGCGACAATTCATTAAAGTCCAAGACCACTTTTGCGGTTCAAAACTCGCACCTGCGAGGTCGCTTAAGCGTAAAATCATTCGCTTCCGCGATATTTCCCATTCCACTATTTTCCGCTTCTGCGTACCATGGCCCACTTTTGCGGGCCCGCCTATGTGATAAAACACCCGCTTCTGCGGAATCTTCACTGACCAGCCTAAACTCGCATTTGCGATCATTACGTTGCTTCTGCGGAGCCGCTTCTGTGGTCTCCCTTCCGCAGAAGTGAAAATCACTGTTGCATTAACCAGCTGTTGCAAACTTCCAAATCTCTTCCGTTTCACCTTCCGAAAACATCCTGAGGCCCCCGGGACTTCAGCCAAAAATACAAATCCACTATAAATCATCACACGAACTTGTTACCATCATAAAAACATACCCTTAAACACATGAATCATCAAATCATGGCGAATTCAAGCCTAAGTTTCAACCAAAACTTCTGAAACCTATATTCTATCAAAAACCCGATCAAACGATGTCCGAATGACCTGAAAATTTGCAGACATATTCAAAATTACCTAACGAAGCTACTGCAGCTGTCAGAATTCCATTCTGACTCCCGAATCAAAATCTCACCTATCGACCGGATTTCGCCAAATTTCCAACTTAGCCAATTCAAGCATATTTCTACACCGGACCTCCAAATTCAATTCTGATCGCTCCCCTAAGTCACAAATCACCTCTATTTGTGGAAGAAAACCATAGACGAATAAGCTATGAAAATAAAAAGAGACAAACCTACAGTCCGGATGAGGCTTCCATTGCCAATGGCTTAAGTTATCTCCCCACGAAATTATAAGTCTTGGTGCTACCATGAAACACTTCTTCCCACCGTGCTTATCAAGTGAAAAATGAGTTTGAACTAGAGATGCATTTACACAAGAATCAGGGTTTGACACTTAACTGAGAGGAAAAAACAGGACAAAAAGAAGAATATTACTCTTTCCATCCCAAATTTAATACTCCCTCCGTTTCAATTTATGTGAACATATTTCCTTTTTAGTCCGTACCAAAAAGAATGACCCCTTTCCTTGTTTGGAAATAATTTACCTTTATGCAATGATTTATAGCCACACAAAATAAAGGTGACTCATTTTACACCACAAGATCAAAAGTTTTCTCTCTTTTCTTAAACTCTGTGCCCAGTCAAATGGGTTCACATAAATTGAAACGAATGGAGTATATACTACTCCCTCTGTTTCATTTTATATTACACAATATGAAATACCAGGTGTGAGCACGTGATTTTTGCCTTACTTGAGAAGTACTCCCAGAAAATTCAAAAATAAAAATAGTTTCGTGTTGGGTATGATTTTTGTGATTTTTGTGTTATTTTATCTTTTGTGTGCACGTTTATTTATTTAAATTAAAAAATACAAAAAATATATGCTAAGTTTTGCATTTTTAGTGTTTGATATCGAAGTCATGTGATTTACATTTTTAGGTGATATATAATTGTGTGGGATAATTGTATGCATATATATATATATATATATATATATATATATATATATACATGTACATATATATATGTGTAGCAATGAGATCGAATTGGGCCATAGTTCAGTCCAGGAAAACCAGGCCCAAACGAATCCCATACCCGTCCAGCTTCAGCCTATGTAACGCTTGATCTGGACCGTTGGATTTTATTATCCAACGGCCCAGATTAATCCGTTAATTCCAAAATTCATTCAGCCTAGGACTTAACCAAACGGCACCGTTTGGTTTAAATGAGAGAATCCTGATCGTTGATCAAGTTTGATCCAACGATCAGGATTTAACTACTCAAAACATATATAAACTCCTTTCCTTACCCCGCCCCCCAAGCCAGACCCCCCCTCTCCCTTCATCTCCCTCAGAGCTCTCAAACGCCCGGCGTAACGCCGCCTTGCTCCGCCTGCCGGAAATCGCCTCACGGCGGTTCCGGTAGGCCAATCAAACCCAAACCAACGCCAAAACCTTCCCCTCACCTCCCCCATCACGATCCCAGCCCCCCTTTACCTCGAATCACTCCAGAACTCCTCGAATCTTCATTTGAAGATTCGAGTCAACTCGAACTTACGCCAAACCACCCCGAATTCACACCGGTGACTCCTCACACCACCCTCACACCCAAACCACCCTTGGTTTGGTTCGAATCTTACCAGAAATGTCAAAGCCCTAAATCCGCGCCTCAAGAACCCTAGAACCCAAAAATTAGGGATTGCGTCGAGTCAATGGTGTTTGAAGGCAATAGACCTTAATTGGAGTGTTTTTCATTTGAAAAACACTTCAATTAAAGTCTGTTTACTTCAAAAGAGTGCAAACTCGAAGTCTTTCGAGCCGAGTCCGTCCAATTTCTTGAGGTATCCCATTTCTCATTCTCTCCCTTTTGTTTTGTTGTTGTGTTCATTATAGTTGTTCGTTTCTATCTGTTGGGTGTTTGATTTTAATCTTTCCTGCTTCTACACCGTAAGACCTTTTATTTGGTCATTCTTGTTTTGCTTATATGTCGGAGTAGATTGCGATATAGAAACACGAATTGGCTGTAAACGATACTGTCAAGTAGTGAATTCTGCATTTTTTCATGCTTCGTTTGCCTGAGCACTTCGAATCACTAAGTCGATGATTGATTGTTGTTCCTTATGTGAATTATACGAATGTTGTTGATTAGTCTCGTAGGTCTGTTTATTGGAGTTTTGTGGCAGAACTTGACACTGTAAATCACATTGTGAATCACTGTTTGGATCGAGATTTGTCTTTCTTTTGAACTGTTGATTAACTAAGTGATGAATTGAATTAGTTGTTGTTAGTTAAGGATTGAAGGGGGTAACTAATGGAGTGTAGTGCATATGAGGACTGTAATTGGATCAGAATCTGGGGTTTGTTAATTAGAGATTAACGGAATTGGCATTTCTTAGGATTTAAAAATACCTTGCCCATGAGTTAAGTTAGTGGAACCTGCTGTTACAGCAGGACACTTAGCCATGTCTGGACAAAAGCCATTGTTTAAATAATAGGACCATACTTAGACATATGATAGGAGGATGGGCTCTGTCAGAAGGGGATGGGCAAGGGACTGTCTCTGCAAAATCTGGATGTCCTAGGTTTGTTTTTGGTTATAAATAGGATACATTTGATAGGCACACACAGACACAGATTATAGAGACAGACTTGAGAGCATCCCGGAGAAGCAAAAACAGCAGCATATTCATAGATACACATTAGATATACAGACTTGAGAGTATCTGGAGAGAAAAGAAAACAGTCCCACTGGAGAGTAATAGCTGAAGAGAAAAGGCTACCGTTTGATAGGATTTGTGGTCATTGCTCCGATTGTTTGCTTCAGTGTTTGAGTCATTTGGCCATTGTTGTTGCTGAGGTACTCATTCGAGGCTGTTGGTCAGCATCGTTGTTGCTCTTGGTCCATTTGTTGCTGCTCTTTTGTTACTGCCTGGGTTGAGTGTTGTGATTAGTCTTGGTATAGGCTGCTGGTTCATTCGATTGCTACCATTAGTTGTTGCTACTGCTGTGATTGAGTTTGTTGCTGCCTGGGGTTGTTGTGTGTTTGCTGGTTGGTTCTTTGTTGCTGAGTGTTGTATCTGGTTCACTTGAGTGTGTTGGGGTTGGGCTATTACTGGTTTGCTGGTTGTCCATTGGTCGTTTGCTGTTGTGTTTGGCTATTGCTATTCACTGCTACTATTGCTATTCACCGCTACTATTGCCATCACTGCTATAGCTGATCTCTTACTCCTTCATTTTTCCAATTTCCAGGTATACTCTACCCCCTGGCAATAGGAAGTTCGATAATCGCATATGTATTACTTTGCAGAATCAAGTGATGATATTTTACTATAGAATGCCTTAGTTTTCATTTAATATTTGTAATGTTAAAGAGACAGACTCATCATGAATGAACTTATATTTGATATTAGATAAGATAGTTCAAACACAACTCTTTTTAATATTGGACTATGAACAATATTGTTCCAAGTGTTGACTGTTAGAGGTATCAAAATAGTATGCTTGTGTGGCCGCATTTCTGGAACTTATATTACCAGTTAAAGGTTCTAGTGTAATTTTGTAGTAATAAAGAATAGATTTGAAGCAAGTGCATCTTGAGCGGTTAAAGGTGATTACTTTGTCGCGGATTGTTAAAGAGAGCATCAAATGTCTAGATAATGACTCACACAAAATATGTTACTATAACCAATGTTCGATTGTAGAGTCATACATACTTCTCTTAGGATTATAGACTCTAAATGGATAATAAAATATGGGCTATAGGAAACATTTGCAAATCAACTGCACCTCGACTCTCATTAACTAGATTAATTCACCACTAGTCCTCATAAAATACAACAGCTAGCTCATGAAAATTTAATTTGTAATAAGTTTAATTCGTTCAAAATAAAAATAAGTATACTGTGTTACTCAAGCGAATTAATGTATGGCCGGTTCTGCCCTTCTTTTGGGGCCTATCTCGGGCCCAGCATGTTGGAAAAAATTAACCTAGCATGCATAAATTGAGTTCCTCGGACCTAAGGATAAAATGACACTTGGCCCGTTAATGTTTAATTGATAGGCTATAACATTTCTTAATAATAATAAATTAGGACCTTTGTTTATTATTAGAGACCAATTAAGTAGAAAAAATCATAGTCACGTTAGTTTGACCTTAAATAAAAATGAGACGAGCCTCGCCGCACAGAATATATAATTGCGGGGCCCTCAAATTAGTGGTTATAAAAAACTTAGACTTGGAAGGACCGTTTTGGTGAATGTCACGGTCCTTTCCCAAAGTTAATAAAGACGGTAGACTCTTTAGGCACGATTTGTAAGTAAATTATTTTCCTAAATACGGGTGCGCATTTATGTGACCCAAATCTTACTCTCGGCGAAACTGAAATACATTAAAGTCACAGGCGTACTGGTTGCGGTGTGACTCGAAATGTGTTTTCGTGACGTCGCAATTCTTCTAAAAAAATAAAAGCGGAACATTAAAAGCACATAGTTAAAATATATAAAAGAATCAGATAGAAACAAAAATCGCAATTGAGCGACCGTGCTAAAACCACGGAATCCGGGAGTGCCTAACACCTTCTCCCGGGTTAACAGAATTCCTTATCCAGGTTTCTAGTTTCGCAGACTACATTATAGAGTCATAAAATTTCCTCGGTTCGGGATTAAATCGGTGACTTGGGACACCATTATTTTTCCAAGTGGCGACTCTGAATTAATTAAATAAATCCCGTTTCGATTGTCCTTTAATTGGAAAAACTCCCTCGCTCCCTCGCGGGTGCGCCAAAAGGAGGTGTGACAGCTCTGGCGACTCTGCTGGGGACATAACCTTGGAATTTCGGTTTAGGGTTTAAGAATTCGAGCTCAGTTAAATTGTTGTTTTGTCTATATCTGATTTTACTACATGTTTAGTTAACGTGCTGCATGTCTACCGCTTTGATACTAGCTGCACTGTACATACAAACTGTTATATGTTTACCGCTTTGATATTACGTGAACTGTATATAAAACTGTGCCGCAAACCCTTCACTTCTCACCCCCGGGGATGTGCTCACTGGTTGAGACTCCTTATTCTGTTAGTGTCATACCCCGAAATAATGAAGAGGCTCGGAAAGTTTCTAAGCCGGTTGGCCTTTTGGTTCCCGGAAAGGAGCTCCTTCCTCAACTCGAGTTGTCCGCTCGGGTACACAGTCTAGAACACATACCCAGGTTTTTAAACTTAGAATAACGTAACTTCATGCCGGATCCCTAGTAGGAACGCTTATTTGCATCATGTTGCATTTGACTTAGGGGACTCAACACAGGGGTTGGGTCCGTCTAGGACAGGCAACCTGAAATGAAAGACCATCTTGCCATGCCATGTTTGTTTCAAGCATTTATTCGAACTTGCATGCTGACCGGCTTTTAAATACTGAGGAGAAACGAGAAAAAAAAAAAAAAAAAAAAAAAAAAAAAAAAAAAGGGGAAACAGTGTGGGTAAATAGATATTTTCAGAAAATACAAAAATGGGTCTTACCAACAAAACCGATAGTTTGTCAACAAGAGACAACGGAAGGTTGACTTTGCCGACAATGGGTTTCTTAACGAAATGTGTTTTCTTTGTCGGTCAATAAAGGAAAATGTATTTTTAACAAAGTGTGTTTTTGGCGGTCAATAAAAGAAATAGTTTGTCTTGACGGACCGAACTACGCGAGTTTGATTCTCACCGGAGGTGAGATACGTAGGCAACCCCCGTCGGGTCCAACTTGCCATTTTTCAGAAATATATACCAAAATCTGTAAATTTTGAAAAAAAAAACCATTGCCAGCCAAAATGATCGATTTCTTTAAATAAATGTGCAGGATGAGCACGATTCAAAATGAACCCTTTTCACTCATGACTAAAATCCCGGTACAAATACGGCTATGGTGGAATGATCTAGGCCAAGGGGGACAGGATGAGGTTAAAAAGTATTTGAAAGGTCTCCCGGGTCTGCTTGGAATAAAACCCCGGGGAGACATCATAAGAGCCTTGGTCACATATTGGGACTCCGCACACAATGTCTTTCACTTCTCGGACTTCGAGCTCACCCCAACTGTTGAGGAAGTGACCGGATACATTGGAAACACTGATATACCATTGGGGCAGCAATATCTAATCGCCCCCAGGGTTGTCGCCATACACCGGTTTTTAGACTCACTAAAGACGGCCAGGACGGTACGTAACCCGGATCTAGCACGAGGGTTTTGTACTTTGGACTTCATCTATCAAAGGTACGGTCATGCGGGAGGTTTCGACGACCCAGAAAACAAATTATGCAGCAAGGGTAATCGCCCGAAATGGGAGGAGCACAGACGAGTTGCTTTCATGATAGCCTTTTTAGGACTCGTGGTATTCCCGAGGAAAGACGGGAACATTGATATAAAGTTAGCCGGAGTCGTCAGTACTTTGCTTGACCAAAGCGAGAGTACTCTTGCTCCTATGATCCTGTCAGACATATACCGAGCCCTCACAATCTGCAAAGCCGGGGGAGATTTTTTCGAAGGCTGTAATTTACTGCTGCAAATGTGGATGATCGAGCACCTGTGTCGTCGCACTCAATTCTTGAGATATGGTCTAGTTGAGAAAACTTGCATAAGCGAATTCTATACAAGGATTGATAGGGTCGTCTTGCCTGAAGGAACATTGGCATGGAGGGCATACTTTCAGGCTCTCAACGCAAGCCAAATACAATGGACGTTGGGTTGGTTGCGGATAGACAGAATCGTGTACATGCCAGCAGCTAAGTCCCCCTTTCTCTTAATGGGACTTAAAAGCATTCAACCTTATGCGCCCCATCGGGTGTTGAGACAGCTCGGGAGGTGCCAGATAGTACCCAAAGAAGAAGACCTGAGTACCCATGCTATTGAAATCGGTCCCGACGGTCAATTCCCGGAAGCGAGGGTCCGCCAGATCTGGAGCAAATGCCAATATCTAGAAGCAAACACTTGTGTGCATGATCGAGCTAGAGGAGAGGTTGCACCTAGATATCTTACTTGGTACAAAGGAGAAACGTCGGGGGAAAGACCAGCCAAAAGACCTCACCTCAGGGAATTTGCTGAAGCGTCCCAAGACCAATGGGACTGGTTGGCTAAGGAAGAGGTTTACAAAACCAGGATCGGCAAGATAGAGCAACGGGTCCAAGATCTTCAATTTGAAAGGGATGTGCAAGCCGCCGCCAACGAAGGAGATAAAAAGAAGTTGGCACAAGAAAATGACTTTCTGAGAGCTCAAATCCAGCAAATGAAAAGGGATGCTGACAGACAGTTGAGGAGTCGGGCGGACGAAAAATTGATAAAGGGTTTGAAAAGCCAGGTTGCCGATGTCCAAAGAGAATTGGAAGAGTCTAAGGCCCAAATAGCGAGGATCCGAGCTAGCTGGAGAAAGGAGGCACATCAACATGCACTTCACCTACAACGGGTGGAAGAGGATTACACTGATATCGTCACCAGTTTAAGGGAAGCAAATGTTGTCCTCGGAGAGCGGGTTTTTAAGCAAGCCCAAGATGCCAGAGCAGACCTCGACCATTGCCACAACTTGATGGCTCGACTGCAAGGACAAGTGGATAGGCTCCTAGATCAAGTCACCAACAATGCTCGAAGATTGGGGGCGAAAACCAGCAAATAGAGCGGCTACTCGGAGAAAGGGACATGATCAAGGATAGAATTGGAGAAATCGGGCACTATGTCACCACGAAGTGCCTAGCTTGTGAACGAATGCCCCGCGCCGACCTTTTCGCTTCAATTATGGGTTATGTTCATCGGATCATGGAAGAGTTGAGGGAACTGCACAAGGACCTCACACCAAGGCCCGCGGCAAGGCCGAATGATGCCTCGCGGGCCCCCATGGATTTTAGGGCATTAGATTTTTGATTGAAAATGTATTTTGAAATGTTGAGTCAAGCTAGTTGGCAGTTCTATCTTTACTTTCCCCAGTCAAGCATTTTCTTTTGTTTTGTTGATTGTTGTAAGACGTGTTTTGTAACTACACGGTTTATTTGATATAAAAGTTACTGAATTTTGCCACAATCTTGTTACCAGAACTACGCTCGGTCTGATTCACGCGGGGTCGTGATACGTAGGCAATCCACATAAGATTCGACCACCACTAAAAAGAAAGAAAAAGAATCCAAAGGCTAAATAACGATAAGGCTTGCAAAGATAGTCGAAAAAGAAAAAAAAAAAAAAAAAAAAAAGAAAAAGAAAAGAAAAAGAAAAGAAAAAGGGCCGGAATGACGCATGTTAAAGAGTACACGTAGAAAGGGTTATTTGGTTAGGTGCATTGCATCCAACGTGCTATAACATATCTGTCAAACTCGGTGAACTAACAAGTTTGTTGCGTGTTCCATAAAGTTTAGCAGTTGGTTTGACAGAATATCCTGGCCAGCCATCACTACCGTACTAGATCCAAAGGACCAGTTACAGTAAGCATGTCTAGTTCTGGCAAGAGTCTTGAGGAAGAAAAATCCGAGCTGCAAATCATGAAAGAAGAAGTAGACCGGTTAAAACAACGGATAACAGAGATGCACCTGGCCTGGGCCAGGGAACAGTCTTCACCGCACCGACCTACTCTCACATCAGCCCCGGAACATCCGCCCCTTGATCCATCGACAAGCGCCCCAAGTTATCCATACTACCAAGGGGAAAACCCTTATGTCGCCCAAATCCCACCGGCCAAACCAAATCCTCCCCCAGCCACTCCTGTTTTTGTGGCACCTCCACCTGTTCCTCTGCAAAGACCGGCCGGGGAGCCGCATGTTCAAATTCACGACAATTCCTATTACCCTCCCGAGCCTACCTTCAGGGCCCCTGAACCACATCCACACACCCCTCATTGGGATAGTCCGGCAGAACCGGAGAAGCACTTCCAAAGTTCGGAACACGAGGAAGTTGTCAGAAAAGTTAAAAGCCTGGAGCAGTCCTTCAGGAACATGCACGGTTTAGGCAACCAGGTCAGCGTCGCCTATAAGGATCTGTGTCCATTTCCGGACGTCCAGTTGCCAGCAGGATTTAAAATGCCCAAATTCGACCTATACGAGGGGCATGGTGACCCAGTGGCCCACCTGCGGGGGTTTTGCAGTAAAATGAGAGGGGCCGGAGGACGGGACGAGCTTCTGATAGCCTACTTCGGCCAGAGTCTGGGAGGATCGGCGTTGGAGTGGTACACTAGACAGGATCCTAGTAGATGGTTTACGTGGGATGATCTGGCTCAAGCTTTTATCGGCCAGTTCCAATACAACCTTGAGATAATCCCCGACCGCCTATCATTGCTGAAAATAGAGAAGAAGCCTGCTGAAAGCTTCAGGGAATTTGGTTTCCGATGGAGGGAACAGGCGGCCAGGGTAGATCCACCGATGAGAGAAAGCGAGATGGTGGACTACTTCTTGCAGACATTAGAGCCCACCTACTTCGGACATCTGGTAACGTCCGTAGGCAAATCATTCACCGAGGTGATAAAAATGGGGGGTATGATCGAGGAGGGTTTGAAGGCCAACAAGATCATGAGCTACTCAACACTGAAAGCCACCACCCAGGCTATCCAAAGCGGTACTGGAGGAGTACTGGGGAAAAAGAGGAGAGAGGAAGTTGCGGCCGTCGAGTCCGGGGCATGGTTCAGAAATAGAGGCCCCGCACCCCAATATAGCCCACCCCAACCTCACCACCAAAATTACTCCCACAACCCATATGGCCACCCGCAACATTACTATCCCGCACCTGATCCCCATTTTACTGTCCACCATGCACAGTCCTATTCCGCACCTCCCGTTCATGCACCGTGGCGTGCACCCAACCCCCAGAACAATCATCCACCCCCAAGAGCTTACAGAAACCCCTCGGGCGCGAGTTTCCGTCCGAACCAGGCATTCAGGGGCGACAGGGCGCCGAGGCCAAAGACTTTCACTCCCTTAGGAGAGTCTTACACTAGTCTGTTCCACCGGTTAAAGCAGGTAGGGTTGCTGAATCCGGTTGAAGCTAAGCTGCCAAACCCTCTTCCGAAAAACCTGGATCATTCAGTAAATTGTGCCTACTGCTCGGGATGTCCAGGACATGATACAGAAAAGTGTTGGAGGCTAAAGACGGCCATCCAGGAGCTCATTGACACTCGCAGGATTGAGGTCCAGACTCCAACAGAGCCCAACATCAACCAAAACCCGCTTCCAACTCATCATGAGACCAACATGATCGAGTTGGTACGGGCGGAGGAAGGAAAGGAGAAAGCCTCTCAGACTGTAATGATGATTAAGTCTAGCGGGGCAGGAACGAGAAAAGGGCCAAGCTGTGATGAGTCGCCCAGTTGCAAGAAAGACATACCAGGAGAGTCGGAAGCAGGAAAGGAAAATGTGAACGAAGTACCGGTGAAGCCGGCCAAGATAGTTGTACCAGGGGCAGCAATCAAGCCCATTTTGACAGTAGCAGGCGTTCGAATGGATCCTTTCATCATCCAGCCGGCAACACAGTTGCCAGTAACTGATAGCCGGGCCGTCCCATGGAATTATGCTCGGATTACAACGACCTACAGAGGAAAGGAGGTGAAAGAGGAAGTTTGTGAAGCCCAAGGGTTGACCCGCTCGGGGAGATGTTTTGCCCCTGCGGAATTGAGGAAGACCACTCCGGCGGTATTGAAAAAGCCGGTCACTGATGAAGAAGCAGAAGAATTCTTGAAAAAGATGAAGCTGCACGACTACTCCGTCTTAGAGCAGTTGAAGAAGACTCCGGCGCAAATATCATTGCTATCCTTGCTGATACATTCGGAAGAACATCGGCAAGCATTGATGAAAGTCCCGAATGAGGCACATGTACCGGATAAAATCTCAGTGAGCCATTTGGAGAAGATCACCAATCGGATCTTCGAAGCAAATCGGATCACCTTCACCGATGACGAGTTGCCTGAGGAAGGCACTGAGCATAACCGGGCTTTATATCTTACGGTGAAGTGTGAAGAGGCGGTGGTTACCAAAGTCTTGGTCGATAATGGGTCCAGTGCTAACATTTGTCCTCTCTCTACACTGGGCAAATTGAAGGTAGACATCGGCAGGGTACGCGAGAACAGGGTATGTGTCCGAGGGTTCGACGGAGGAGGCAAAGCGTCGGTTGGTGACATAGTGCTAGTCTTGACAATCGGGCCGGTGGAGTTCACCATGGAATTCCAGGTGCTGGACATGGTGGTGTCATATAACCTCCTAATAGGGCGACCATGGATTCATGCCGCAAGAGCAGTTCCGTCCAGCCTACACCAGCTCGTCAAGTTTGAATGGGACCAGCAGGAGATCGTCGTCCATGGAGAGAACGATCCACAATCAGGCACCATCATTCCCTTTGTTGAAACAGAAGAAGACGTTGGGCCATGGGTGTATCAGGTCTGCGATGTGGTGTCCGCCCACCGAGTTCCGGAAGGGGAATGTATTCCCGGCGACGGAACAATTACTGCGGATGTCATGGTGGCGCATGAAATGTTGCGACATGGTTTCGTACCCGGTAAAGGGCTAGGTGCATCTCTGCAAGGAATTGTACAACCGGTATCAGTGGTCGAAAACTTGGGAACCTTCGGCTTGGGATTCCAGCCAACCTCAGAGGACATCCGGCGAGCAAAGAGGAGCAAGCAGAAAACATGGGTGCTCCCAAAGCCTTTTCCACGCCTTTCCCAATCTTTTGTCAGGTCCGGAGCAAGAGGACATCCAGCGACAAAGATTCCCGGTCCTACGGTCAGGCCAGACGAAGAGTTCGTCAGGAAGTTCGAAGACCTATTCACATATGTATGTATGCTCGAGGACGGTGAAGGATCTAGTCACGCCGAGATACAATTTGTGGGACCAAAGGCAAAACTGAATAACTGGAAGGCTACTCCTCTCCCTGTCCGGAAGGAGTCTTGGTAGTTTGTCTTGGATTGTTTTTCTTTCGAAGTTTTGTATTGGGGGTTTGTCCCCGGAGTAAAATCCCGTTTGTTTTGTTTATTTTTGATTTAAGTTTGCAGTTTGTTTTCCCTTTGTACAATTCCCATCAATGAAATTTGGTTCCTTCGTGTCTAATTTTGTTTATCTTTTATTCTTTTTACTTTTCTGAACAGCCTTCTTGCAACTGATCTTAATGATATGGCGTGCTTAAAGATTAATCAACCCGGTCTAGAAAGTCAATCGGGTTTGGAAATAATAACACATGAAATAAGAAGTGACGAGAGTGAGTCAGAGTACGGCGATGATGAAGCCGTGGAAGAAATCGGTGAAGAATTAAGTCACTTCGAGGAAAAGCCCAAACCGAATTTAAATGATACCGAGGCCGTTAATCTAGGGAATGCGGATGACGTCAAAGAAACCCGGATAAGTGTCCATATTGAACCCAATCTGAGAGAAGAACTGATCAAAACGCTCATGGAGTTTAAAGATATTTTCGCGTGGTCGTACGACGACATGCCAGGACTCAGCACTGATCTAGTGGTTCATAGATTACCCACTGATCCGGGATATCCTCCCGTCAAGCAAAAGCTGCGGAAATTCAAGACGGAGATGAGTGTGAAGATTAAGGAGGAGGTAACCAAGCAGTTGCAGGCGAAAGTCATTCGTGTCACTCGATACCCCGAATGGTTGGCTAACGTAGTACCGGTGCCAAAGAAAGACGGAAAGATCAGGGTATGCGTGGACTATCGCAATCTCAACAAGGCAAGTCCTAAGGATAATTTCCCACTTCCCAATATCCATATCCTGATTGATAATTGTGCCGGACGCGAAATTGGATCCTTTGTGGACTGTTATGCGGGATATCATCAGATTTTGATGGACGAAGAGGACGCAGAAAAGACGGCTTTTATCACGCCGTGGGGGACTTATTGCTACCGAGTGATGCCGTTTGGTTTGAAGAATGCAGGAGCAACATATATGAGGGCAATGACTACGGTATTCCACGACATGATACACAAGGAAATTGAGGTGTACGTGGATGATGTGATCATAAAATCTAGGCGTCAAGAAGACCATGTGGCCGACCTCAGGAAGTTCTTTCAAAGACTTCGAAGGTACGACATCAAGCTCAATCCAGCCAAATGCGCATTCGGAGTTCCGTCAGGAAAGTTGCTAGGATTTATCGTCAGCCGACGGGGCATTGAGTTGGACCCATCCAAAATCAAGTCCATTCAGGAGTTACCCCCGCCGAAAAATAAAACAGAGGTAATGAGTCTGTTGGGAAGGTTGAATTACATCAGTAGGTTTATTGCCCAGCTTACGGCAACTCGTGAACCCATATTCCGCCTATTGAAGAAAGACGCCGCGATAGAATGGACGGCAGAATGTCAGGAAGCGTTTGACCGAATCAAAGGGTATCTGTCAAATCCACCCGTACTAGTTCCGCCCGAGCCAGGTAGACCCCTGATTCTTTATCTGACGGTCTTGGAGAATTCGTTTGGCTGCGTACTGGGGCAGCATGATTTTACCGGTAGGAAGGAACGGGCCATTTACTACCTCAGTAAGAAGTTCACAGTCCACGAGGTCAAGTACACTCATCTGGAAAAGACATGTTGCGCCCTGACTTGGGTAGCCCAAAAGCTGAAACACTACTTGTCTTCTTACACCACTTACCTCATTTCGCGTTTGGATCCGTTGAAGTATATTTTCCAGAAACCTATGCCTACAGGGAGGTTAGCAAAATGGCAAATATTACTTACGGAATTCGACATCATATACGTGACAAGGACGACTATGAAAGCTCAAGCCCTGGCCGATCACTTAGCTGAAAATCCCGTTGATGACGAATACGAACCTTTGAGGACGTATTTTCCAGATGAGGAAGTATTGCAGATTGAGGGGTTAGAACCAACCAAGGATCCAGGATGGAAGCTCTTCTTCGATGGAGCGGCAAACGCAAAAGGAGTCGGAGTAGGGGCTGTGCTCATATCTGAAACAGGACATCATTATCCTGTTACTGCTCAACTGCGTTTTCACTGTACCAATAATATGGCCGAGTACGAGGCATGTATCTTGGGGCTGCGATTAGCGGTGGACATGGATGTACAGGACGTCTTGGTCTTGGGGGACTCGGACCTTCTGGTACATCAGATTCAGGGAGAATGGGAAACCAGAGATTTAAAGCTTATCCCATATCGTCAGTGTTTGCATGATTTGACCAAACGCTTTCGATCGGTAGAATTCAAGCACATCCCAAGGATGCATAATGAGGTTGCCGACGCGTTGGCTACTTTAGCGTCAATGCTACATCACCCGGACAAGGTTCGTGTCGATCCGTTACATATCCATGTCCGGGATCAACATGCTTATGGTAATGTGATAGAGGAAGAGGTGGATGGTGAGCCGTGGTTTCATGATGTCAAGGAATACCTCAGGTTAGGAGTATACCCGGAGCAAGCAACCGGAGATCAAAAGCGAGCTATTCGGCGGTTGGCGAACGGATTTTTCCTTAGTGGAGGGGTGCTGTACAAAAGAACCCCAGATTTGGGATTGTTGAGATGTATAGATGCAAGTCAAGCCACAACAGTGATGACGGATATACACTCGGGAGTTTGCGGACCACACATGAGCGGATACGTATTGGCAAAGAAGATTCTTCGAGCAGGATACTATTGGCTCACTATGGAGCGGGATTGTATAAGTTTCGTGCGAAGATGCCATCAGTGTCAGATACACGGAGATTTGATTCATTCTCCGCCGACTGAATTGCATACAATGTCAGCACCATGGCCGTTTGTCGCATGGGGTATGGATGTTATTGGACCTATTGAGCCTGCGGCTTCCAATGGTCACAGGTTCATTCTGGTAACGATTGATTATTTTACCAAATGGGTGGAGGCCAAAACATTCAAATCAGTGACCAAGAAGGCGGTAGTGGACTTCGTACACTCCCACATCATTTGCAGGTTTGGAATTCCAAAGATGATCATTACAGATAACGGTGCAAATCTTAACAGTGGATTGATGAAAGAGGTATGTCAACAGTTCAAGATTACACACCGAAATTCCACACCGTATCGCCCAAAAGCAAACGGTGCGGTCGAGGCAGCAAACAAGAACATAAAGAAGATATTGAGGAAGATGATAGAAGGGTCTAGGCAGTGGCATGAAAAGTTACCATTTGCGCTGTTGGGTTATCGCACTACCGTCCGGACTTCGGTAGGTGCAACTCCTTACTTGTTGGTATACGGGACCGAAGCAGTAATACCCGCAGAAGTTGAGATTCCATCCCTCCGAATCGTCGCTGAAGCTGAGATTGATGACGACGAGTGGGTCAAAACCCGATTAGAGCAATTGAGCTTGATTGATGAAAAGAGATTGACAGCAGTATGTCACGGCCAATTGTATCAAAAGAGAATGGCGAGAGCATATAACAAGAAGGTACGTCCCAGGAGATTTGAAGTGGGACAGCATGTGCTGAAGAGAGTTCTACCACACCAGGCCGAGGCGAAAGGCAAGTTCGCTCCAAATTGGCAGGGACCTTTTGTGGTGACTAGAGTATTATCCAATGGCGCTCTATGTTTGACCGACGTCGAGGGAAGATGCACCGATATGGCTATCAATTCTGATGCAGTCAAGAGATATTATGTGTAATTCTTTAATGCGTTTGTCAACGTTTGGTTTCGTTTGTGTGTATTTGGCATTTTTCGGAGAATGAAATGACAGAGGCAATTTTTCTACTACCCAAACACTTTAACCTTTGTTTCCCCATTTGAGCCTTAATTGTTCTTTCATATACCCTCTTTCGGAATCATCAAGGAAGATGTGTAACAGAATAGAAAAGAAACAAAAAGTAATACAAGAAAAAGTGAACTACGTTCGACCTGATTCCTCAAGAAGGATACGTAGGCGCCACACGGCTCGGTCATAATAAAACAAAAATAAAAAAAAAAAAAAAAAAAAAAATCCCCCAAGCAACAAAACTGGGGCAGAAGTCATTGTTTTCGTTGGAAAGATAGTGTGGATTCCGAAAGTTGTAACAAGCTAACCGTTGAGGCTAAACCCCTTTCTTCGGCCTCACGCGCAGAAACCATATCAAGAACCAGAAAGACCTCTCGATCAGTATTTGAAAAGTGCCAAGTCATGTGAATGAAAGCCAAGAGTGACATCCCGACCCTCGATTGAATCCAGGATGCACAAGCCGAAAGGGGATAACGCTCTAGAGAGAATCTCAGGGGTGATACCCCGCCGCAAGGAAAGAAAGCACAAATGAGAGAGTCTTAACGGTGAAAACCCTCGCGGGCACCTTAAGGCGAAGGAAGTTGAGAAAAGTAAAATGAGAGAGTCTTAACGGTGAAAACCCTCGCGGGCACCTTAAGGCGAAGGAAGTTGAGAGAAGTAAAATGAGAGAGTCTTACGGTGAAAACCTTTTACGGGCACCTTAAGGCGACGGGAGATAGAGAGAAATGAGAGAATCTCACTAGTGAAAACCCTTTGAAGGGCACTTTGAGGTGACAGGACGAGATGGTTACAAGATGTCTGCATGAGACAGGGTTTGGACATCCGCTTACCTCTAACAGGACGCGGCATCGGAAAGTGATTGATATGAATAGACTGGGTAGTTTAATCTCAAAGGCGCGGCATAACATTGGATCAGGCACACATTCAGATAAGTTTCCCTATTTTTGGAGTTCAGAAAAGTTTTTCTCTTCTTTTTGTCATTTGCGGTCAGTATTCTTTCCTTTTCTTTCATTTTCGAAAATTGATTTTTCAAAGCTTACTACCAAGTCTCCCAAAGCAGTATATTGAAAGTGAATAGGCATGGAACAAGGCAATGAGACAGAAGTCGTTACGATAGTGAGATTGGGATGACAGGCCGAGTGGAAGGTTCGCAAGAATTATGGAGTATGATGGACACATGTGGCATGTCCGAAAGATGATTTCACGCAACAGATCACCGGCTAAAAAGAGTCGGACCAAACCAAAGAGTGGAATAAAAGGAAAGATGAGAGGTCGTTCGTGGAAAAAGCATCTTCCCAAGCAAGCGTCAACGTCGTCCTCAAAGTTCGAGAGAGGCCAAGCAGCTGAAAGAGAATGGCCTCAACAAGAGTGGCACGACCACTCGCGGCATTTTGAAACTAACAATTTTTCTTTGATTTAAAGCAGGAAAAGAGGGTCCGACGACAGAAAAGCATACCGTCCAGAAGTTTATCACACTGGGGCAGAAAATTTTCTCTTGTTGCGAAAATTTTCTGGAAAGCAAGACTCGGAGGATAAGGGTAGAAAGCAACACAAGATGGGGTGATCTTTGAGCCTGGTATCATCCCCAGCAGTTATTGGAAAAAGAAAAATGGCTTCGAGATTCCCCCAGCAGTATTACATCCTATAATTTGATCAAGGAAACAAAAGCGTGAGTCCCAAAGGAGGTAGGGGAAGAAGGAAGAGAATGAGGGGTGAAGGAAACAAAGAATACTTCCTCAGCAGCATCACCCCCAGCAGGCGAGTAAACAGTTCCGAAAATATCCCCAGCTGCCAGAAGAAGAGTAACACGACCTAGGGGAAAGCAATTCCAAGACAGGATAACTCGGAAGTGAAGGTGGTCCGAGAGGTAACGCAGGAACAAGGATATGGTACAAAAGGCAAAGGAAGGTAATCAAGATAGGATGAAAATCAGTGAGTAGTAATTGAAGTCAGGGAGCCCGCCTGAAGAATGGAGTGGCGATTTAATTTTGAAGTTGTAGTTGAAGTCAGGAAGCCCGCCTGAAGAATGGAGTGGCGATTTAATTTTGAAGTTGTAGTTGAAGTCAGGGAGCCCGCCTGGAGAACGGAGTGGCGATTTAATTTTGAAGTTGTAGTTGAAGTCAGGGAGCCCGCCTGAAGAATGGAGTGGCGATTTAATTTTGAAGTAGTAGTTGAAATCAGGGAGCCCGCCTGAAGAATGGAGTGGCGATCTAATTTTGAAGTCGTAGTCGAAGTCAGGAAGCCCGCCTGGAGAATGGAGTGGCGATTTAATTTTGAAGTTGTAGTTGAAAGTCAGGAAGCCCGCCTGGAGAATGGAGTGGCGATTTAATTTTGAAGTTGTAGTTGAAAGTCGGGAAGCCCGCCTGGAGAATGGAGTGGCGATTTGATTTTGAAGTTGTAGTTGAAAGTCAGGAAGCCCGCCTGGAGAATGGAGTGGCGATTTAATTTTGAAGTTGTAGTTGAAAGTCGGGGAGCCCGCCCTGGAGAATGGAGTGGCGATTTAATTTCGAAGTTGTAGTTGAAGTTAGGGAGCCCGCCTGAAAAATGGAGTGGCGATTTAATTTTGAAGTTGTAGTTGAAGTCAGGGAGCCCGCCCGAAGAATGGAGTGGCGATTTAATTTTGAAGTTGTAGTTGAAGTCAGGGAGCCCGCCTGAAGAATGGAGTGGCGATTTAATTTTGAAGTAGTAGTTGAAGTCAGGAAGCCCGCCTGGAGAATGGAGTGGCGATTTAATTTTGAAGTAGTAGTTGAAGTCAGGAAGCCCGCCTGGAGAATGGAGTGGCGATTTAATTTTGAAGTTGTAGTTGAAGTCAGGAAGCCCGCCTGGAGAATGGAGTGGCGATTTAATTTTGAAGTTGTAGTTGAAGTCAGGAAGCCCGCCTGGAGAATGGAGTGGCGATTTAATTTTGAAGTTGTAGTTGAAGTCAGGGAGCCCGCCTGGAGAATGGAGTGGCGATTTAATTTTGAAGTTGTAGTTGAAGTCAGGAAGCCCGCCTGGAGAATGGAGTGGCGATTTAATTTTGAAATTGTAGTTGAAGTCAGGGAGCCCGCCTGAAGAATGGAGTGGCGATTTAATTTTGAAGTAGTAGTTGAAGTCAGGAAGCCCGCCTGGAGAATGGAGTGGCGATTTAATTTTGAAGTTGTAGTTGAAGTCAGGGAGCCCGCCTGGAGAATGGAGTGGCGATTTAATTTTGAAGTTGTAGTTGAAGTCAGGAAGCCCGCCTGGAGAATGGAGTGGCGATTTAATTTTGAAGTTGTAGTTGAAGTCAGGGAGCCCGCCTGGAGAATGGAGTGGCGATTTAATTTTGAAGTTGTAGTTGAAGTCAGGGAGCCCGCCTGGAGAATGGAGTGGCGATTTAATTTTGAAGTAGTAGTTGAAGTCAGGGAGCCCGCCTGGAGAATGGAGTGGCGATTTAATTTTGAAGTAGTAGTTGAAGTCAGGGAGCCCGCCTGGAGAATGGAGTGGCGATTTAATTTTGAAGTAGTAGTTGAAGTCAGGGAGCCCGCCTGGAGAATGGAGTGGCGATCTGTTTTAATTTGTTAGAGGAAAGCGGTAGAATGTAACAGAAATCTTCGGCATGAATCCAAGTTCGTAAGAAGAGACGAAGCATCAGAAGGAACGCCAAAGTCGGACAAGATGGCAAGGAGCGCGACAAGATCAAGTTAAAAAGGATAGATAAGAACTTGTAGTACTGTAACCTAGTCTAGCTTCTTGTTTTGTTGCTTAGCGCGGTGTAACAAGGAAATCAGTTAAGCAGTGGTAACAGCAGTAACAGCGGCAATAGCAGTAATAGCGAGATCGCAACGGTCATGGTAGTCCCAGCTACCAGAACTTCCCGAACTACATTGACCTGATTCCCTTTTAGCCGGGGATATGTAGGAGACCTTTGAAGCAAGGTTCGGTCAAAAAACTTTTCCAAAATGCTTCATACGGAGTGTTCGAATGGGCAAAAATCGCTTATATCCGCTCATTTATCTTTGCACGAAAACTCTGCGTGTTTACGCGCAAAGAGGGGCAGCTGTGAGCACGTGATTTTTGCCTTACTTGAGAAGTACTCCCAGAAAATTCAAAAATAAAAATAGTTTCGTGTTGGGTATGATTTTTGTGATTTTTGTGTTATTTTATCTTTTGTGTGCACGTTTATTTATTTAAATTAAAAAATACAAAAAATATATGCTAAGTTTTGCATTTTTAGTGTTTGATATCGAAGTCATGTGATTTACATTTTTAGGTGATATATAATTGTGTGGGATAATTGTATGCATATATATATATATATATATATATATATATATATACATGTACATATATATATGTGTAGCAATGAGATCGAATTGGGCCATAGTTCAGTCCAGGAAAACCAGGCCCAAACGAATCCCATACCAGTCCAGTTTCAGCCTATGTAACGCTTGATCTGGACCGTTGGATTTTATTATCCAACGGCCCAGATTAATCCGTTAATTCCAAAATTCATTCAGCCTAGGACTTAACCAAACGGCACCGTTTGGTTTAAATGAGAGAATCCTGATCGTTGATCAAGTTTGATCCAACGATCAGGATTTAACTACTCAAAACATATATAAACTCCTTTCCTTACCCCGCCCCCCAAGCCAGACCCCCCCTCTCCCTTCATCTCCCTCAGAGCTCTCAAACGCCCGGCGTAACGCCGCCTTGCTCCGCCTGCCGGAAATCGCCTCACGGCGGTTCCGGTAGGCCAATCAAACCCAAACCAACGCCAAAACCTTCCCCTCACCTCCCCCATCACGATCCCAGCCCCCCTTTACCTCGAATCACTCCAGAACTCCTCGAATCTTCATTTGAAGATTCGAGTCAACTCGAACTTACGCCAAACCACCCCGAATTCACACCGGTGACTCCTCACACCACCCTCACACCCAAACCACCCTTGGTTTGGTTCGAATCTTACCAGAAATGTCAAAGCCCTAAATCCGCGCCTCAAGAACCCTAGAACCCAAAAATTAGGGATTGCGTCGAGTCAATGGTGTTTGAAGGCAATAGACCTTAATTGGAGTGTTTTTCATTTGAAAAACACTTCAATTAAAGTCTGTTTACTTCAAAAGAGTGCAAACTCGAAGTCTTTTGAGCCGAGTCCGTCCAATTTCTTGAGGTATCCCATTTCTCATTCTCTTCCTTTTGTTTTGTTGTTGTGTTCATTATAGTTGTTCGTTTCTATCTGTTGGGTGTTTGATTTTAATCTTTCCTGCTTCTACACCGTAAGACCTTTTATTTGGTCATTCTTGTTTTGCTTATATGTCGGAGTAGATTGCGATATAGAAACACGAATTGGCTGTAAACGATACTGTCAAGTAGTGAATTCTGCATTTTTTCATGCTTCGTTTGCCTGAGCACTTCGAATCACTAAGTCGATGATTGATTGTTGTTCCTTATGTGAATTATACGAATGTTGTTGATTAGTCTCGTAGGTCTGTTTATTGGAGTTTTGTGGCAGAACTTGACACTGTAAATCACATTGTGAATCACTGTTTGGATCGAGATTTGTCTTTCTTTTGAACTGTTGATTAACTAAGTGATGAATTGAATTAGTTGTTGTTAGTTAAGGATTGAAGGGGGTAACTAATGGAGTGTAGTGCATATGAGGACTGTAATTGGATCAGAATCTGGGGTTTGTTAATTAGAGATTAACGGAATTGGCATTTCTTAGGATTTAAAAATACCTTGCCCATGAGTTAAGTTAGTGGAACCTGCTGTTACAGCAGGACACTTAGCCATGTCTGGACAAAAGCCATTGTTTAAATAATAGGACCATACTTAGACATATGATAGGAGGATGGGCTCTGTCAGAAGGGGATGGGCAAGGGACTGTCTCTGCAAAATCTGGATGTCCTAGGTTTGTTTTTGGTTATAAATAGGATACATTTGATAGGCACACACAGACACAGATTATAGAGACAGACTTGAGAGCATCCCGGAGAAGCAAAAACAGCAGCATATTCATAGATACACATTAGATATACAGACTTGAGAGTATCTGGAGAGAAAAGAAAACAGTCCCACTGGAGAGTAATAGCTGAAGAGAAAAGGCTACCGTTTGATAGGATTTGTGGTCATTGCTCCGATTGTTTGCTTCAGTGTTTGAGTCATTTGGCCATTGTTGTTGCTGAGGTACTCATTCGAGGCTGTTGGTCAGCATCGTTGTTGCTCTTGGTCCATTTGTTGCTGCTCTTTTGTTACTGCCTGGGTTGAGTGTTGTGATTAGTCTTGGTATAGGCTGCTGGTTCATTCGATTGCTACCATTAGTTGTTGCTACTGCTGTGATTGAGTTTGTTGCTGCCTGGGGTTGTTGTGTGTTTGCTGGTTGGTTCTTTGTTGCTGAGTGTTGTATCTGGTTCACTTGAGTGTGTTGGGGTTGGGCTATTACTGGTTTGCTGGTTGTCCATTGGTCGTTTGCTGTTGTGTTTGGCTATTGCTATTCACTGCTACTATTGCTATTCACTGCTACTATTGCCATCACTGCTATAGCTGATCTCTTACTCCTTCATTTTTCCAATTTCCAGGTATACTCTACCCCCTGGCAATAGGAAGTTCGATAATCGCATATGTATTACTTTGCAGAATCAAGTGATGATATTTTACTATAGAATGCCTTAGTTTTCATTTAATATTTGTAATGTTAAAGAGACAGACTCATCATGAATGAACTTATATTTGATATTAGATAAGATAGTTCAAACACAACTCTTTTTAATATTGGACTATGAACAATATTGTTCCAAGTGTTGACTGTTAGAGGTATCAAAATAGTATGCTTGTGTGGCCGCATTTCTGGAACTTATATTACCAGTTAAAGGTTCTAGTGTAATTTTGTAGTAATAAAGAATAGATTTGAAGCAAGTGCATCTTGAGCGGTTAAAGGTGATTACTTTGTCGCGGATTGTTAAAGAGAGCATCAAATGTCTAGATAATGACTCACACAAAATATGTTACTATAACCAATGTTCGATTGTAGAGTCATACATACTTCTCTTAGGATTATAGACTCTAAATGGATAATAAAATATGGGCTATAGGAAACATTTGCAAATCAACTGCACCTCGACTCTCATTAACTAGATTAATTCACCACTAGTCCTCATAAAATACAACAGCTAGCTCATGAAAATTTAATTTGTAATAAGTTTAATTCGTTCAAAATAAAAATAAGTATACTGTGTTACTCAAGCGAATTAATGTATGGCCGGTTCTGCCCTTCTTTTGGGGCCTATCTCGGGCCCAGCATGTTGGAAAAAATTAACCTAGCATGCATAAATTGAGTTCCTCGGACCTAAGGATAAAATGACACTTGGCCCGTTAATGTTTAATTGATAGGCTATAACATTTCTTAATAATAATAAATTAGGACCTTTGTTTATTATTAGAGACCAATTAAGTAGAAAAAATCATAGTCACGTTAGTTTGACCTTAAATAAAAATGAGACGAGCCTCGCCGCACAGAAATATATAATTGCGGGGCCCTCAAATTAGTGGTTATAAAAAACTTAGACTTGGAAGGACCGTTTTGGTGAATGTCACGGTCCTTTCCCAAAGTTAATAAAGACGGTAGACTCTTTAGGCACGATTTGTAAGTAAATTATTTTCCTGAATACGGGTGCGCATTTATGTGACCCAAATCTTACTCTCGGCGAAACTGAAATACATTAAAGCCACAGGCGTACTGGTTGCGGTGTGACTCGAAATGTGTTTTCGTGACGTCGCAATTCTTCTAAAAAATAAAAGCGGAACATTAAAAGCACATAGTTAAAATATATAAAAGAATCAGATAGAAACAAAAATCGCAATTGAGCGACCGTGCTAAAACCACGGAATCCGGGAGTGCCTAACACCTTCTCCCGGGTTAACAGAATTCCTTATCCAGGTTTCTAGTTTCGCAGACTACATTATAGAGTCATAAAATTTCCTCGGTTCGGGATTAAATCGGTGACTTGGGACACCATTATTTTTCCAAGTGGCGACTCTGAATTAATTAAATAAATCCCGTTTCGATTGTCCTTTAATTGGAAAAACTCCCTCGCTCCCTCGCGGGTGCGCCAAAAGGAGGTGTGACACCAGGGCAAAATTCTTAATTTTGGCCGTAAAATTAGATATATTCACGATATTTTAAAAATAAATTTACATATTTAAAAACTACATGGAGTATAATTCATAATAATTTACAATTCAAAATACTTATGAAATACTTTTAAAAAAATATACTCCCTCTGTTTCAATCTATGTGAACATATTTTTTTTTTGGTTCGTGCAAAAAAAATGATATCTTTCCTTATTTGGAAATAATTTACCTTTATGCAATGATTTATAGCCACAGAAAATATTTGTGCCTCATTTTACAACACAAATTCAAAAGTCTTATCTCTTTTCTTAAACTTTGTACCCAATCAAATGAGTTCACATAAATTAAAACAGAGGAAGTAATAGAAAACAATCTCGTTATGTACGGAGGGAGTACATCTTAAGTTGCATTATTACCTATAAAAAGAGTAAACAAACTTTTAGCTAGTAGATCTAGCTCTGTACTTCATTAACAAGAATGTTATTCATTATGATCCCTGTCCAAAAAAAATTACACAAGCACCAAAAAAATGGGCACCAAAAGGTGTGAACCTATGGAATTTAGGTGAAAATCGTGAGAGATCAGGGTTCAAATTTCCATTTGCCTAAATTTTGGTGGCATAAGAGTTGCACAATTTATGTTGGCAGGAGATAGTAGAAGGGGATTCATGTTGGGTCCGTGAATTTCAATGGGTGTGACGTAAACCGTATATTCAATAGATATGATAAAATAGTCCAGTCACAGAAGTGGACAAAACACATTCATTAAATGAATAAATAAAAGTGAAAACGTCTAAATATAACCTTGTACTATGCGAAAAGGGACAATGATAACCTTCGTTAAAACTTTGGCCTAAGCACCCCCTTACCGTTATATTATTGGGCTAAATATACCCTTAAATTCAGACGGCAGCCACATTAGAATTTTCATCCAATAAACATATGCCATGTGGAAATTACTCTCCTTTTTTAATTACACAACCCAACCCACTAACCCAAGTAACCCGATCCATCATCCTACCCATTTCAAAATAACCCTAAATCTTAAATTACCGTTCCTTTCTTCTCTACTCTTGCGAAAATTAGGCTTTCAGTTGGTAGCTGTTTCTTGTGCCTCCAGTGGTTCTTCAATTTGGACTTGTTCATTTGCTTTTCTATAGGTTCTTGGTTTTCAGTTTGGTAGTTGTTTCTTGTGCCTCCGGTGGTTCTTCATTTTGCTTCTAACTTAAGGTTCTTGATAGTTATTTAGTTGTTTGAGAATAATGTTAGTGACTCATAAACGAGGATATTTGATTCTCTTGTTAGCCTCCTTCTGTTCTAATGTAAAGGTGGTCGTGAAACATAAAGTGCAGTCCTTCAATTGATTTTCTGTTTGTGGTACTTGTCCAAAATTTCCAGAATGCTACTCTTTCACTGCAATTTTCATCATCCGCACTGGTTGTATTAGGAAGTAGAGAAGAAAGGAACGGTAATTTAGGATTTAGGGTTATTTTGAAATGGGTAGGATGATGGGTCGGGTTACTTGGGTTAGTGGGTTGGGTTGTGTAATTAAAAAAGGAGAGTAATTTCCACGTGGCATATGTTTATTGGATGAAAATTCCAATGTGGCTGCCGTCTGAATTTAAGGGTATATTTAGCCCAATAATGTAACGGTAAGGGGGTGCTTAGGCCAAAGTTTTAACGAAGGTTATAATTGTCCCTTTTCGCATAGTACAGGGTTATATTTGGACCTTTTCCCTAAATAAAAACATAACAAATTATAAAAGATAACTATTCAAAATATGTTTTTACCAGTTTGTCTCCATCAAGAAGAATGGGACATTCATGCAAACGAAAATAAAGCTTTTTTTTTTTGGAGAAAACTCTGATCTTTCAATTATTTCTTGATAAGAAGGCAAAAATCTTTCCCAAATAATTTCTGATTCTAAAGCAGACTTGAATCCTCTTGATAAAATGTATGATCTTACTGCATCTACTGGAGTTGTACGTGAAAGAATTTCCAATACGCAGCCTTCTGGCAATTTTTCAAAATAATTCATTGGAGCAATAAACTTTGCAAAATTCAAGTCAAGAATACAACCTTTTTTTTTTTGGGTTCCAAGATTTATAAATAGACAGACGTCTGTGTTTTCAATATTTGCTTAGATTTTAAGCATGTGTTGAATGCTTAGCTGGAAAGGAATAAGATTACTACTAAGATTTTTGCAACATTTAATTTGCTGCATCATAAATAAATAGGATTAACTGATTTTGTCAAAGGTTCTTTTTTTGTTTTTTTGGTGTTATTGGTGGAATTCTATCAATGTAAGGAAAATGAAAGAAATTTAAGACATTTATTTGTTGCCTATTATTATAATTTATAAAGTACAGAAAAGCATATAATTATGTTTCTTTTAGTGTAGATTGACTAAATAAATGTTTCTCTTATCGTAGATTGAATAAATAAAAGAGTCAAACTCATTCAAACAACAATTATTACAACCAATGCTCATTCCTCAATCCGAAGAAAGTGGAAGTACGCTACTTAAATACAAAAATTTCATCAATTGAGTTTATGTTAAGAATAGAATTTTATTTGGAGTGAATGTCTATCTTGTGGAGAGTTTTACTTTGTGACTAAGTCATATTTCTCCTATAAATAGAGAGGTCTTACCCCATTGTAAATCATCCCAAAATTCAATAAGAATTCTCTCTCTTTCTCTCCAATATTGTTCTTCTTCTTTTATTACACGTTATCAGCACGAGACTCTAACCAATTGAGTAGAAGCTTTGGGATTGAGCACAATGATTGCCAATTGCTCCATGAACTTCCTTCATGATTAAATTTTAGATTTAAGGTAAGTATTTTACTTTTCTCTTTTAAATTCTTGACATTCTATTATTTGATTTTAAATACAAGCAAAGACGATAAATTTTGATTGCAACTCTAATGGAGTTTGAAAGAAATTATAACTACCCAAAGTGGTAAAGTTTATATGTCTTGCCATGATTAAATTCATGTATGATTGTGGGCAAAGAATTGAAAACTCGTCCCATTGAATTTGTTCCATTCTCATTCCCTTTAGAGAATGTGATAGCAGTATGTAATAAATCTGAAAGAAGACAAAATTATTACCATGAATAATCAATGGATATGGACGTGGCAATAGACGAAATTATATCGTCATCATTGTGGTAATTAGAACAATAAGTATTCTCAAAATAATCCCACACTTTGTGAAAATATTTGTCATCGATTTGGCATGATATTTTATAAAGCACATACAGATGACTATGGTTCATTCATGACGTGAATGAGAAAACATTTGATTTATGAATATATATTCATTTTTGGAAGAATATAAATGTGCTAGTGGTAGTGATTACACCATACTCACTTCTAAAATGAGGTTTGAGATGATATAAGAAAATAATATCATTATTATAGCATGAATGGTCATTGGTCACGTACCTATTGTACGCTAAAATATTTTGGTAATGTGATTATTAAAGGACAACAATAATGCAAGAAACATATCTTTCATATAATTTTGGCCATGACCATAATGATATAAGTTTCTCTTTAAAAGAGATATTCACCATATATGTGTTGATAATTATATGGTACTACCAATTAATTGAGAGCTCTGGAAGAGCCAATTACCACTATTTTCACAATTGATTACCAACAAGGTATTGTATTGTAGTAAGTCTCAAAGAAACATATTCAGTTTCCAAAGTATTCGCGAAAGCGGTTGATTATATTGAGACTATAAATAAAGGAAATATTTAATATCTTCTATTACTACAACTTGTAGCGGGATAATATGTATGTAAAAAGCTACCCGGTTTATCTTCAATTTGTACTACATAAACAAAAGAATACCACAATGAAGTGTATATTTTATTGATATAAAACCCATATCATAATAAACTTTGAGTTTATTCTTAATTGCACACATCATGGTGTAAATCTGAAATTTATCAATATTGATAATTTATTCAGTTGGCATAATTGATTTGCCCATATTAATTTAAGCATGATGTGTAGAAATAAAGAGAACTCACATGGGCAAATATTAAAGAACTAGAAAGTTCTTTACAAGTTCTTTTATGTGCCTGTTCTCATTAATTAATATACCAACTAAAAGTGGGATTGAATCCCATGAATGCTGGAAATATCAAAGGTGAATATGGGCTCATTCACCCGCCATGTAGACCACATAAGATGCATCTATGAGATGGTTACATGTGTAATTATTATTTACCCGCAACCTGGCCGGTGTGTGCGAAGTAACTTGCTCAATAATTTGATTTAGAGCATAATTTCCAGATTTTCTATTCAAGAAGTTCATCGTGATAAGTTGGTCTACATCACAGTTGGTTTAACATAATAATATATTAAGTGTCTCCACTTAATAGCTAAATTATTGCTTATGAGAACAAAGTTTATATATATCAGTTTGATATATGTTATATACGAAAGTATATTATTTACTCCCCTCACAAGTAGTTCATGGTCAGGAACCAAATAATTCCATCTTATCATTATTGATGTGCGGTGAATATTTTGATTAACGCATAAAGATGGGTTCTCAAAGTTGAAGAAACAAGTTAGTTTTCTAACATGAGGGGGAGACATGAAAAATAATTGAGATAAAGTTACGGGGAATGAATTATCATTTATACATCTAGATCCTCGAATAAAATAATATGAACTTGAAGTTTATAAAAGGATAATTCATGTGCAATTTATTGCAAAGCATGCCAGACGCATTTGTTGACCCAAATAAAGTAACTATATTCTCATTGCAAATGCTCATATTAAGTCCTAGAAGGACAAAGTCTATGTTAAGCTTAAAGCGTATAGACAATCGGTTTCAAATAAATTTCTTGATAAAGAAGATGAGCAAATGATCATAATAAATGAGGCAAGTTATATAGAAGATCACATGACATAACACTTCATAATATCTCATGAGAGATTCAGGTACCTGAATATATGAATGAAGAGATCTCTATGTTATGCCATTATAAAAATATATTGAAACTGATATAAAATATTTGTCGACGTCAATCCTCAAGGAGCTAGTGCACAAGATTGGAATGCGAAGGCTCAAGGATGTGAATTGATGCTCTCATCATGGGGAGTTAATACGCGTTGCACTCTTTTTCCCTTATAAGGTTTTGTCCCATTGGGTTTTCCTTGCAAGGTTTTTAACGAGGCAACCAAAAAGCGTATTATTAGATATGTGTACTCTTTTTCCTTTTCTAGATTTTTTTCCCCATTGGGTTTTATTTTAGTTAAAGTTTTAATGAGTCACATTACTTATTGAGTAGACATTCAAAGGGGGAGTGTTAAGAATAGAATTCTATTTGGAGTGAATGTCTATCTTGTGGAGAGTTTTACTTTGTGACTAAGTCATATTTCTCCTATAAATAGAGAGGTCTTACCCCATTGTAAATCATCCCAAAATTCAATAAGAATTCTCTCTCTTTCTCTCTGCAATATTGTTCTTCTATTATTTCATAACAGCTTATACTTTTTAATTTTATAGTTCATATTTTAATTTACAATCAACTAAGTCATAAATAGTAGGTTAAGATTCAACCTTCAAGTCCAATATATTATCAAAATTACTATTTAATATTTAAAAAAGATCCCTCAAGGTTTTAAATTAATTTTGAATCAGTAATTGTGACTCAAGTATTAATTCAACAAACCAAATTCATTTGGTGGTAAAAATTTGATTTTTAACAAGATTAAATATGTGGATTTAAATCCAATTTGATTTTGTGAGAAATTTGGAGCGGATGTTATTTAAACTTGTTAGAAATAGTATAAGGAGGTTGTATATAATATTTGAAGACATTTAATGGAGATTTGGATAGGTTTTGAACAAGAATTGCAACTGAAATCGTGAAAGAAGTTTGTCTACAGACGTTGTATAAAAGTGTATAAAAGTGTATAAAAGTGTATAATTAGGGGTGTGCATTCTAATCGGTTTATCGATAAATCGAATCGATTATTTGTTATCGAATTATCGATATCGAGTTATCGACTTATCGATTTCGATTTCGATCAAGAAAATTTTCTTATCGAGTTATCGATTTCGATTTCGATTTTGTCCTCTCGAGTTATCGACTTATCGAATAATCGATAAGATATACCAAAAAAACAATTATACCCTTATTCTATGTTACTTTTTCTTTTATCCTAACTTATTATTTCTATTTTTCTCTACCTACCCATGTTATTCCCTAATTTCCTCTACCCTAGCCATTTTTTCAATGTTGTCTCTTTCTTAATTTTTTTTTATCAATTGTAATACACTGCAGGTTCTGTGCATGTTTATTTCCAAGATTCACCTGTTTAAAGAACAATATCGGTATATTTGTCTGATCAACTGCATTTTACTAGTCAGATTATTTTAAAAGATGATTTAGGAATAAGTCTGTTTTTGTGGTGACACTACTAGTTAATACATTGCTTGGAATTGCTAAGTTGCAGGTTCTGCTGCCTCCATATCTTGGAGGTGCATCAATCCGTCCTTTATTTGTAAGCTCCAAATTTGCATTTTCTAACTATCTGAGAACTTGGTTATAGTTTTAAAGCGTGTGCACACTTTAAAGTTCAGATATCCCAATTGGACAACTACTACGGCTAAACGGTATAATCTGCCTTATTGAAAATCGATAAATCGAATCGATAAGCCCCCAAAATCGATAAATCGAAATCGAAAAAATCGAAACCTTATTGAAACGATAACAATAAGCATATGTACAAATCGATAATCGATAAGAAATTATCGATAAGGGTCAAAATCGAATCGATAAATCGATTGCACACCCCTATGTATAATAGTGTATAAGGTGTGGTTCTACACTCATATACGATATTATACAAGATTATATATAATTACACAAAAAACTGACTTCATTTTCTTCCTTGCGTCTTTTCTGAAATTTAACTCAAATCACTTCAAATTTAAAACATAAACTCCTCTTGATAGTCTCAACCTATTGGTACAATACCCAATCCAAACAACTAACAATTTTTTTTAAAAAAAAATTATTTTCAAAAGCAAAGCTTTGAGTGGTCTTCAATGGTGGACTTCTACTCTTTAATTTTCTTTCATGCAAGCAGGTGACACAAGAGGAGAAACAGAAAATACGCGGCCCTTTGAAGCATATGTAAAAGATGTGAGAAGAAGAGAGAGTGAAAGCAATAGTTGTGTGAGAACAATGAATTAATTCCATAGCTTTTAAAAGTAATGGTTGTAAAAACACATATTTTGAATTTGCAAGTGCTTTCAAAATATGTATAATGTGGGATAGGTGGGGTAAAACTTTAAAATATGAGCCATTTTTAGTATGGTATGAAGTCGTTTGTATTTTCTTGTAATTCTTTCATATATTATTATTGTCTATGTTGTTACATTTAAGTTTATCTTTATTATAGAAAATAAAATAAAAAAATATTACTCCTTCCATCCTTATTCATATGATAAAATTTGACTCGCCTTAAAAGAATTATGGTCTAAGCAACAACTCATAGATAATTTGAGTGGTAGGTTCATTAAGGTTGAAATATGAATTTTAAAGATAAATTATTTTTAAATAAGAAAAGGTAAAATTCTTTTTGGGATTAACTAAAAAAAAAGTGTATCACATAAATAAGAACGAAGGGAATAGATGATATGCATATTTTACTAGTGGCATATAACTATGTGATAGCACTAAAAAAAACACTCAACCTAAAGTAAATATATTAATATGAGTAAAATTGTATCTCAATTAATTGGTATCACCTATGTAAATCTTTTGAGATAACTGTCTTTCATATTATTTTTTTGTCTACTTTGTTTTCTTTAGCACCTTACTCACCACAGTTTTCATACATGTAAACCGATACAGAGGAGGGAAACGGTCAGTTCGGTTCGATTACGAATATTATCAGTTTATTATATTGGTTATCGGTTTAAAAATTTGATAGATTGATAATCAAATCGTTAAAATATTAGTTATCGGTTATCGATCATTATCGATTCGGTTATGAGTTTACCCGATAAAATAACTCAATCTTGAGTTTAACAAAAAAAAAGACAAAATATTGGAATTAAGCAAAAAAGAGAAGAATTCACATATAGTACTACTCATTTCTGTGTTATGACCAGTGACCACAACTGGAATAGTACAAATTTTTTAGTTGTCCAAATACATTAATAATAATACAAAGTAGTAGTAATTTCACCTTAAAATTAACAAGTCCAAACATATAGTACTAACATTCCAAGATAAAACGGATGTTGTTTGCCAAATGCCTAACCTAAAAAAAAAAACCATAAAGCAAAACCTTGATCTGTGCATGGGCAATACTAACACAAAAGTGAAAAACACCTAGAAGGCAAGAAATGTTGTCATGTTGTCAAAGCTTAGTGTACTGTACAAATATTGATAATTCAATAAATAATTAACAGTTCAGGTTATGGATTTTATCCGATAATGCCCGACCCGAGACCGATACATCGGAAGATTAACACAAAACATGCCCAAACCATCTAATTTATTTTATCTTTTACTATGTTCTAGGCTTATCTATATAGGTTGTGTTTATTATGGATGAAAATATTTTTCGGAAATATTTTTTTTATTTGCCACTGTTTGATTGCACAAAAAAGTTTGAAAAATATTTTTCTAGATATTTTATTTTTCGAAAATTGGAGAAAAATGACTTTTCTAAAAATACCACCTACCCTCACATTTCACCCAAACCCCTCCCCTTTCTCTCCCCTGCACCACTCCTCCTACTTTGAGTATTTGTCGGTCGGTACAGTATGGTATTTAAATATTTTGGTTCTGTATTTTCGGTATTCAGTTTCTTAAAATATCATACGAATACCGTACCTAATTAAATTCGGTATGGTTCGGTTTTTCTACTTTCGTTTTCGATTTATTCGATTTGGTAACTTCGATTTATTCGGTCTGAATACTATCTTGTACGTAGAGTCATAGAATGTAATATTCTAAATTAAAGTACTCAAAAGTATAAAATTAAAAATGTTTTTTCACAAAATTTTTATCCCAAACCAGTAAATATCAACCCAGAGAGAAAAAATTGTACATAAAGAAATAAATTTGAAGATTAGAAATGTCATGTTACTTGCTTAGAGTTATTTAATGAACTTAGAGAATAAAGGAAAGCAAAATTTTAATTTTTTTTATATTTACGTTATAAATAATAATATATATATTGTGCAATATAATATATATTTTGGTACGGTATCGGTATTTCGTTATAAAATACCCAATACTATTTTTTTAAATTAAATCAAATACCATACCGAGTACCAAAATATCGAATACTAAATACCAAAATTTTCAGTTCGGTACGGTAATTCGGTATTTACCAAATTATACACAGCCCTACCTCCCCTCCCCAATCTCCAATTTGTTCGAAAGTTTAGCGGTTGGAGGTTTATGAACTTGTGAGTTCGGAAGGTTGTTGGTTCGAAAGTTTATTGGTTCATGTATAGTGTATTTAAATTATGTATGAATATTCTTAAAAAATTACTTTCCTTAATTTATGTATTAATCTTCGGAAAATGAGAAAAATTACTATTCATTTTGAAAAAAAATATTTTCCTGAAAAATATAAATTTTCTGATATACCAAACACACCCATAATGTAGTATATATCTTACATGACTTTCCGTTTCCTAATCTTCACTTTGCCAACATTTAGAGGTAAACGTAGGCCATATTACAGACCAAGGAAAAACATCATTTTTTCCATCTAGAAGTAACATTAAGGCATAGCCATAAGATATGACTGTATATATATCAACAATCCATAAGTGAGTATATGTTTCTTGTCATTCTTCATTCTGGTCGAAACTCCATTCCTTGAACAATGAGGCCACCTTTCCCATGAAGACGTTTAATCTCCATTAATCGCGCTTCAACATCTCCATCATCTCCCGCATCATTGAAAAAATTTCCCATTTCTATTTCCATCCATCCATCGACTCTTTTTCGTGGGCGTTTTACATTACGTCTCTTAACTTTTTTTTCAACTAGACTCACAACGCTAGCTCCTTCCTCAGCTTCCTTCTCGCTCTCGCGATTCACAGATCTAACATATGCATTAGCAATTTCTAATCCCTCATGTCCTTCTACCAATTTGAATACTAAATAAGTAACATATTTTGTTCTTTTTGACAGTATTTGAGTTTCAATCTTGCCTCTCATATCTAACCAACTTACACCTTTTAGATGAGCCACTTCTGAAAATCTGCAAAGTAAAATGTACTTGTCTTAATACCTGTATTTTAAATTTTAATTACCAAAGTCTCTTCTAATAAATTCATGAAAATATCAAAACCTGGATTCAGAGTGAGATATCCATTCCCAATACCATGGTGTATCAACTCCCCAAGAAATAGCAAGTTCCCTTGCTGCCAGCATAAAACATTTTTTCCCCGTCTTCTTATCAAGAAAAAAGCTCTGTTTTTGAAAGACAAAAGAAAAATTCAAATAAATAATACAGAGTAAATAGGAGGGAAAAAATGAAACTGTATAGCCGTTGTAAAAATAATTGCAAAAAATATATAAAATTTGCATATCTTTTGTATACATATACATTATATATATTATATACAAAAATTATACACTTTTTCGGCAACACGATATAAATAGTTTCTGGAGCGAGCTAAAAGTAATAATACCTCAAAAAGGTTCTAAAGCTATCCATATGGGCTAGCCCAACCCACGTGGGCCTTGGCATTTGATTGGCTAGGCTGGGCGAGTCGGTCCACCATTTTGATAAGGTCATAAAATAGTTAGCAAAACTCAGCCTTACATAGGTTGCGGGCCTCATAGGCTAGCCCATTATTTTTTTAAATATTTTTATTTTCTGGTTCGGATCTAAAATACAAAAATAAAATAAATATTTACAAGTCAAACGACATCTTGTTCGACTGAAAGTTTCTGCAAATCTTAATACTATTTGACACTGTTTTGATAGATTACAATAAAACAAATAAAAAGAAGATAACCTTTCATTTATTTATTAAAAATAAAAACTTAAAATAAACTACTAAAAAACAATTCATGATAATCATAACATAACCAACACCAACACATCATCTTCATCAAGCATACTCAGTTTATATACATTACTAATTAGTTAAACATTAAGAAATAACTAAATTTTAAGATTTATCTATATTTATGTTTTTTTATATTTGGCCTATAGGCTAGCCCAGCCCAGCCTTGTTCAAGCCTTGCGGGCCACAGGCTCACATAGGTCAGGCTAAAAAGCCTTGTTTTTATACGGAAGATTTTTAAAAATAGCTATATTTACAACTGGTCGTTTAAAAATAGCCCAATTTTAAAAGTAATAGAAATTTAGCCATTTTTTATGTAAAGATAAATCTGAGCGAAAATACTGTTCAAAACCCGAAAAATACTCCAGTATATTATGCAGGAGTTCCAACATAAGTATACTTGAACTCCAGCAAAATATGATAGAGTTCCAGCATAAATAGACTAGAACTCCAGCATAATATACTGGAGTTCCAGCAAGCATAATGGTCCAGTATAATATACTAGAGTTTGGAGCACAAGCGCACCGAACTCCAGTATATTATGCTGACCCGGTTTCTATTGCAGCAAAATGCCAGCTATTTTTTATTAACTTGGTAAATGTTAGACTATTTTAATTGACAAATCCGAAAACTGGCTATACCGTAAAATTTTGTCTTTTTATACGGGTGCTAAAACTCTTAGCCCAACCCTATCAACTCACGGGCTGAGTTAGGCAGGGTCCGTTCTAGGTTCTGTCGTAGCTCATAACTACGCCTAGCCAATCACCTATGATGGCTTTCAACATTGGCAATTAGTTGAAAATTCTAAGTATTCATAAAAGTAATATCCCATTTTATATTCGCACTCTCATACTTTCTTGTCTATTCAAAATGAATATTAACTATTTAACTTTGTATTTCAGTTATCATTATTCGTTTTGGGACTCGCCCATCAGCCTGATTAATTTAGATTCGTATTGTCGAAAATTTACTATGTGAAATATAAGGCTCTGACAGTTGTGTTTCTGGCTCGAACTCGAGTGTATATTTAATATAATATGCATATATATAGTATTAGATATAACAGTAAAAGTAAATACAGAAAAGAGGACATACCAGTTTGCCTCCATCAATAAGAAGAGGGGAATCACAGAGAGAGAAATAAAGGTCTTTTTTAGAGGAGAAAAGGAGTTGAGAGTCAGATTTAAAGATAATATGTTGATAATCAGAGGGCAAAAACTTATCCCAAATTGTGTCCGATTCAGTAGCAGACTTGAATCCTCTTGAAATAGCAGAACAAATAGCTGCAGTTTTTGGCGAAGTAAAGGAGATAATATCACATACACAGCCTTCTGGTAGCAAACCAAAATAGTCCATAGAGAATTTGTATAAACTTTCCTCAACTTGAGGTCTCTCTACATAACCAAAACAAGCACTGTATATATAAACGAGTAACTACTATTGCCTTTACACTTCACATTTGTTTTCTTTGTCTTAGCGGTTAAGTATTTGGTAGTATTTTCCAATATACTATTATTATTGGACCCACCTAACTTATCAATATATTTCTCCAAAGACCCAACAAAAAAGGTAAAATTCAAAAATAGCCAGATTTATCACCGATCGTTGAAAAATAGCCAAGTTTCAAAAGTCATCGAGATTTAGTCACTTTAATCTGAGCGAAAACACTGTTCAAAATTTGAAAAAATATGCCCGCAAATTTTACTGGAGTTCCAGCATATATATGTTTGAACTCCCGTAAAATTTACGATAGTTCCAGCAGTATAATTGTTCAGTATAATATACTGCAGTTTAGAGCACTAGTGCTCCAGTCTCCCGCAAATTTTACAGTAGTTAGCAAAGTATACCGGTCCAGCATAATATACTGGAATTCGTACACAAATGCACTAGAACTCCCATATATTATACGGGACCTGTCCCTGTTGCAGCAAAATAGTGGTTATTTTTCATTGACTTCGTAAACAATGGCTATTTTTTATTGACGAGTGTGAAAACTGGCTATACCATGAAATTTTAACAACAAAAAAGTATTTTTCGTCCCAATTTATGTGGCGATATTTGATTAAAAACGACACTAACAAATTATACTTTGATATTTATGTAATTTTAAATTATTTTAAATTTAAAACATGCTATTCTTCTTTATAAACAAAATAAAAATTTGCATTAGATGGACAAAGAGAGTAATAAATAAAGGAGTAAGAGAAAAGATGAAATTCATATATAGTTTCATATAGATGATAAAATTGCCAGGTATCCAAACTTATATTAATATACCAGGCAAAAAAAATATGTAATTTATTTTATTTTATGTAGTTAGTTTATTACTATTTGAGAAGTGAGGCAATTGTTGACAAGTACACAAATAGTCAATTTTTTGGTCTGCTACTTAGATATTAGCCAAATCAAATTTAATCGATTTTTAAAATTCAAAATCAAAATCAAACCAAACCAAAAAAGATCGATTTTTTTTGGTCGGTTTGGTTTGGTTTTCGGTTTGGTTTGGTTTTTTTGAACAACTCTAGTCTTAAATATACTATAACATTTGTTTAATCATAGAACTTTTGAAATTTGTGGTCTTAAATACGTCATAACATTTATGTGGCTAGAGTTTTTGCTTCTGCCATTTATATTGTCTTTAAATACAGTTCGCGAATGTTGAGTACGATGTAAAACCCTTCATTAAAGTTTAAAAAAGAAGTCCAAATTTAAAAAAGGTGTCATTTCTAAAACAGCTTAACAAGAAAATAGGGTCACATATATTAAAATAGAGAAAGTATGATTATCGTGTTCCGATTAGATCTCAGATAGGAAGATTTTATTTTCAAAAATTTGAAAAATTCAGGTCCTATTAACAGATTTTTTTTTAAAACTCTCATATACCTATCATTCTTCTCCATAAATTTGAATAAATTAAGAGAAAACCTTATAATTCTGTGGGTGCATGCATATGTAAATGCTAAATAGCTAGTGTAGACGGGGTTAGATATACCAGAAAAACAACTCATGTGGAGGAAACACTAAAAATATTAGGTGGTGACTAGGAAATGCCTAAACATTGGACTTTACTGTGTTTGAGTTTGAAATTTTTTGTCATTCCTTTTTAGTGAAGTGACACATGAAATGTCAGGAAGCTTGGTAAGTATTGGGTTTCTCGAGTCCGAAACTTTTTTAATGATTTTTTTTTGGATAAAAGTTATATTTTTAATGTTAAAAAAAAAGTTACATAAATAACTATTTCGCAGTATAATAGTGCAAATTACCTTAACGAAAATTTTGTCGTTAAAGTAATTTGCAGTATAATATCGTGAATTATAATTTTTTGTTTTTTTGTAATTCACAATATTATACTGCGAATTACAGTTAAACTTTTTTTTTATTTCGCATTATTACTGCGTGTTATTAAAAAAAATAATTAGCAGTACATATAACAATAATTCAAACACATAAAATATAGTACTATATTGCGAAATAATTATTAAATTTTTCTAAAAAAAAATAACTTTTTCCACATGGGTTTTATCGTTTTCACAATTAACAAATTTTATTTTGTTGTGTTATTGGTCGCTACAGTCTGAGTTTATTTTCATTTGCAAAATCTTGTACTTTTATCATATTAAAATATGTCGAAATCTGAGTTATTTTTTTTAAAAAATAAATTATCTAGTAAATTATTGCTAGGAAAATTGTTTATCTTCTCAAGTATTTTGATGCACAATTACTTGTAACTCATAATCTTATGCATGCCGCTTATGTTGCTTTAAATTAATACTAGTCAATTAAAAAAAATATGCGAATTAAAAATAACGCTTATTTGATGCAAAACTACTTGTAGAATTAACCTTTTCATGTTTGCTAAGAAAAAATCTCTATCGTATTTTGCTAAAATATCTCAGGTCGGACCACGTACTTCTAACACAATAGAGATTTTTTGACGAATAATGAAGTAAAGCTCTTTTCGGAGTATTATTGGTTAGTTGTTGATTGGAGATGTTGAAATCTTAAATTGCAAGACCATTATTATAGTTTGTAGGAATTTTTATGCATTATGTAACACATGATTTTATAAAATCAGATCAATTAAAAAATAATTATAAAATTACTCTATTTAATAACATTAATTGATAATATGATAGCTAAAAAAAAGCGTTAAATAAGATATTATAACAGATTAAATTATACTTTCATTACATTATGAAGATATATAATTTAAATCCATTACTTATTTACACAGAATAACTTCTTGTTGAAGTTTTTTGATAGTCCACTATTTTTGGTTGCTTTTAGACTACTTTCTAACTGAATAGTATTAATTTAAAGCAACATAAACGGCATGCATAAGATTATGAGTTACAAGTAGTTTCATCAAAATACTTGAGAAGATAAACAATTTTCCTAGCAATAATTTACTAGATAATGTTTTTTAAAAAATAACTCAGATTTCGACATATTTTAATTATGATAAAAGTACAAGATTTTGCAAATGAAAATAAATTCAGACTTTAGCAACCAATAACACAACAGAAATAAAATTTGTTAATTGTGAAAACGATAAAACCCATGTGGAAAAAATTATTTTTTTTTTAGAAAAATTTAATAATTATTTCACAATATAGTACTATGTTTTATGTGTTTGAATTATTGTTATGTGTACTGCTAATTATTTTTTTAATAACACGCAGTAATAATGCGAAATAAAAAATAAAAAAAATCATAATTCGCAATATTATATTGCGAATTGCTTTAACGGCAAAATTTCCATTAAGGTAATTCGCAGTATTATACTGCGAAATAGCTATTTATGTAACTTTTTTTTAGCATTAAAAATGTAACTTTTGTCCAAAAAATCATTAAAATAGTTTCGGACTTGGGGTTTCTCTGCATCCTTTCTTTTTTATATTTGCCCATTATTAAAAAAAAAAAAAAGGAATAAATGAGTTAATAGATTGCTTTCTTTTTTATTGTGAATAGAGTTAGTGGAACTAGTGGCCTAAGTAAGAAAATATTACATGCTCTATACTATGAAGATAAACTACATAATACCATGTTTTTTCTAATTGTTTTATCAGCCTTGTTATGATCTGCAAATTACTATTTTTATTCAATGTTTTACTAAAATTTAATAAAATGAAACACCAAATATTATTTGGATGGAGAAAGTAAACAGTTGTTCTAAGTTACAACCTATATACAGTAGTTTTACAACCAATCTCTTGCTAGTACTTGAGCTCAAAAAAAATCCTTATACTGACCGTTTCTTCTCCATTTCACCAGCAGTCGTGACAACGTTTCAAACCTAGACACTTTTTTTTTTTTTTTTTTTAATAATCATGGTGTCTGGACCAATTTGTGTGCACTTGGACGAATTCCATAGGATACTTGCTACCCACACCAGCCAAAACCCTCATGAAGGGTGTTAAAAAAAAAAAATTGTAGCTAGTGGCAATTGAACTCATAACCTTATGTAAATTTTGAACACCCTTGACCACTAAACTACACTTTTGGATAGTGTTAAGAGTGTTTAAAATGCTCAAATATCAGTAAATAAGTAAGATATGGAACAAATTTGCCACTATATTTTCATTCTACACTTGCAACTTGGGATTCAAGAAAAATAAATAACAGAACATATACTTGTTCGTGTTGTGGCCTATATATACTAAGCTATTAATTTCGTAATCAACTCTTCTCCAATCTTCAGCAGGTAAACTCTTTCTATCTTTTCTGGAAATTGAATGCCTTAATACCAAAAGCAAATGTGAAGGCGAAGACAACAGCATATGCAACAGTCATAGCTACGACTACTCCAAGGAAATCATGCTTGAACCCGAAGTAACTTGTCAAGAATTGTTCCACTGTTTGATCATCGCTAAGTTTATTTTGGAGGTCCCCGAATTGTGATACAACCAAACCATACAAAGTCAAGGCGATAGGATTAGCCCAATAGTACCATCTCCACCATATGGGCATACGCTGTTTTTTTTTTTTTTTTTTTTTTTTATGAAGAAAAACAATGGAAGCATTTCATTTTCAAAGCTCTACTAAATCAAGCAAAAAATGAAGGTTTTTCAACAACTTACAGGTCGTGGAATGATGAATCCTGAGAAAAGATTCCATATGGCATGGAAGAAAAAGCCAGCGATTTGACCAACATTTTGATTTGGGGTAACAGCAATGGTCATCATACCATAGAAGGTGAAGTACAATAGGGTGAAATACATGACGAACAAGTACCAAAAGAACTTGGCCGCTGTCCATTCAAATCCAACCATAGCATACACAATGACACTATAGGAAACAGCTTGCACAAAGACATAAGGGATTTCAATGAAAACCTATATACATGATAGAAAAACTTTTATAGGTAATAATGTAGACTTCTTTTAACATGAAATTGTTTTATAAGAAGTTGAACTTTTACGCTGACCTGTCCAAAGGCATATGGTATGGCAGAATACATCCCAGCAGCTCTTTCCCTGTAAAATACTGTACGCTCAACCGCTACAATAGGCTGCACTGATGATGCGTTTAGTACACCAAGGAAGATAACAGCAGCATACATGGATCCCATAGCGTTAAATAGATCTTGGCTCTTACTCCTGTAACCAGAAAATATGACACGGCTTTTAGCGTTAAGAAATAAAAGTATTTTTCAGATTATATACTTGTTTTCTGGATATTTTTTAACTTACACTTTAGTACCAAGATCCCAGAACATTGACCCGAAGACCAGGGCAATGAAGGTTGTAAAAAGAAATCTGACTGCAGTATAAGCAGGATTGCGCCAGTATGACCAGCGTTGCTTCCAAAGGCAGGCCATACATTGGGTCCAGAATGGCTGTGAGTATTGACTATCGAAATGCAGGTCTTTTGTACCAGGGCCAGCCACACTTAGTTCATTAATTAATGCTTTGTTCCTTCTGTAAAGCTCTGATTTCTTGTATAAATCAGCAAAATCAACCTCTAACGTCATTTCCTGAGCCGAGGCTGTGACTTCTAACATCCAAGTTGCTGGATTATAGCCATCTTTTATTTTATTTACCCCTGGCATTGACTGAATACAAGAATAGTAGTACTTAGTTTGGTATTTGATTATATAAAGCTCAAAAAGGGAAAGCTCTTGTTCACTTAGACAACTTACCTCAAAGTATTTGATCAAATGGGAAGAATGGCGACCCAACGGACCAACATATATCTCTTGTCCTCCTCGTTTCATTAGGAATAGCTGCAAAGTGTTTTTATTCAATGTCAAAAGAGAAAGAAAGACATTTATTTGCTTGATCGAGTTCAAGGGATATCAAATTCACCTCATCAAAGGCTTCAAAAATGTCGATGCTAGGCTGATGGATGGTACAAACAACAGTTCTTCCTGTGTCAACGGTGTTCCTAACAGTTCTCATAACAATTGCAGCTGCCCTTGCATCTAGCCCCGAAGTTGGTTCATCCATGAAAATGATAGAGGGGTTTGCCACTAGTTCCACTGCAATGGTCAACCTTTTCCGTTGCTCAGTTGAGAGACCATCGACTCCTGGCAAACCAACTAAGGCTGATCTTAATGGTGTAAGCTCCACAAGTTCCATAACTTCCTCAACAAACATCTGTAAAACAATAATAAGGAGGAAATATCGTATGAGTGCTACCTTCTTTATTGTATTTCACTGATCTTTGGCCACGATTCATATTATGGAACAAATTTTTCAGAAGAACCAACCTTTCTGGTCTTTTCGTTAACATCGCGAGGTAAACGCAGCCAAGCTGAGTATACTAACGATTCATACACTGTAACATAAGGCGAATGGATGTCATTCTGCTCACAGTATCCAGATATACGAGTAAATGTTTCTTGCTTCTTGGGATAGCCAGAAATCTTGATGCTACCTTCAATATATCCTCCTGTTTTTCTTCCCGCCAATACATCCATCAACGTCGTTTTCCCGGCCCCACTAACTCCCATCAAAGCTGTCAAAACACCGGGCCTAAAAGCTCCACTTACACCCTTCAGAAGTACCAATTTATCTTCAGTGGCACCCTGATCTTTCATTTCCTGCGCGTATCATTGGAAAGTTCAGTAACATATTTGTTGAAATCGGGGAATAGCATCACCAGTTGCTGATTAAGAATTAACTCTTGGCTAGTTACCTGAGGCATGTAAACAGAGTATATAACTTCATCAAAGGCGATGGAATGCGGTTCAAATGGAAGAACCATCCCCTTTTTCTTTTTCTGACCCTCACTACTGGAATCCTCTTTCTCATTGGCATCTTCATTGTCTTCTGGTATCATAGCTTGTGGCTTACCAGATGCTATAGATATACATACTAAACATTTAATTTTTTATTTTTAGGGAAAAATAAATGGAGAAACTCGACAGATACTCACGGTTGAGATAAGCCAGTGCATTACTGTAGCACATGTTAAACATGATTGTGAATCCAATAAGTGCCCCAATACCTATCCAGTACCACGATGCATCTGGGAAGTAGCCTCGAGATCTTACAACTGCAGCTCCAAGTGGTTCAGTTCCATTTGGTGCAATCTGTTTAAATTAGAGTGAGCTTGACAATCAGACTTCTTTATAATACCATCACTATATAACAACCATTCACTATAAAAGAAGTTTTTCTCAGAACCGATCTTTTATATTATGTTATAATATATATATATCCACTATAATAGCACTTCACTATAACAACTAAAAATTATTGGATCAAATGAGGTTATTATAGAGAAGTTTGACTATATTTGTAGGTTGCATTAGATAAAGAAACATACATGTCTCCACTGCTTCCCATCAAATTCATTCACAAAAATTGAATTCAGAGAATACATCATTGGTGACGACCAGTAACCCCATATCCACCATTTCTTCACATCATCTACAACATTAGAAGTCGACAATTAACACTCGTCGGTTTAAGCAAGACGAGCTTCTGCAAAACATATAAATGACCAAATATACCTCGTGAAAGGACGAATCCACTCATTGTAAATAGTAAAATCAGAGCAAATGTTCCAAATGTATTAGCAACTCCCATTGTCCTTCCTACTGCCCCAATAAAGCGGAACAATCCTGATGCCATCTGGTTTACTACTATGAGTAGCAAGAAATGTTTGAACAATCTGTAAAAACAAAATCCCGATAAATAATCACGGGAAAAAGGAAATTGCTGAAGGTAACCAGACCATTATTCTGCATCATCTCTTTTTTGCCATACCTTCCCGGGTTCGGATCAAATCCAATGACATAGTAAGTGAGGAACACCCAAAGACTAACTTCAATAAATGTCATAGGGATTTTGAGTATCCAAGAGGGAATTGCATAAGCCCATGAAGGGAAAAAGAGAAGGTCTCTTTGCTTGTAGAAGACAGGAAGTTTTAGAATTGTCTGGGCGATCTCAGACATTCCATTAAATAAAATTATAATGACAATGAAAAAGAGGGCGCCAGTGTATACTCCTCCATCATCTATAGTATCACGTGGCATCTCAGTTCGAAAAAATAGAGTCATCATCATGAGTGCAATTAATAAAAGCTGAAAACATATCAAAAGAAAGGGCATTAGTACTTGTAAGCAAATATGATGTAAAATTTATAAAAGCTGAAAACATATCAAATGAAAGGGCGTTGGTGCTTGTAAGCAAATGATGTGACAAAGAAAAAAAGGACAGCCCGTTGCACTAAGCTTCCGCTATGTGCGAGGTCCGGGAAAGGGCTAGACCACAAGGGTTCATTGTATGCAGCCTTACCCTGCATTTCTGCAAGAGACTGTTTTTACGCCTCGAACCCGTGACCCACTGGTCACATGACAGTAACTTTACTAGCTACACCAAAGCTCTCCTTCTAATGTGATCAAGACTCTAAAATTTAAATTTTTTAAAAGACTCATTAGTCACCTGTGTGAACCTGAATATGTAAACGTATGAGTTCCTCTTCATTAACAAGCATTCTCTTTTAGTGCAGACCTCTAGGAGTTGTTTCTTCCCTATACCGTACTTTTGAGTTGTCAAAGCAGCAGGATGGCTTTTGCTCTTGTCATATGGGGCTGAAAGCTCATCTTCTAATTTCCTTCCAACATGGAATGCGCGATATGCCTCAGCAAATTCTTTTGAAGTGATAAACCTGTATGGCTCATCCGTCCTCGCCCAATATTGTTGTTGATCCTTCTTTGATGTCACCTGCAAGAAATTCAAAGCCATTACAAAATAGAAGTACATCAATGCGTGTCAGTTTAACAGTTGGAACTTTATTATAAGACATATATACTTCTTGCAAGAAGTCAGCCACGCCTTTTCTATCAGGGCATTTGAAACCCATGGACTCAAAGAAGCCAAGGACGTCTTCACGAGGACCCTGATAGACAATTTGCCCATCTGATAACAGAATAATATCATCAAACAAGTCGTAGGTCTCAGGTGCTGGCTGCAGGAGAGATACCAAAGTAGTTCCATTCAAGATTTGCACAGAATGTCTTAGAGAATTCACAATGGAATATGTCGTGGAACTATCCAATCCAGTTGAGATTTCATCCATGAAAAGTGCCTTTGACGGTCCAACAAACATTTCACCTGTCGTCACACGCTTCTTTTGTCCTCCTGATATACCCCTTATCATTTCATCTCCTACCATACTATCTGCACAAATATCCAGCCCCAATAGCTGGTGACAAAATACACAAAACACTTAGTTATCAATGTCCTCTGGCTTTTCATTCTCGAAAATTTGTAGAATTTTTTGGACATATGTAATGTTACCTTAAGAACATAATCTGTAACAAAATTGGCTTCTTGTCCCTCTGTAGCTGCTGCCTACATTATCACCAAACAATGAAGGTCATAAAACAATTCCCTTGAGCAAAGCAAATTTTCTTACTTGGCTCAATTTACTTGCTGTTATTGGGAAATAGCTGTTATTACACCGTATTTGTAAAATAATTCTGGAAATATAAATAAATACAAACAAGAATATGCATAAACAGAAATGAAAAAACCAATTCGGGCCCGCTGAATTCACGGTGTTTCCTTAAGGAATTTAATCCCCTCCTAGTACTCAAGGTTATGGATTATTTCCTCCCAGGATAGAACGAATTACACACTGGTGTAGTGATACTTCAAACCCCAGTGTTTCAGCGAACACAAAGTTCGGTAGCAAATCACACTTACTTTTTGCTTTGTTTGATGCTAAAAGTATGCAGAAGAAAGGAGGATAAACTCAGAAAATTCGTAGTGAAATTCTGAGTAGAATAGTGTTGTATTTATAGCCAAAAGTTGGGCTGAAATCTGAAGAGTCTCTTCAGAACAGCTGTTTCTGCAAAACTGCCACAGCATAAATGCCATTGCATAATAATATTTAATATATTAAAATAAATATTTAATAACATTTATGTTAATATTTTACTATTAACAAATAAATTTGGTCCAAAAAGTTAACATCCGAAGCGGAAGCGGAAGCCGTAGCCGAGCCGAGCGACGACGACGGCGCGAGACTTGCTTTCTTCTCAACTCTTTAAGAGCTAGAAGAAGAGCAATTGCTTATATACCTATAAAAAAACTCTTTCTCTTCTAATATGAGACAATGCCCATTTACCGAGGAGGGAAACTTGAAATTTCACTCAAAAAAATTTCATTTCCCTTCATTTCTCATTCACCCTCTTTTAACTATTTAATATATTAATTAAATATATTAAAAACCCAACAATAGCTTATATATTAACATGTAACCATGAAGGAAAGCATTGACGTAACTAGTAAAGTTAATGCCATAAGACCAGAAGATCAAGGGTTCGCCGTGAAAACAACCTCTTACTGAAATGTAGCCCTTTCGCGAACCCCGCGCATAGCAGGAGCTTAGTGTACTGGGATGTCCTCGTTAACATGTAAAAATGGTTCAATACTACTCTTACCTTCATGAAGATATCAATATCAGGATCTGGGTGGATATTAGCTGCTTTCTCTCTTCTTGCCAGTTCAGCCAACATCTCTACAAAAAAATTTTAAGAACCAATAATCAATGTCAGTTAATTTCAACATAAAATGGTTTTTTTATTGAAGAAAAAATCTGAACAAATGCTAACCATAACGAGAGCCAACTCCCTGGCATCTGGCAGAGAATTCTAAGGTTTCTCTCACAGTCATTTCTCCAATGTGCAAATCATACTGACTAATATAAGCAGCAGTTCTTTGTGGCACAAATTCATCCATTTCATGTCCGTTGTAGGTTACCTTCCCAGTAACCTGATTTCCACACAAAACAAAAATAAAAATAAAAAGAACAGAAAACTGTAGATGCTTCTAACTTTTAGAACCATTTCATTATTTAATTTACATATGTTTGTTTTGGAGTTTTTGTATATATTGACGTTTACAAATTAAGTTATTAATAAGGTAGTTACACATAAATCTCTTTAATCAGCATTAATTGTGAAATTGATAAAACTGTTAACTAATCTACTATCACAAACTGAACTGCATAGGTAGTGTAACAAATCATTACAACAAAAACATAGCCATTGTGATACCATATTATGGGATCTGGCGAGGGTAAAGTATATTCAGAGCTAACTCCAACTCCTACCTTGTGGAGGTAGAGAAGTTGTTTTCGAAAGATCTCGGCTCGTTCCATTTGAAAATACTAAAGACAAGAATATATAATAATAATAATAAGGCAAGGGGAACAACACTGGAAATCGAAGAATAAGTAGCAAATCTTTACGTTGTCACTATAATGATGTTACCTTAAGGGAAGGGTCAAGCTTTCCGGCCAAAGCTAATAAAAGTGTAGTTTTACCAGAACCTGGAGGACCTAAAAGCAGTGTCAATCTACAGGGCTTAATGATACCACTCACGTCATTTAGAATAGTGAGTTGCCTCGTTCGATTTGGTAGAATATGAAGAGAATTCCACATTGCCTATGGACCAAAAATAAATAAATTAAAAAAAAAATAGTTTCAAATACCCTTTTAACTAAAAAAGAGATTCAAATTGAAAAATGAAGATATTACCTCGATAAAACTAGTGATGAAGTTGGTAAATGTAGGCAAACCTCTGCTTCCTATACATGCATCTGCTACAATATTTAGATGTTCATATCTTACTTCTATTGATGGCAAATCAATCCCAACTCTGTAAGAAGGAAAAAAAAAGAAGCCAAACTCATAAATTGTTAAAAATATAAGTGATTAACTACTACTCATGGATGATGAATAAATGGTTACGGACGTTGATCAAGACAATGTAAGGAGACCACAACTCATTCTCTCAACCAATATAATGTAGACTTAACAACACTCCCCGCATGCCCAAGGTTAAACAACCGGAGTGTGGATAACACAACACGAGGTGCTCAACATTGAGAAATATAATAATATTGATCGATTGGCCCAACATTGACAGAAAGAGCGGCCCAGTGCACTAAGTTCCAGCTATACACAAGATCCGTGAAAGGGCCAGACCACTAGGTCTAGTGCCCAGCCTTACCCTAAATTTCTACAAGAAGTTGTTTTCATCGCTTGAACATGTAACCTCCTGGTCGTACGACAACAACTTTATGAATTATGCCAAGACTCCTCTTCAAGGGCCTAACGTTGATACTATGTTTAAAATGACCTTTAACCCAATTGAACTACGAAAGCTAGCTCAGGAGGATTGTCCAAGATACATAAACAACATACAACCAAAAAAAAAAATGTGCGTAGTTTGAATAATAAACGACAAAAAGTCTTTTACATATGATATATAGTTCGAGTCAAAAGCAATATTTGCGATTTGTCTTATGCCTCGAGTTCTCACTTTTTATTTTAGAATAATTAACCTAAATAGTCATCCATGTATTTTTTAATTCCTCGTGATTTATGACATTTAATATTATGCTACTATGTACTTTTCCACGTTTTTTTCTCTTTAGTCGCGTTTTAGAGAAATACAACTTAAAATGATTTGCACAAATGATACGTCCAAGGAAAGGGAATGGAAAATCAATAATGGCAAATTTATTTTTGTGTTTCGAAAATATGGAAAATAAACTTTCTTATTAGCAAAGCTTAAGCAAAGAGGTTGGGCTGTTTGCGTTATTGATTTGACTTCACTTTACTTATAGCAGTCAGACGGGCAATGAAAGTGTGATGCCGATGATGGAGGGCAAGTCAAGCAGAATTGGCAGTTTTCTAGGTTGGCAAGCTTCTAAAGAAGGGATGTGCATGTCAGCTTAGGCGAATCAAGTGAAGAACTTTAAGTCATAACACAAGTTCACATAATATGCGGTTTTTGAGCTCGATATGGCATAGCCCAATACGATCATGAGCTTGGGTCTTAGGAGAAAGCTCATTTAGTAGACATTGAGAGAGCTGCAAACACCCACCTCCCATCAAAATGAAAATAAGCAAGTCGAAGTAGCGAGAATCGAATCCACACCTATTTTGCTCTACCTTGAAAGACTAGCACGAATAGCACTAGACAATTTGAGAACCAAACTGCTAATTTCTTTTCCTTCTTTTTGTAATCTTATACGACCGAAGTTTGTCTCACATTTATTTTCTCTGTTTTTTTTTCTACTTAAGGTAGTCTTATTTGAGTTGCTTCGCCAAATTTCATTGGCCTTATTTATCTATCAACCAAAATCCATACATAAAAATTAAAAAGCACGCAAAGTATAAGATTTGTAGAATTGGTATTTGAGAAATCTTTCTATAACTCGACAATTTCCAAAAATGTGGAGCTTCTTTAGTTAGCAATAATGGGCGTCAAGCCCTACGTGAACAAATTTAGATTGTGTACGTATCTAGAGGTGTCAAATTTAACCAATGAAAACATAATTCATCCAACCTTCTAGATTTGATTGGATCGGGTGTTTAACCAAAATATTGAACTTCGATTAAAACTAGAAAATAATAGAGAAATCGGGTTACTGATAATCAAGAGGCCGAAAAAATGTGGTAGGCTTTCAATAATTAGAATAGACAGTAAAAAATGTTATATTCCAGAAACTGTTGTGTGTTACAATGGGTATAACTTCCGCCTTTTATAGCTAACTCTAGATAGAGGAATAAAACGTAAAATTTAATGAGCAATAAATGATATTAAATAGGTCATTACACAATCATTTTCAATAAATGTTGATCCTTTAACGTATAGGATGTTTAATGATTGAATTTAGACTCATTTCTGCCTTCAGATCCATGCTTTAAATGATTTTTGACCCGTTGCTTCTGGGTGTTTTGAAAAGATACGGTGCTCGTATCTACTTCCTTTATCTTCTGAAATCACGTTCTAGCTCGCTCCAAATAGGCACGGGTCTCGCAGTCGTATTGCGTCCCGTGTCTATTTTATTCTTTTATGTCTTTTGTTCACCTTCCTTCAGAATACTAACCTTATGCATATTCCACGTGTCTTGCCACGTCATAATTTTTTTTTCCAATACAGATAGTCCCCCCACTTTCCATTTATTTATCATTTAAATATATGGGAAGTGGATGCTTAGAAAAAAGAAATTTTTGTCACAATAAATGCTATGTTAGTGTTGACGCTTTAATTGTCCCTTCCATTTAATGCACCATATACGTGTCACTTCTCCACTAGTTTTGCGAGTTTGCATCTTTTTCTTTGCTTTATTCACGAAGTGATGGTTACCTTTATTATAGGCGTTTCATCATTACTTTCCCTGGTTTACCGATCGCTTTTCGTATATTCCTTTGATTTCTTCTTCTTTATCCTTTTCACTGAGTAACTCGTTGCTTCTTCCTTCTACTCTTCTTTTGTAAAAATGTGTTGAGCCATGGCATCTTCTAGCCCTAGAAAAGTTCCAATCCTTGACCAGTTCTCCAATGCTCCTGAAAGGCATCGAAGGGGCGGAACTAGTGCTCCTCGTGGAATGAGATCAATACGGGGCGGCATATCTGGTTCTGCTATCCTTTCTAGCACTTCTTCCAAGGGATCTTCATCTAACAAACCTTCTTCCAAGGGAAAAGAATCTGCGGAACCTCTTCATGAACCGACGGTAGACGAAATTGTACCATTAGACTTGTCCTTTGAGCATGATAAGGAGGTTCTTTGCGAGCAAATGATCAAGTTGGAGAAGGTTGATAATTACCCCTCTATAATTACTGAACCAATGATTCCTTTAATTCGGGAGGATTGTCATTGGAGAGCTAGTACCCCCATAGTTATTCCCAACCCGAACCAGAGTATTTCTTCTTACAACCCTGGTTTTTATTGTGTTTATACTTACCCCTTTACTCTGGGATTTTCTCCTGCTATTGACCCAGTGATTCTTGAATTTTGTCGCTTCTTCAAGATCTGTTTAGCCCAAGTCGGTCCTCTGGTTTGGAGAGGAGTAGCATGCTTAAGGTTTATTTCAACTAAGGCAGGTGTAAATTTTACCTTTCCTCACTTGATTCACCTTTACCACCCCAAACTTTTCCGCAACGAAGTCTTTTCATTGACTGCTAGAGGAAAGAGGGTTTTGATAAACCTGGAAGATGTTAATGACCGTGGTTGGTATGTACGGTTTGTAAGTGTTCCCACATTTGATCTGGTTGGTGAATCCAACATGCCTTTTCCGGAGAAGTGGAACATGACTCGTAAGTGTTTTTTTATTTTTTGCCGTGTCTATTTTTTGACATTCCATTCTTCTGTTATTAAAGTACTTTTGTTTCGCTTTTTGGAATAGCTATCATGGGATATGTGGAACTCGTCCCTGATTTCCGTGCTTGGGTCGATGCTCTTTTGAAGGCTGTACCCATGGAGGCACATATTTGGAGATCAATCTCTGCTAGGCGTGGTTGGAGGGTCAGAACTCATGGAATTCACTTGCTATTTCCTTTGCTTAGAATAAAAACTTTTGCATATCCGATATTATATCCTTCTTTTTGTCAGGATTTCCCAATCGAGGTATGAAAGCTGAAGCGGCTCTTGCTCTTAGAACGTCTTCCCACACTACTTCAACTTCAGGGAGGTCACGAGATATTTTAATAAAGAGTAAAGAATTTGAGGACAATTCTGATGCGGAAGAAGATGAAGATACACCCTTGGTAGCTCGTCCCAGGTCTAAGAGACGAGTGATAATTTCAAAAGATGATGCCGAAGCTCCTCCTGCTACTGAAGTTCCTCCTGTTCATACCTCTAAGCCCGTCGCTATTATATCTGATGAAGAAACTGTTCCAAATGAAACTCCCGAGTCAACTCAATGCCTTTTCCTCGAAGGTTTCGGGGGTGGTGATTTTGGCCCAGTTTTGGGGGAAATCCCCCTTTCAACTTCTGTTTCTATTCCATCTGTCTCTTTTGTCACTTCAAATAACAACACGGCTACCATTCCCACTCCCCTTTCTTTTCCAACTTCTGCTCTCTTGCCCGTTCCGAATTTTGCAAATACCGCCGTCTTTACCTCCTCTACCGTACCTCCTTCTATCAGCTGCATGGAAGAGGGTTATAGCAATAGGAGCACAACTATGAGGAGTGTTACACTTGAGGTTCCGGTAGACAGGAGCCTCCTAAGGAAGTCAGGCGGGGCAGATGCCTAGCTTAAGCCCCTGATTGGGGATATTGAGAAAGGGAAAATGGACAGCCATAGCTGTCTGACCCTAGTGAACGACATAGTTCACAATACTTTGAGGGTATGTTTCTTATATCTATTTTTTAAGAAAAAGTTTTTCTCTTGATTTCCACTCATAGACATTTGTTATACAGGCCAACCTTATAGGTACGAAGCTTATGGGGAGAATTTCTATTTTGGAGAAGAAAGCTCGTGAAACTGACTGAGCTATTTCTGAAGCTGAAAGGAAGGCTAAGGAAGCGGATGCCCAAGCAGATAATTCCCGAGAACAGTTGAGAAATGCTCAGAAGAAGGTTACGGATTTACAGGAGCACAGCCATAACTTAGAGCAACAAAATCGAACTTTGGCTTCTGAATTAGACGGGTTTAAAGCTTCCCTCGGCGAGGTGGAGAAAGAAAAAGAACGTCAAGAATGTTCTTTTTCTGAACAATTGTCTAGGTCCAGCGAGGAGATTAGGGAGCTTAAGGTTCTCTTGAAGAAGAAAGAAGAGTATGCGGGAGAGCTAGTGCGAACCTTATCTCAGGCTCAGGCCGATTTGCAAGCTTCCTCTGATAAGGCACGTGCCTTGGAAGAATCCCGTGCCTCCCTGGAAGTCTCCTTTAACTCCGCTTTAATGAAAACCAATCGTTAAAAGACGAACTTATGTTATGTAAGAAGGATTATGCCCTCCTTGAGGAGAGTTTTGATGCGGAGGTGAGCTGGGCTTTCCTGAACTCTCGTCGGGATGCCTTAATGGAGTCTAGCCAAGAGGGTTTCGACTTGAAGTCTGAGTTAGCCAAGGTTTTGAGCACTATTGAGATGAACCAACAATCTTCTTCTGCTCCTGATGACTTGATCGTGGCTAATGATCTCCCAATGAGGGAGTTGCTCCTGCCGCAACTCCGGCTACAACAATCGAGGCTGCCATGCCTTTTATCCCTCCTAGTGGTTCAACTGTTTCTGCTTCCTTAGCATCTGTAAATCCTGCAAATGAGGAGGTTGACTTAACAGCATTGGAGAAGTCTACTTCCTTAGGAGCGAGTTGAGATTTTCAATTTTTAAATCAGTCCCCAATTTATGGGATATTTGTATAATCTCCTTATTTTGTAAGGGTTTTTTGTTTGAACCCTTTGTATTTTAGAGATTAATTAATACCTCTCTATATTTAATTCTTGCCTATTTTCGTATTTAGGACTTATGGAATAATTTTGCATTTTTATCCTTTTGAAAATGCTTTATTGATTCACTCGTGGACTTGTCAACACGAGGATTTGCATTTTTATCTTTTTAGAAAATGCTTGATGATTCTACTCGTGGACTTGTCAACACAAGGATTATAAAAGAGGGCCCTTTTATAATATGGCACTTAATGAAGAAGACGCCTCAACTTCATAAATGGTGCTATACGATGAAAGAAATAGGAAGCACATGTTTGTGTAAAGTAATTTGGACAAGTTTTTATTCATTAACTTGAGCAAATTTTGAATAATACATGCATTGTAGTACGTCTATGACTTTCTCGCAACTGTTTTCCGTGCAACAGATTTTTTAATAAAAAATACACAAGGTTTTCCTTTACAACCTGTTTTAGCATGTAACCATAGTCCTATCTTTAGAAAGGACTTGAAAAGTGTCTACAACATTGAAAAATGTTTTTTACAGAGTAAAACGTAGCTATTCGCAGCTATTGCAGCTTTTAGCTTTCCTTTGAACTCCCGTATCTCTTTCGTGGTCCCACGTCCACTTTTTTGCACGAAGCTATCTTTTGCGCGGGTTTTTTGAATTCCCGTATCTTTTTATGGTCCCGCATCTACTTTCTTTCACGAAGCTATCTGTACTGTGCAGTCCCCAAGCGTGCAGGCGCTGTAGGGATGAGGCCTTGAGTATTTTGGTTGTTACTCGTAAGTTGACCCTTTCCCTGAAACAAAACATACACGGGACTCGAAAACATAGCTTTCAGATGTAGACTGCCTACCCGTATGCATTTCCATCAGATCTGTGTAACCTTAGGCTTAGAATTTATGAGTATTCTATTTTGCCATGCAGGTTGTATCTCATCATTTGGTATGGGTTAGGATTTGTGCCTAGCATCTAAAACCGTTAGTAAAATCACGACAAACGATAGGCATTATAATTTCCAGTAAAGGCTAGCAACTTTCTACAGAAACTCTAGTATAAGACTTGAAAGGCTTTTCACGTGTCAGTTGAAGAGTTCTGCACAAATTGGCTATGTGTTGCTTGAGATATATTATAATCGAATATATCTACCTTAGAATATACCTTCTAGTGATGACTGAGGCAAAAATCATATACGACATTTTTTCTTCTTAGGTGTTGCATGAACCTGTGCTTTCATTCCATAAACCGATTTATTTCAAGCATCACGATTATGAATATCATGCTTAAGAATCAAAATGTCACGTATGTAAGAAATTGACAGGTTGGTCTTAGAGGGTGCTTACCGTAGCCTTTACTAAAAGGATATCACGTACCTTCCAAGTTGACTTACCTTCTGACTTTGAACTTCTCTATTTGGCGCTACGAGGTGCATATTTTTCCCCATAAACTTGACGAATTCCCCATGGTGTTGGGTACTTCATGATTTGATGCAAGGTCGATGGAACAGAACCCATCTCGTGGATCCATGGTCTTCCCATGATTATATTGTATGCCATCTCCAGATCTACTACCTAAAATTTGGTATCTTTTTCTATACCTTCTATAAAAGTTACTAAATTTACCTCTCCTTTAGTTACTATGCTGGAGTTATTGAATCCTGATAAAGTATGCTCCTTTGGGATCATCTTGCCTTCCATTTGCATCTCCCGTAACACCCTTAGTAGGATGATGTTTGCTAAACTTCCTGGATCAATCAAGACTCTTTTTAATTTAATATCATGTATGAGTAAAGATATTACCAGTGTGTCGTTGTGAGAGGAGATGACTCCTTCCATGTCTGCATCGACGTAAGCAATAATTTCTCCTTCCCTCGGCTGGCGTTCACGTATCTCGGGCATAGTTGAGAGTTTGAAGACTTTGTTGGAAGATGGATACGTTACCTCATATATACCTTCTCCCCCATTTATAACATTCACGGTTCTCTTAGGTGACGGGGGTTTCGGCGGTTCTTGTCCATTTTTCATGTAAGACTGCTTTCCTTTCTCACTAAATAATTCAGTGAGATAACCCTGCTTCAATAGATGGTCTACTTCACTTTGTAGAAGCCGACATTTCGACGTCTTGTGACCATGATCATTATGAAATTCACACTAATGGTCTAGATTACCTTTATTTGGATTCGAACGCATCTCTTTTGGCCATCGTACTTTATCTCCCATGCCTCGCAAAACAGCTACGAGCTTTGAGGTGGTAATGTTGAAATTATATCCACCGAACTTTGCTTTTGAACTTCCGTCATCATCATATAGGTCATGCCTGTTTCTATCATTTCTAAATCTAAAAGAGGAACCTGAGTCTCTACCCCTTGATTTTTGATCATATCGCTGACTTTCTTGCTTTGTTCTTGAATCTCTTCCTGCAGGGCCCAGATGTGGATCGTACCTGCTCCTACTTATTCTTTTTTCGGTTTTGGACCTCTGGGACCGGCTCCTTTCATCATGGGAATGCACGTTATCTTCTTCAATTCTGAGCTTTGTGTTGTACCTGTTATAAACGTCGTTCCACGTGGTAGCAGGAAATTCACGTAGGCTTTCCTTCAGCGTTCTCGTAGCTTCAGAACTTTTCTTATTCAGGTTGCCTGTGAAGGCTATGGCAGCCCAATTGTCCGGTACCCGTGGCAAAGTCATCCGTTCCCGTTGAAACCTATCAACGAAATCTCTGAGTAATTACGTATCCGCTTGTTTAATCTTGAAGATGTCCTCCATCCTCTTTTCAACCTTTTGCGCTCCTAAGTCTGCTTTTATAAAAGTATCTGCAAGCTCAGCAAAAGAGTTAATAGAATTATCAGGTAAGAGTGAGTACCAGGTTAGGGCTCCCTTCGTGAGTGTTTCTCCAAATTTCTTAACCAAGACAGGTTCGATTTCCTTCTTGGTTAAATCGTTCCCCTTAACGCCTGTGGTAAATGCCGTCACATGATCTCGAGGGTCGGTTGTGCCATCATATTTTGAAATATCTGGCATTTTGAACTTCTTTGGAATAGGAAGAGGGGCTGCACTTGGCTTCCAGGGTTGTTGAGAATATTTATCCGCGTCAATCCCTTTAATTACTGGGGGAACTCCCGGAATTTGTTTGATCTGTTCGCTTTGTTCCTTGAGTTGTGCCTGCAGGGTTAGTATCATGTTTTGTAAATAAGAATTGTTTGCATTACCTGTATCCACTTCACGTGGTCCGCTAGGAGATCCTGCATTTGTGTTATCAAGACCAGAGCGAGGGTTCTCGAGAGTGTTGTTATTAGGAGTAGGGGCAGGTGAGGACGATGGTAACCGATCAACCAAAGTTTGGAGGGCTTGACTGACTCGTGCGTCGATTATGCACTGAAGAGTTTGTTCAACCCCTTCAAGATGTTCCGGTTGCTCCTGTTCACTAAAAGTAGGTATGGGAGTGCCTTCTCGAGATTGACATGGAGAGGCTGGAAGGGACAAAACAAAATTATCATTGTTCAAGTCCCCTTGATCGTGAGGGACCTGGTTTTCAACATCGTTGTTGTTGTTGTTGTTGTTCGACATGACGTTCTCAACAAATAAAACGTATAAGTTCCAGAAAGAATCGATTATCTGATTCCCGGTAACAGAACCAATTTGTTTAACCAAAATATTGAACTTCGATTAAAACTAGAAAATAATAGAGAAATCGGGTTACTGATAATCAAGAGACCGAAAAAATGTGGTAAGCTTTCAATAATTAGAATAGACAGTAAAAAAGGTTATATTCCAGAAACTGTTGTGTGTTACAATGGGTATAACTTCCTCCTTTTATAGCTGACTCTAGATAGAGGAATAAAACGTAAAATTTAATGAGCAATAAATGACATTAAATAGGTCATTACACAATCATTTTCAATAAATGCTGATCCTTTAACGTATAGGATGTTTAATGATTGAATTTAGAGTCCTTTCTGCCTTCAGATCCATGCTTTAAATGCTTTTTGACCCATTGCTTCTGGGTGTTTTGAAAAGATACGGTGCTCGTATCTACTTCCTTTATCTTCTGAAATCACATTCTAGCTCGCTCCAAATAGGCACGGGTCTCGCAGTCATATTGCGTCCCATGTCTATTTTATTCTTTTGTGTCTTTTGTTCACCTTCCTTCCGAATACTAACCTTATGCATATTTCATGTGTCTTGCCACGTCATAAAAATATTTTCCCAATACATTGGGCTCGACATATATTTAAGAGAAATATACTTTTGACCACTCTCGAGAATAATAGCTGATAGCAACACGATAGAGATTCAAGAATTACTAAAGAAAAAACAAGAAACATGCGGAAACTAAAAGAAAATATAGAAACGAATAAAAGACAAAAATTAAAGATAGATTGAATTCAAGAAAGAGTTTCTTGAATTCAAGAAGTCCATTCTTTAAGTTGAATCCTAACAACAACAATTAGCTAACAAAGAACTAATCGCCTTTGGTAGAAATTAATAACAAGAAATAGATTGTGAAACCTGACCCTTTAGAATAACAAGAACAACAATATGCCTAAACATATCACCTTTCTTGAATACCTAGAAGTGATCTAAGATTTCAAAAAAGGTTTAAATCTTACCACCTTAAGTTGACTCTTGAAGGTTGAAGAATAAATCCAAGAGTAGCCACACAAGAGTGTAAGAATAATCTCACAAGTTTTATTGATAATAATCTGAATAATCTACCTAAAAACAAAGAAGATACCCCTTTATATAGAGGGTGATCACGAAATTATCTTTAAATATTAGGAAATAAAGTCCTAAACTACTATGGACAACAAGTCCAACTAAAATAGGAAAAGGTAAAACTCTAGGAAATCAAAACCAAGTCAATCTTGGAAAGTACTTCTACCAATCTTAGGAAAAGAAAACTATTAACCTTAACTAACTAGGAAAGCAATAAATATAGTTCCATAATTTATGGAAATAAGTCCCAAACCAATCTCAGATAGAATCTTGAAAATCTTGACAATCTTGAAAATATTGAATTTGTAATTTGCAAGCAACTTGGCACCAACTTGCACTCAACATCTAGCACGCCTATTATAACTTTCTTGGACATCAATTAAGTCCTTTTTATGCTATTAAAATGTGATTTTATGTAGGACTTCATGGGCTGCAAGTTTTGAGCACATTTAGGTGCGAAATTGGTCAAATGACCTTGTTTTGCAACTTTTTAACTTGAGATCTTGTTAAAGGCCCTCTTTGCGATTCCAAAGCGTCATACATATCCTTAAATAGATTTGAGCTTCCTAGGATGCTATCATTCCCCTCTTCTTGAAGAAAATTTGTCCTCGAATTTCGAACTTGCAAGAAAACAAAGACAGGCACTAAAAAATGGCATCCACTAAAAAATGGTAAGAATAAAACAAGATAGTGACCATGTGTTAACTTAACCCAATTAAGCCTAATAGGTGTAAATACTCCTTTATACAGCATATGGACATCATTATCCCAATAAAATTTATACCTACTTAGATTTGTCCCATAAATAACTCTCTTAAGGTAGTCAAAAAATGTGCATGACAATGAAATTACAAAAGACTGATCATGTGTCCATTTTTGAGCACGTGATTTTTGCCCTAAGCAATAAAATTCCAAAATTAAATAAATAATATTTTTGTATGCAATTACATGCTTTGATTGAAATAAAATGCATTTGTATGAGTGAACAATTAAATATAAAAATTAGAAAATTTTTAAAAAATAGGTTGAGTATAAATGTCACAAATAAAAGAATTTTAAAAGAAAATTAACAAAAATACTTATATATACCGGAAAATAAGGAAAAATAGCAAAAAATGGCAAAAAATATCAGAAAAATTGGAGAAAATAAGAAATTAAAAGAATTTGAGTAATTGAAAAAGAATATAAAAATAGTGAATAACTTACAACAAGAAAATACATAAAAAATAATAAAACAATACATGAAAATACAAAAAATACACAACTGGGCCATTTGTCCAGGTCTAGATGCATTGGCCTAGTCAATGAAAGAGACCGGTCCAATTGATTAAGTAACAAAGATCTGAGCCGTCCATTTATCTAATCCAACGGTCGATTTTAATCCGGATATTTAAATAAACTAATATAGTTTTGATGGTTGAATCTGGACCATTCATTCGTTTAATCCAACGGAGGTGAGATCAATTCCCTATTTACATTAAACGACGCCGTTTGAGGAAGTTTAATCCTGGCCGTTGATCAACGATAATCCAATGGATAGGAATCACTCATGCGTTACACGTATATAAGGCTTTGGTCTCTCAGAGACCGGCCATTATTTCATCTCCCACTTAACCCTAGCCGCCCTTTATGCTTCTTCTTCCTCTCGTCTTATCTTCACCGACAATGGAGACTGTCTGCCGTTCATGGCAGTCTCCGGTCACTCCTCTACCTCAAACCTCTCTCATCTCACTCCTCTACCCAAAACCACCCTGAAAAACCAAGAAAACCCCAAAAGCCCCAAAATCTTGAAAACCCGGTCACCAGAGTTCTTCTCCGGTGACCACCACTTTTGACACTGGTCTCCAAAATAACAACCCAAAATCACCTTTTCTTGATCTATAAGCCCATGTAATCCGTTTCTTTCAATTATTTCTCAAACCTTTCAAATATTCAAAAAGAAGTCGCCGGAACCCTAACTCCGATCGACTCAAACAAACTGTACACCAAAGATCCCCTCTTTTTCATCTCTGAACCTATTACTTCTATTAAAAAACCAATAAAAGACTTCAAACTTGAAGTCTGAAATCTGAAAGAAAAAGAAAAAGGAAACTGGAAAAAAGAAAGAAAAGAAAAAGAAAAGAACAAAAGAAATAAGGGGAAGCTCAGGAGACATATCCTCCTAAACTAAGTCCCCATCCCTTTTAATTCTGTTTCAAGCATGATTTATGTGTAATACTGTTTTTCTTTAATTTCTTCTGATATTTAGTTGCATGTTAGATTAGCTTCTTGTTTGACTATGATTCTTGATATAAACTTGCTTCTCTTATTAAACATGCTATATTAGATCCATGATTAACAGTCTATTACACTTTACTAGATATGCTCGAGCCTTTTAGGGTTTTTTGTTAGTTTTTAACATGAAAATATTCTGAATATGCCTTTTATGTCAAATCTGGTATGCTATGCATACAATCTGAGTTGTGAAGTTGTTTAATTGAAATTCAACCATATTCAAATTTCTCTCTGAGTTTTGGTTAGATGATAAATGATTCTGATTTTATGGGTATGTGTGCAATTTGATATGAAGGGTTATATTTGTAATGAGTTCATGTTATTAGACTACAATTAAGCTTAATATGCTCTTAGGGATATTGGTTATAGTTGTTTTAGACAATTAATTGGATAATTGACTAATTATGAAAGCATGAAATTAGTTTAATTAGGTTAAAATTGAAAAATGACATAAAAGTGGTTATAATTGAAATAACAATAGAGTGGTCCGTGTTGAAACTGGTCAACTCTGTAAAACCTTAAGTCTTATATCCAAGTGGCTAGTTCTGAAACCAGTTAACTCTTAGTAACAGACAATAAAATCCCAAAATGGCTAAATCTGTAAGTCTTAAACTAGCCTTAAGAGGCTATTGAACAATAATGACTAATTTTGCAAAATCCAAGTCCAAAATACTTGGTTGGCTAAAATTGAAAAGCTTAATCCCTAATTGATAAGTAGGCTAGTCCTGCAAATTCACTTCTAACACATAAATGAAAAGAATACCTCTTAAAAGAGGTTAAAATTGAAGGGAAGTTAAGCCCCTAATCTGGCTAAGTCTTAAAGACTTATGGAATAATAGCTAAAAGTTAAATAAAGGTATAACTTCTCTTCCATGGCTTTATTTTTTTTTTCACAAAGATGGAAGATTTTCACTTTTCAGGAGTTGGCTTGTATACAATGTTTTATTTATTTAAGGTGATAATGGCCTAGAAGTCGGCACGATGAAATAGGTATTAACTATTGTTTAGAATAAGAACAAGAAATTTCCTCTTTAAATAAACGACGTTGACAAAATTGCTAATACGACAAGCAAGAAGATGTTGACAACGTGTAGAATGACGCCCTAGTTTTTTCTATTTTAGGAAAATACTATGTGATTCCAACCCGTGGCCTATCCAAAACTCATCTGAGCCCTCGGGGCTCCAAACCAAATATGCACATAGCCTCAAAAATATCCTACGGACTTACTCATGCGATCAAATCGTCAAAATACATCATTTATATAGAATTAAGCCTCAAATTCATGATATCTTCTTTTAAACTTCATAAACTTTCAAATTTGGAATTCATGGTTCAAAACACATCAAACGACGTTCAAATTCCGTCAAACTTTGCAGGAAGTACTTAAATAATATATAAGACTTGTACCGAGCGTCGGAACCAAAATACGAGCCCGATACCATGGCCGTTTAATCCATTTTCATTTAATAATTTTAGCAAAAACTATTTAACAGAAAAATTCATATCAGGAGCTCTAGGTTACATAGGTCTCACCACTCACGAACAAGCTTAGTAGAGTTTGAGGGGTAGGTACAGAGACGTCTGTACTTGTCCTCCAAAGTCTATTGAGTTAGGAAAAAGTCTCTCATTTGTTCTTTCTTATCGTGCGAATTCGTTCTTCAAGAAGTTAAATTGAATTTCTACTCTTGTCTTCCCACGAATGGAGAAGTCACGTACCGCTTCTCCAGCCGAGCAAATGGCACGGGCTGGTGATAGATTAACTACGCCTTCAAAAGTCTTACGGAGGTCGGATAGGTTTCACCAAACTCTTCGCTACCACCTTCAGCGGTGCATCTTTTGAGAACCCACGAGATTGTGCTTGACCGCTGTTGTGAGGAATTACAGAACGTGGGAATATTCGAATGCGAGGGGGTTGATTTTACTGTGCTTCAGATGGCAAACAGAAGTAGTGGGAAGATAATGTATTTACCACACCGGTTATGGTTCTAACGGAAGATGCAATCATATCAGGAGATCACCTAATGAATCGTGTGGGGTTTCAACGGACCTTGACGTCCAGTTGATTTGTTGGAGTTGTGAAGGACAATATTCTGAATTATTGGAATGTGTATATATATGGTATGAAAAGGTCCTCCAAATAATTTCTGCCATTAGCAGAGTTCGCCTACAACAACAACTACTAGTCTAGCATTCAGATGGCTCCGTATAAGGCGCTGTATGGTAGGCGATGTCGATCTCCAGTAGGATGGTTTGAGCCGGGAGAGGCTCGGTTGTTGGGCACAGACTTAGTTCAGGAGGCCTTAGACAAGGTCAAGACTATCCAGGAGAGATTGCGTTCATCTCAGTCCAGACAGAAGACTTATGCGGATCGTAAGGTCAGAGATGTAGATTTCATGGTTGGTGAGAAGGTAAGCTCCCGGTGTTGCCTATGAAGAGCGTGACTCGCATCCCATGGCAGGTGAAGGATTGTTTATGATGGGATATTGTGACTTGGTCCATCCCAAACAAGAATGTTTCTATATTAGCGATTGATATGCACCCGATTTGCGTGCACAATCTGGGTGCATAGCCAGAAAATTTTTATGTGGTAATAGGTGAATTCTGTGAAAAATTTGAAGAATTTTGATATTAAATAAATTGTGTATAGATACGATTGATTTGGAGCCAAATTCGAAAGGAAAAGTATTGCTTGAGGATTGAGTGGACTATAAGCCGTCGAGGTAAGTGTTTGATCTATCCTAGCTTGAGGGAATAGGATTTATGTGCTAATTGCTATGTGATTGAGTGTGGTGTATGGGCTATGGTGACGAGCATCCATACACTGGCGTCTAGCATGACCGTGAGTCGTTTTCGATATCTGTTGTGGGATGTTTTAAGATGAAATATTGAAGCCTTGCCGGGTTGTGAAATTAATCACTGTTTTCCCTTGCTGGGACTTTATTGTAAAGTTGATTATTGTTTTCCCTTGCCGGGACCTTGTTGTGATGATTAATGTGTCCCTTGCCGGGACGGTTCATGATTATTATTTTCATTCTTTTGCCCTTAACTGTGATTGTTATTTGGGTGACGAAGAGTGATAATGCATGAAGGGTGATGCCGTTCTTGTTTTACTGATTTTTGCATGAAGGGCAATGCCGTGCCTTATTTTACTTATTATGCACGAAGGATCATGCCGTGCCTTATGTTATTGATTATGCACGAAGGGTAATGCCGTGCCTTGTTATTGATTATGCACGAAGGATCATGCCGTGCCTTTTGATATTGATTATGCACGAAGGAACATTCCGTGCCGTTGTTATTTGAACCATGCACGAAGGATCATGCCGTGCCATGAATGTGAGGATGAGAGTAAAAGCACGAAGGGTGATGCCATGTAACTATTTGCTATTCCCTGTTTTGATATTAACTGTTTCCATTATACTCTAATTTTCATTACTGAATTAATAGTTGTTGCTGACTGTAGTGTTTTCCCCTATTATGATACTTCTTGTTGAATTTGTTACTTGGTATTTCTTGTTATCTTGTGGTGTACATATATAAAACTGCATAGGTTTATGTGAGTGTCTGGTCCTAGGCTTGTCACTACTTCGCCGGGATAGGCCAGACACTTACCAGCACATGGGGTCAGATTGTGCTGATACTGCACTTCTGTGCATTTTTGCACAGGTCCAGGATTTGAGCAGGAGCAGCAGCAACAGTAGAGTATTCATGGGAGTTGAGCATTCCGAGACTGAGGTAACTTGCAGGCGTCCGCAGGCCCGGTGTCTCTTCTATTTACTTATACTATTTGCTGTGGTCTCATTGTTCCGAGACAGATAGATATTTATCATTTTCTTTCAGACCATTATGTAATATTCATTAGTAGTTCGTGAGTTGGTGACTCCACGTCTTGGGTAGAGGATTTCATCAGTGTTTTACCTTAGCATTATTTATCTCTATGTTGAAAGTCTTCCGCGTTTATTAAATTGAATAATTATTTCTCTTGGTAGTAAGTATGAGTTTAAAAATAAGGATGTGAACAGGATAATGTTGAATGAATTGGCTTGCCTAGCTACCACGAGTAGGTTCTATCACGATCCCGACGACGGGGGAAAATCCGGGTCGTGACACCAGACCTGGATAAGGTCGGGTAATTAGTAATCAGTAGTAAGGGTATAAAAGGAATGAAAAATGGCATAATTGTGGATTTAATAGAGCCTATGAGGAAAATTCAGACATTTAGGCCTAGTATTTCTGCAATATTGCACAAAACAAAGGGTATAACAGACCTAATAAAAAAGCAAACCAGTTAATAACCTTAGCAAGTGAGGGTACATTAGTAAAACACCTCAAATAGAACCTAATAGAACCTTCCAGCACATGCTGGAAGGCAATTTTGAATCTGAAATAGGTATTAAAGTGTAGTAAATAAAAGAATTAAGGGGAGGGAATTAGGAATAACTTTTTCAAATTCCCCCCCCCCCCCAAATTTCACCAATTCTATCTATAAATAGGATTGAATAAAGCCTGAATAAGGGCTGGATTTTGATGAATTCAGAGATTATACTGAAAACACAAACACTAATAATAATTTTTTGGGTTTAGTCGAAGCTTTTTTGCTCTGAAGCTCTGTAGAATTCCTTGATTATCTGCTGGTTTTACTGGGTTTTCCTGGTCTTCTGCTATTGTGTTGCTGGGTTATTACTTTGCTGAATCTGGAACTCTTATTTGTTTGTGGAATTCGACTGCATTGTTGTGTTCACTCATCTTCACTGCTGTTGCTTTGCTACTGTGGTCTACTTGCTTATTCTCATCTTCATTCCTTTAGACTCATAAGTTTACATTGCTGAATCAGGTACACAGCTGAACTTCAAATATGTAACTGTAGTTGAATTCTCAATAGTTCTGTTTTTTTCCGAATTTGTTTTTTGTATTTAGAAATATGATTAGTTAAATCTGTAATTCAGTAGGAAATTATTGTATAATTAGTTCATGTGAGACACGAATGAAGGCTGGAAACAATGTAATAGTATAGTAAGTAGATTAGTGTAGTGATAGTGACCGTAATCACCTAGTTAATTAAAATAGGTTAATAACTAATCTAGTTCATTTATTCTAAAAGTAAGGTCGTAACGGGTAGATTAATGACAATGCTAGCATCTGTGGTAATTAGTTCGATTCAATATCTGTTAATTCGATCTAGATAGTTCAATGGCAATAAAGGTGGTATAGATAAAATCGATAATCAAATATGAAGTTACTAATCACATAGTTAGTCGAATGAGTCACATAATTAGTATAATGTTCAATGCAATTAGTTAATTATCTGAAAGTTATGAGTAATCACGATTAGTATATTACCAAGTAATTTTGTGCTAGTTAAGTAATAATTTTGTTAGTGTTAGTAAAAAGTAATTCGATTCAGTAGTTTAAAATAGTTGTTGAAATATAAAAACAAAAGCAATATGTTAATTAGACTTCACTCACAGTAGACCATTAAGATTTGAAATCGACACTGTAACTCTGTATTATTTCTCTTCATTGAATAAAATAATTTGAACTTTGTTATCTTCTGATTCTGAATATTTGTATACATATGATGAATTCATGCTTCTATTTATCCCTTCCAATTTCATTCGGTTTGGGCTTGATAGATAGCGAGGGTCCAGATTTGTATCGATGCGCAAATGGGCTTCTGATAGACTACTTCTGTGTTTTCTGGGTTTTAAGACCCAGTCGCATAAACTAATTTGTTGAGAATAAGCCTAAAGAGTCCAGGCCCATGTAATATAAGAAATAAGGCCTGGACTTATATTCTGGAAAATAAACAATTAGGGAAAAACCAAATGATAGAGAATATAGCATATATATAGGATTGAACTATAAAATCGAGTGG